>OZ026596.1:36750647-36778147 GCA_964020085.1 Micromussa lordhowensis | reverse complement strand
TAAATCAAAGATGGAATATTTCACAATCCCACATGTTCTGCATCTGCGTTATCTGCCTAGGCGTTACTAATCAGCAGTCTTCCCTCTAAGAATTGCGCCCGCCATACACAACTTATGAAATGGGCGATCGAGCTACGAAACTTTAAGGTAAATTTAACAGGATTTTACCCGAAGATTTCGATTTTTTATTTACAAACAACAACTTTTATTGACCCTTACACTTGACAAAAATTTAATTAACATGAAATAAAAAATCAAAACTGAAAGGGTGTTGGCTTCCTAAAATAACTAAAAAGTTAACAAAGTTAGGAAGCCAAATTACATATAATAAATTACAATATTGGGGTCAGAACACAGAAACACACACACACACATAAAATGTTTATACATAAATGAAATTTACAAGTCATGGGAAGAAAGAAAAAAATATATGTTTATATATGCATATATATGATGATGGTTATCAATTTTTATCACTTGATTTTGTATGTATTTATATATATACATATATATTTGGAATGAAATCCTCAATAATTATGATAAATTATGATAAATTATGATAAATGAAGAGTTTAAAAACGCAGAGCAACAAATAAATCATAGAATTATAGCTGGGAAGAAACTCATTAACGTGACATTAGTATTGGCACATCAATTCATTTTTTAATTGTTTTTTAAATTCACCGAAAGGGTTTGACTTTATATCTTTTCCAAGAGAATTCCACACCTTTGGTCCTTGAAAACGAATACTAAATATTCCGTAATTTGTTCTTGCTCGAGGCAGGTAATAAGATTGATTTAGTGCACTTCGTGTATTGTAGTCATGGATACTAAGTACTGGATTAAAGAAATTATCAAAATAGGAAGGTAATAATTTGTTATGAAATTTATGCATAAAAAGAGCAATATGAAGTGTGACAAGATCAGATAGCTTCATAATTACTAATAACCTAAATAGTGGGGTTGAATGTTCATCGAATGAGGAAAATGTCATGATTCGTACTGCATTTTTCTGTAAAATGTATAAAGGCTGAAGGGTAGTTGAATATGTATTACCCCAAATAATTATGCCATAAGTCAAAAATGGGTGGATTAAGGAGTAGTAGAGATTAGTAAGAATATCATTATTTTATTTTTTATTTTATTTTTAAGCTTTATTGGCATTCTACTCGGTTACAATGGTAATAAACAAAAAAGTTACACATACATAATTGTGAGGGGAAAAATAAATAAATTTAACACGGTAAGGATAGCCAAAAGGGAGTGACGAACGGGACGTGAGTACCCATGCAAGGAAACTCCCTACAGAAAGAAAAAATAAAAATTACAAAGTGATAAATCAGTGCGAATGAATTCTATGGCAAGAACAGTCAATAAAAGCTGACCAGGTACACGGTTGGCCAATATCGAAAACATTTGCTAATAAATTAGAATAGTGATTGGTGACAAAATTCTTGAATGATGAAAGAGTACCTAGGGAAGACGGAGGAGCTACTTTACACATTATTAAGATAATGGCGAAGCTTAGACAAGATCCCCACACTTCTTTGAATTTTCTTTACAATACAGGGAATTTTAGGTTTCCAGGATAAATTTGTATCAATTAAAATTCCTAAGTATTTAATACAGGAATCCTGTTGCAACTGCTTCCCATTTAAAGTTAGGTGGATGTTAAATGTTACTTTCCTTTGAGGTGGATGAAATATTACAAAACTGGTTTTTTCTACATTGAGAGAAAGTTTATTTGCACAGAGCCAGGAATTAACATTAGAGAGTTCATTGTTAATACTTGCCTGTAAAAAAGTGAGATTTTTATGTTTGCAGAATAAATTAGTGTCATCAGCAAATAAATGGAAATCAAAAACTTTTGAGCAATGGTGAAAGTCATTAATATATAACAAGAAGAGAATTGGTCCAAGGACTGACCCCTGAGGAACACCGCATGAAATATTAACAGAGTTAGAAGTTACACCATTTACAGTGACTGTTTGCATACGATTTGAAAGATATGAGCTAAACCACTGATTTGCAATCCCACGTATGCCATAGAACTCCAATTTTTTTAACAATATCTCATGATTTATGGTATCAAATGCCTTACTGAAATCTAAGAATATTATTATACCACAAGAAAAATCCCTCTCATCAATTGCCCTTTGAATTTTATCAACAATACTAAGTATAGCATGATCAGTGGAATGCTTAGCCCTAAAACCAAATTGGTTATCAAAGAACACTTTTTCCTTTTCAAGGAAATCAACTAATCTGCCATTTTCTGGGTCCCAGCTGGCGCTTGCTGTCTTTTGCAGCTGAAGCAAGAGTCAAGGACACGACGAATAGTACTTCTTGCCTTGATTATCCAGAATCGTTGTCTAAGCAGTGATAAAACATACTCGAGACCAGAGTGACCACACCTTTCATGATATTCCCGAATGAACAGCTCGGTCACGTGGTGTCGTTTGAGTAGGATGATTGGGTACTTGGCGTCTACTTCTATAGGCGCATGTCTTAATCAGCCTCCAATGCGGAGGAAGCCATCCACCATTTTAGGATCCAGCTTGACAATAGTGCTTGATTTCTTGATCAGACTTGGGTTCATAACTTCTTCAGGGAAACTTTCCCTTTGCACATTTTTGAGGATCTCCTTTTCTGCTATATCCATTTTTCAACACTTAAAGGGATGAGTTCGTTTCCATGCTGAGGGATTGTTGATTGTCCCTTCCGTTTCGTACGCTGTTTCTTAAGCTGTTCTTTGCAACGTATCATCCAAGCGACAAACTTCTTCAGGCGATAACTGGACGAAATTTGTTTGAAGATTCTGTTCAAGGCATTTGTAGCAATATCTATTCTGGTGGTGCAGCTTTTTGCTTCCCTCTTTACTTCTGGATCGTCATCCTCAACCTTTCTGTCCATTCCCGGCGGTCGTTGAGGCCAGCTTTCTTCAGGTAGCCAGAGAAACTGAGGACCTTTGAGCCAACGGCTTTCTTCTAGAAACGACTCGAATGATAATCCGCGTGATGCATCGTCGGCAGGGTTGGACTTGGTGTCGACATATCACCACTGAATTGGCAAGGAGGCATCTCTTATGGTGGCGATTCTATTTGCTACAAAGGTTTGGAACTGTTTGTCTTCGTTCTCAACATAGCTCAATACGCATGTGCTGTCTGACCAGAAAATAGATCTACACGTGGGTTTCTCTTCCAATTCCTCCTAGATCATTTTTTCGAGTCTTGTAGCTACAACAGCCGTGGACAGCTCCATTCTTGGGATGGTCATAGGCTTGAGAGTGGCTAATCTTGATTTCCCAAGTACAAAGGAGCAGTGGATATTGCCTCGGGTGTTGACAATTCTAAGGTACGAAATGTTTCCGTAACCTTCCTGAGATGCGTCAGAGAAATGGTGCAGCTGTCGCGAATCGATTTCTCCAAACTCCAACGGCTTGAAACATCTGTTAACTGAGAGTTGTTCTAGCTTCGGTAACTCGTTTAACCATTTCTGCCAGCGGCGTGTTTCCTCTTCTGGGATTGGGTCATCTCAATCGAGTTTCTTTCGGCACAGGTCTTGCAATATCGCCTTTGCCGGTAGGATAAAGGGGGCAGCAAAACCCATGGGATCGTAGATCGAGCTCACGTTAGAGAGAACTCCTCTTCTTGTAAGTGGTCTGTCTTTGACGGTAATAGCGAACCCGAAGGTATCTGTGGCGTCGTTCCACTGAACTCCAAGCGGTCTCTCGACATGTTTTGACTTGTCAAAGTCGAGTTTTCTAAGAGAGGGGGCTCTCTCGGATTCAGGGATTGACTCAATCACTGGGGAGGAGTTTGAGATCCACTTAGTGAGACGGAATCCACCTTTCGCAAGACACGTGCTCAGCTGGTCGGCGAGTTTAACAGCCGATGACTCAGATTTCACTGCTTTGAGGCAGTCGTCAACGTAAAAATTTCTTCGAATCGTTTGAATCGTTTCTGGGTCAAAGTCACCCTCATTGTCGTCAGCGGTCTTTCGTAAAGCAAAGTTTGCACAGCTTGGGGATGACGTACCGCCGAACAGGTGAACCGTCATCTGGAATTCTTCGGCTTGTTTGCTGAGGTCACGGTCTGTCCACCACAGAAATCGCAGGGCGTTACAGTTGTCTGGACGAACCTTTACCTGATGAAACATTGCTTCTACGTCGGACATTAGTGCTACTGATTCTCCGCGGAATCGTGTTAGCACTCCTACTAACGAATTGGTCAAGTCCGGTCCTTGTAGAAGTTGGTTGTTCAAAGGTGTTCCTCTGTACTTTGCGGCACAGTTGAACACGACTCTCACTTTGTCAGGTGTCGGAGGGTGGAAGACTGGGTGATGGGGCAAATACCAAACTGGTGTGCTGGGCTCCTCAGGCTGTTCAATGTGGACTTTTTTTGCGTAGCCTTTACGAAGAAGGTCGTCCATGAATTCTGTGTACTTTCCGTGAAGTAGTGGATCCTTTGTTAGTCTTCGTTTCAGTAATTTCAAACGGTGTTCGGCTAAGGATTTGTTGCTTGGCAGCTCTGGGGGTTATTTGCCATGGTAACGCCATTTTGTAATGTCCTTTCTTTAGTTTGATGGTTTCGTTCATTACATCTAGAGCTCGACAATCTTCTTGAGACATTGAGGTTTTGTTGCTGAATGCTGAGTCATTAAACACCATGTTGCAGAATTTCTCGAACTGCTCGTTCAGTTGTACGTCAGCATTTATTTATTTATTTATTTTTTTTTTTTTTGAAACATAGAGCAAAGTAAATTCCATGTAAAAAGAAAACTGACAACACTTTAAGGACTACAACAGATATAGAAATAAATTAATGCTAGTCGCTACTGATTAGAAATTTGAAAACCCTGATGACAGCGTTGACACAAAGTAAGTAAATTAATTTTTCCTATTGAGACTTTGGAGGTGGCAAAATTTCTGGAACAAAGTCTTTTAATATAAGGCATTTCCATCTCTCATTAAAGAGCTTGGCAGTTTTGTTTTTTATTGCAATGTATCTTTCAGTCATTATATTTTCTCGAAATTGTATTTTAAACAGTGAGAAGAGTAACGATTGTTCATTAAGGTTACATTTATAAATGAAGTATTTTGCCACCAGCAAAGCCAAGCTTAGGGGTTGATGGTGTTTGAGTGGGTTTGTAGGTCCGTATAAAATTGTTGAGTCTGGTAACTGAATGTTTTCACTAGTGACTTGCGACCACCAGTCAAAAAATTCATTCCAAAATAAAGCTACATGGGAACACTTTAAAAACATGTGTTGGATTGTATGCTGTTCACTTTTACATAGGTAGCATATATCATCAGGTGTTATGTTTGCTCTTTTCAGTTTGTCTTTAGTGTAGATGATATTATGGTTTATTTTGAATTGAAACATTATTAACTTTGTATTTTTCGTAACAGAAAAAGGCCATTTATATAGTTTTTGGATTTCAGAAGGCTCCACTCCGTAACCAATAATTCGGTTTTCATTGGTAGGTGATTGATATTTTTTCTCAACAATTATTTTGTGCAGAGCAGCGTTGGAAAGATTTTCTTCATTGTCATACCAGTTCTGTTTCCCTGTTTGCCTCTGTCTACCGGTAGTAGAAATTTTCCATTTATTTTTAATTGCACTGAGAAGGCCGTAGTACACTGTGAAACTGGATTTAACTTTGAACAGATTGACAAATTCTTGATACGTTAGGAATTTTCCACTATTAGGGTTTAAGAGGTGTTTAACCTTTGTAACACCCGCCTTGTGCCAAGACTCATAAAATATTGGCTTAGTTGCGATTTTTATTTCATGGTTGTTCCATATTATGGCGTCATATGGATCTGCTTTTTCTTGATCTATTTCAGCTTTGATTTTTTTTATCATTTCCCAATAATTTAGAATTTCTGAGTAGAAGCAAGGGATGTTTTTCAAACTGAGTTCTTTGGTTTTATAACTGCATGATATTAAGAACGTAAAACCGCCTAGGTGTCGTGTCATGTAATTTGGGATGATTTTCCACGGTGCGTTCCCCTCTGTATTGAATCTTCTCACCCATGAAGCTTTCAAGGCTTTATTCATCGACTCAAACTCAGTCATTTTTAATCCGCCCAGATTCCTGTCTCCAATTAATGTGTTTGTTTTAATTTTATGTGGTTTGTTATCCCATATAAAATCCAATATGGTTTTATCAACCCTTTTGCTGAAATTTTCAGGTAATGGTAAAACTGAAGCGTTGTATATTAGTTTAGACAACCCAAGTGACTTGACAATGTTGATCTTCCCGAGCAGAGTCAGTTTCCTCCTTTTCCAGGAATTAAGAATTTTTTTCAAATCTTCCAGTTTCTTATCAAAATTGAGACTTTCACATTTGCTTCTATCGTTGGAGAAATGGATACCTAAAGCATAAACAGAATTTTCTGGCCAGCGAAACTCGAAAGGTGTGTCGATCCTTGTTGCCCAGCAGCCCAGCCACATGGCCTCCGTTTTTGATTTATTCAGTTGTAAGCCTGAGCATCCTTTGAAATTTTCTAATATCTCAAGTGACGTCTGCACTGAATCTAGATCTCTGAGAATAAGAGTAGTGTCATCTGCATATAGGGTATTTTTTATTTCGTTGTCTCCGACCTTTATTCCTTTGATGTTGCTATTCGTTTGAAATGCAAGATTAAGCAGTTCTATACCTAGAACGAACAGGAGTCCTGATAACGGGCAGCCTTGTCGTACTCCGCGTTTAAGGTTAAAAAAAGTGGATGCAAAACCATTGTTTGTAACACAGCTAGAAATATCGGTGTAAAACACTTTAACCCATCTTTTGAAATCTTGCTTGAAGTTAAAAACATCCAAGACTTTGTGCAAGTACTCCCATTCGATTGAATCAAAAGCTTTCTTAAAGTCAAGAAAAAGAGCGATGCCTGGTGTTTGCTTGGCTTTGGTATAGTCAATAACGTCAAAAATAAGTCTGACATTTTCGCCAATGTATCTATTCTTCACATAACCAGTTTGATTTGGACTTATTATGTCTGGGAGTACTTTTGCTAATCTGTTCGCTATTACTTTGGTAGCAATTTTATAGTCCACATTTAGCAAAGTAACTGGACGTAAGTTGTTTAGGACATCGGTGGGTTTGTCTTTCTTTGGTAGAAGAGTGATGATGCCTCTTTTCTGACAAATCGACAATTCTCCTTTATCAAAGGCGTTGTTGATACTTTGTACGACATCATCACCAACTTCATCCCAGAATCGCTTATAAAATTCAGAAGTAAGGCCGTCTGAGCCCGGAGATTTACCTATTCCCATTTCATTTAAGGCTTTTTTGCACTCTTCGTTAGTTATTTTTCCTTCGCAAATATTCGCGTTCTCGTCGCTTAATGGTTTAATGAGCTCGTTTTCAAAGAAAGTCTTGCTTTCTGGTGTTGCCATATTGATGTTACTCGATTCATATAAAACTCTGTAAAAGTTCTCCTCTTCCCTTAGAATGATCTCCTGATCTTCAGTTTCCATTTCATCGTTTAATTTCAATTTGGTGATGGTTTTCTTCTCACCCTTTTTTTTTTCTAAGTTTAGAAAATATCTGGTGTTTTTCTCACCGTATTCCACCCATCTTGCTTTGCTTCTTAAGATAGCTCCCATTACCTTTTGGTCTGTTATTCGTTTGAGGCGCATTTGTGTACTCTGTATCTTTGTTCTTAAAAGTGGATTATTTTTACATTGTGCAGACTGGGCCAATAGCTCATTCAGCTGCTCCTGCAACTTTTTTTCCTCATTCCTCTTCTTTTTAGCTTTTCTTTTGGCGTAAGCGATAGTGAAGCCTCGCACTTCCATTTTCATTAGGTCCCATCTAAGTCCTTTGTCGTCTAAATATAAGTATTTATTTCTGTAGTTTTCAATGTTTGCTTTAAATTCATTAATATACTCTTCATCCTCTAGTAGCGATGAGTTAAATTTCCAAAATCCCGGCCCAGCTTTTTTGTTGAGAGAGTCTGACTGAATAAATAGTTTAACAGCGCAGTGGTCAGACCCTGGTGCGTGGACAATACTACACTCTTTAGCAAGGTTAACAAGGTTTGGAGATGCTAGAAAATAATCCAACCTGCACTGGACTTTATATGCTTTGTCTCTCCAGGTAAATTGTTTCTCTTTGGGATTCATTTCACGCCAAACGTCTTGCAAAGAGTATAGATTTGACAATTGGGAAATTTTATCCCTAACACGCTTTTTATTTTCTACAGGTTTCCCTCCTATTTTGTCCAACTCAGTGAGAGGACAGTTCAAATCACCGCCAACTATAATGTTTTCATCCGCGTAATTTGAGAGCCTATTCATAACCTTTTCGAAAAACTGTACCTGTTGAGAAATGTCGTTTGGAGCGTAAAGGTTCATTAGCACTAAGTTTGCGCCATTCATTTTTGTATCAAGAACAATTAATCTTCCCTGGTTGTCTTTCTCGAATTTTATCACATCGATGTCATACTTTGGGTTCAGTAAAATCATGACACCTTTGCTGTGTTTTGTTCCATGACTACAGAAAATCTTTCCACCCCACTCTGCTTCCCACGAAGCTTTTGTTTTTTCATCGCTGTAAGTTTCTTGCAGAAAATAGGAATGTGCTTTTTGATTGTGTAGCCATCTGAAAATTGACCGCCTTTTAGTGGACCCGTTTAAACCTCTAACATTAAGGGTGACAATTTTGATTTGAAATGTTTTTAAGTCGTTCATATTAAAAATTGGTTTCAAATTCCCTCTGGTATTCTATATAATTCTTTTGTATCATTGTTTCAAGAGGTGCGAGAACACTTGATCTTTGCATGTGAATGTTGAGCATAATAAATTTTGTCTCCTATAATATGCTAACTTCATGTCAAGTATGTAGCGTTGTAGCATTGTAGGAAAGAAATTAAAAAGGTAAACAAGAATTAAATTGAAACGATGAATAACAAATACTAACAGAAAAATATTCCAACTAACTAAAATTAAGGTCCATTTTGACCTGATCATGCTAATTCTCTGTCAAAGAAAAAAAAGAACAGAGAGCAGTTTACTGACACAATGACCTTCTTACCCTTTTCCCTCCCCTCACAAAATTATTTTTCGCGTTGCGTTCTCTAGAGCATCCCTAATTGCCTTGCCCGCTTCAAAGGTACTAAGCTCAAGTATCGTTAAGATAAACTTACTCTAATAGTTCTTTGGGTACATTCTTGCTTGTGTAGCTCGCACTTCCAATTTTTAGAGTTCTTCCGATGACTTTCGCTTGTGTGCCGCTTGCTTGGGCTTTCAGCATCGCTTTGATTAGAACAGCTCTCTCATCTTGGATTTCACTCGGGTAATCTAGGGTTATGTACGCATCTGGGAAGTGAATAGATTCTTTTAGTAGATTCCTCTTTCGAAAGACAACCTCCTTGTCTTCCCTGCACAAAAATCTGACAATAATCGGTCGAGGTCTGCCTTGAATGGATTTTCCCATCCTGTGTACCGCATGACAACGCATTTGACTTGTTTCTATGTCCATTTCTTTGGTCATGATGTCGAAGATCAGCTCTCTACAGTTCTCGCTTGGGCGTTCAGGGATGTTTCTGAATATTAAGTTTTCTCTCCGCGAGTACTCTTCCATATGTAAAACCTTTTCTTTTTGCTTCTTTAATTCTGCTCGTAGCGTAGCAATTTCTTTTACCTGAGAGGCCAGTGACATCGACAGCGACTTGTTGCTCGCCTCAAGAGATTCAATTTTGGACGAAGACATTTGTGCGGCCATTTCTAATTCGGACACAGTGTTTCTTAACACTTGGACTTCGGCCTTTAAATCCTGCTTGAAAATTTCCATTTCCTCTGTAAGCGTCTTGAAGTTGTTGTCCATTTTTTCGCCAAGGGAACTAAGAGTATCCATGATAGCATTGAGAGTTACCGGCGAAAGAGTGTTGTCTGATGAATCCATGTTCTTGCTATTTACACGTGGAAGCTTCGCGTTGCCGTTTTGTGAAGCTTTAGGGCTGCTGGATCTCTTTTTTCTCTTCTTATTTCCCATGTACCATGTTAACTGTCTGCTCTAATCGAGAAACAAGTAGCTCTACGAACAGAAACTGTTTCGCTAGAAGGGAAATACGGGCTAAGGACGGAGCTCTAAAAAGTGCGTCCGTCCGCCATGCCGGTCTCGTCCCAGTCCTTACGTCAGCATTTATGAAGCTGGCCGAGTGTGGTGCACTACCAGTTCTACCGAGGGGACCCTTTACGACCCAGCCAAGTGCTGTTCTTGTGGCATAAGGCTGTCCCCTCTGTCCTCTCCGTATCTCTAATGGTTCTAGTGCTTGAGGAACGTCACTTCCAATCAGCAGGCTTACTTCTGCATCAATTTCCGGTATTTCAATACCTTTAAGGTGGGACCATTTCTCTGCATCTTGCTGAGTCGCCATGTTTTCCTTTGACACCGGTAGCTTGGCCGTAGAGAACACTATGGGAAGGTCTATGAAATTCTCTTCTCGTAGATCAAAAAGTTCCAAACTCATGATAGAACTTTCGACAGGCCTGTCTTCTTGAGTCATAGTTGTCAGTGATAGTGTGGTTCTTTTCCCAGCTGCCTTCAGTTGATTCATTAAACGCTCCCTACAGAATGTAGTGTTAGAACCTCCATCTAGGAATGCGTAGGTCTCGATCGCTACTGAGCTGTTCTTTGCTTTCACCTTCACCGGGACTATGGCAAGGCTAGTTACTTGTGGCAGCTGCGATCTTTGGTTGCGCGAGTTCTCTCCAGTGTTGACATAAGCGCTTTGAACTACCATCTCGAGCGGTTGATCTTCGTTTTTTCCTTTGGGATTCACGCTCTTGGGAGATTCGGCTGCATCGTCCCTTTTCTCATGTGCATTACCTTTCGCATTTTTGCAAGATGACCACGTGCAAAGCAGTTGTTACAAAGTCCCTTCTTGTGCACGAATTGAAGCCTCTCTTCCAATGTTTTCTTTCTGAAGTCTGGACACTGAAACAACCTGTGATTTTGGCTGCACGACGGGCATTTCACGCTAAATGTTCCGGGAGGAGGCGATGGCTGGTTAGATTCAGCATTTGTGCCGAATGAGGACCC
The DNA here is from genome assembly GCA_964020085.1 of Micromussa lordhowensis. Classification (NCBI taxonomy): domain Eukaryota; kingdom Metazoa; phylum Cnidaria; class Anthozoa; order Scleractinia; family Lobophylliidae; genus Micromussa; species Micromussa lordhowensis. The sequence goes on along the minus strand of OZ026596.1, from coordinate 36,767,095 downwards.
TTTGGGCGTACCGTTTCCAGATCTGCTTCTGTGTTTACTGGAGTCGTTTCTGCTGTCATTCGTGATATTCCCAAAAATGGGGTGGGTTGCTATACTAACTCTTTTCTCCACAAAAGTAGCGATATCTTCAACAGCGACGTTGCGATTCTGCCGTTGGATGATATCATCAACAACTTCACGACACTTCTGCCTTATTCCATACGGCAACCTTTCAATGACTTTCCTCAAGGCGTCAGGGTTCTCAAGTTTGTTCAAGTAGCCAATGTCCTTCAGAGCGTTTTTACAGCTTGTTAACTGGATGGAGAACTTCTGAAGGGCGTTTCCGTCCTCACTTCTTATGGGTTGGCCATTCGTAAGTCGGTCAACGTAGGCTGCAGCGATCTTGTAATTCTGGCCGTATTTTACTTTCATCAGCCTGCGTGCTTCTTGGTAACCTTCATCTGGGCTCCATTGCGAGGCAACTACGCAGCAGTTCTTGCACGTCTCCGGCACAAGGTAGTACAATCGCGAACTACTGCTGTCGGTTTTGCTCTCAATAAGATTTTCAAACGCATGAATAAAGCTGCAGTACTCACTTGGCTGGCCCTTAAATACCGGAACTTCTGGCTGTGGTAGTGACAACGCTGCGGTGTAACGCTGTTGTTCTATCATCATCCGCTCTAGTTGTTGATTTTGCTGTGTTTGCATGTTCATCAAGTAAGCTGCGTGGCTGTTATGCAAGGCAATACCATTTTGGTTCGGTTCAGCTATAGGTCTTGTCCTCTTTCACCACTTCCACTCTCCAGTTTCCAGACCGCTTCGAGTACAATTTCTTGAATTTCCCATTGATTGTCTTCCAGAAAAGATGGAAGTTGTGATCCAGCACAGCCAACAAACACCTTCCAGTGAACACTTCATAACTAAAAATAAATTCATTTATTGTCTAATTAATAGGTTAATAAATAAAGCAGTGTATGACAATTTCGTTTTTTGGGCTAGGTCAATAGTGCTGGGGCTGTATGTGTCCATGTCACGGACCAAATACACTTTTTTTTATTTTTTATTCCATCTAACAGCTCACATCAATTTATAAAAAAAAAATACACTCTATATACACACTTGAGCAAAAATATTTGTTGGTAAAAACAGTCAAGTGGGTTTTTTGGGTGGATTTCTTGACTGTCAGTTGGACTTTGGGCAGAAAGGATAATTTGTTGCAATTATGTGAAACTCATCTAACTGGTACCAACTTGAAGAAATATGATCTTATCGTCGGATATCATCCAGTCATCTTCGTCCTCGTCTCCTAACGACAATAACACGAACTCGAACACCTTTAAGTCTTCCTTCTTGGCTTTTTTCCTCTGTCCTTGGTCATTTGCTGTACTGGTAGCTTGTAAGCGTTCACGCTTATTCAACCACTTGCCAAGACCAGATGCACTTGATTGTGACGAGTTAAGCATTGACCTTGCTTTCTGCAAAGCTGAAAACACTCGGTTTCCACTAGAACTTGAAGTTTCAGGGCGGGATGTCTCAGAGCCAGCAGTCTCTTTGTCTAAAATCTTTTTCACAAGCTCTGAAGCTTCTCCAAGGCAAGACGACAACTTCGAAAGGGAAGAGCGATCCATTTGTTCTGGCAACTGCTCGTGTTTCAAAATGGCGGGAAATGAAGGTCAACTGGAACTCTATGAAGACTGGGGAAGAGTTTCTTTTGGTCAACTGGTGTGCAATGAGTCGTTGAACAAAAAGTAAATCGCGTCGAATGAAATAAAAAGTGTTGAACGCAAAATGTGCTCTTGAAATGCAAAAAAGGGTTGAACCAAAGTAGTGGCATTAAAGGGTACCAAAGTGTGTTGAATGCGAAAAAAGTGCAAAATCGGACGTTGAACAAAAATAAAAGGATATTGAACATAAATTTATGCGTTGAATTGAACTAAAACTCGACTCATTGTACTGAAATATTCATTTATTGAATATTGCTACAATTGGCTTGCCATACTCCAGTCTTGGAATAGTTAATTCCTTCACAGGGGCAACCCTGGACTTGTAGGTGACCAACTTGACATAGCCTCCAATGGTTGTTGTCACATGCAGATAAGTGACTGCAGCATAGGCTTTACTGGATGCATCGCCAAACCCATGAAGACTGCAACTGACAACCTTGCCTTGAATTCCTTGGAAATAGCATTGTGGTAACGAGAGTGCTGTTACACCATCTAACCCATTTAGCAGCCTGTGCCACATCTTCAACAAGGGGGGGGTCATCCCAACCAATTTTCATTTTGCAAAGTTCCTGGAAGAGCAACTTGAACTGGATGATATTGGTGAAAGGAATCCAAAGGGATCATGGAACTTCGCAGCAACACTAACAACATTTCTCTTGGTGGGTTGCAAGTCTGTTGCATAGTTCGCTATTTCAGTCAACTCAAAGATGAACTCATCCTTCAGGGGGTTCCAGCGTACTCCAAGCACCTTTTGTTCCAAACTGCTTGTTTCTTCTTCTCCACCAAGCATGCTCTTAGCATAAGTTTCATCCTTTTCTGACACAACATTCCTTTCCAGAAGAGCTCCGGATGACTGTGCATTTCCAGGTTCAACACTAGATGCATCAACATTAGACTTTCTGGTTTCATTACACTGGATTCTCTTTGTTAGTTTAGGGCAATTGTCACAAACTTCCTTAGGTTGAATCCTCCCTCAGCATGCGTGAGCTTGGACTAAAGATACAGTTCATAAGCTGTGTTGACCTCAGAGGCTCCAGAACTTAGGTCATCAACATAAATCGAGCGAAGAAATTTCTCCTCAAATTCAGGATCGGCTTCCTCGTACTGTTCGATGTGATGCTTGATTGTGGCATTTAGCAGGATACGACTGGATGACACTCCAAATACAATGCGAGTGAACCTCAGAACCACAATTTCTGGTGAGAGTTTGTCTATATCATCCACCCATAGGAATCTTAACACATCTCAGTCTTCCTCTGTTATTCCTACCATAATAATAAAATAATAATAATAATAATAAAAAACTACTTATATAGCACTTATCCAGTCCTGTTCTAAGCGCTTTATAAAAATAGAAAAAGAAAGTCGTAGATATAATGATATTAAAAGTAGGTCCTAAGTTTACGTTAACATCAGAAACGCATTTTCCACATCACCCGTCAAGGCCACTTGATTAACGCGAAATCTCAAAAGTGCATCAAATATGTTCTCTGCAAGGGGTGGACCAGTGTACAGGCAATCATTCAAGGCTACACCATCAGATTTCGCGGAAGCATTGTACACAACTTGGAGCTTGGTTGTTGACTTGTCGGTTCTTATGACTGCATGATGCGGTATGTAGTGGACTTTACCAACTCCTCCTTCACTAGGCTTCTTGACAACTTCAGGTATGCCTCTTTGTAGCTGTTCCTTTATTACAGAATCATAGTCCTTCAGTACTTCAGGGTCTTGGCAAAGACGTTTAAGAAGGTTCTCTAGGTGTTTCCTGCTTAGCTCATAGTTGTCTGGAAGACTGGGATGTGGTGTTTTCCAGGGCAGATGGACTTCATATCTGTTGTTCTTGAAGGAGATCTGCTCTTGAAATTTTCATACAATGTTCTTGGTTTAATGCCAAATGATTCTAGTTCCCAGAATGTCTTTAAATTTCCATCAAGGGTATCGTCAGTAACATCAACAGGGTTTACTGCACTCTTTAGAAAGTGTTGTGACAAGATTACTTTGCTGTCTGTCAACTTGTATTCTCTCTGGAATTGGACCTGACAACACCCATCCAGTGGGGCCATGCTCCCCCCATACCACCCTGCCAGACACTAGACTCCAATACTGGTCTGACCCAACCAGAATATCAACCTCAACATTGTCTTCACCAGTACCATAATCCGCAAGTTCAAGACCCCTTAAATGAGCATGTCTGTGGGTAGCGTCTGAAATAGATTGGCTCTGCAGAGGATCGCAAATGATCGGAACAACAAAGGCTGATAGTTCTACACCTTCCCCTTGACCAGTGGCAACACAGAGTTGAACAACATCCACACACTGCCTGTTCTCCTTGTCTGAGCCAAATGTCTGAATGGATATCCTTTGACTGCTTTCGGCTGGTAAATTCAGATGCTCTCTTAGCCCTTGCACTCACATAGGTTCGTTGACTTCCACTATCCAGGATGAGTCGGGCTTTCACTTTGGCTGCTGAGTTTCCAGGCCTGTAGGTTAGTGCATTGGCTGTTTGAAGAAGGACTGGAGTAGAGGCACTGACGTATAAGGCTGTGAGGTTCTGTCTTGAATTCCTCGAATGGTTCTAGATCTGTTCCTGTGTGGGTGCGGCTCTTGAGGAATTTACGCCAGAGTTGTGGCCACCTTCATTACTCCCTGAGGGACAATAGTTTCCTGATTGCTTCTGAGGATGTTCTTGCTTGGGTGTTGTTCTTGAAATATTGGTACCATTGTTGCCATTGGATGGACAAATGCTGGTATGGTGTTTACACTTAAAACATTCATGCTTTGAAGGACAGTTTTTGCTGAGATGATCCTTTCTGAGGCAAACAAAACATCTTGTTTGATGAGAATATCCTTCCGGGCAGCGTGATTGGTTACCATTTTGCAGGAGTTAGAGGGATGGCTCTGCTTACAATACATACAAGTGGGTCCTGAGTGTTTGGTAAATAAGGCAGATGTAGTTGTACGTCTCTGGAAGTTTGGAAATGCCTGATCTTCAGCTGATGACTGAGACTTGTCATGAAGGACTGCACGCTCTCTGGCTTCCTACTTGTTCTCTCATACACGCATAATAGTATCGAGCTGCCATTTTTGATCCTTTATTTCTCTACTAGTAATCAATTGCAGCTCCTGAGGCAGCTTGCTCATAATAATCGATGATAGTAAACTTCTATGGGAGTCAGAAGGTATCCTTAGAGACTTCAGGTTTCTTACACGAGACTCTAAAGTGTCATATAGTTACCTCAACTTTCTCGTGTCTTCATTAATCACTGGGTTGACATTAACAAGAATATCCATGTGGTGATTTATAATCTGTTGTTTGTTTCCAAACCTCTTCATAAGGATTGCAATTGCTTCTTCATAATTGGATGCGGTGAGAGAGAGACCAGAAATGGCATCAAGAGCTGGTTTCATGAGAAGTGAGTTCAGATAATTGAACTTGTCAATAGGACCCAATTTAGGATTTTTGTGGATGAAGGATTCAAAGGCATCCCAAAAGGTGGGCCATGTACTAACTTCCCTATCAAACTTTTTCATGTCTAGTTTAGGTAATTAAACTTGGGGGCCTGTTTCTTCTATGGGTGAACTGGCAGTAGGATTAGTATTAGGAAGTTGGGCAGAGTGATTTAAAGGTTCAAAATTTCCAGGAACAACTTCTGTAGATACATTAAACCTAACTGGCGATTCAACAGAGTCAGTTGAGTGTTTAACATCACTAGGATCAGCAGATACAGAAGGGCTTACTGGTGTCTTGAGTTTTAGTGCGTCCACCCTTTTCGTTGGGGGTCTCGAAGCTTCCAGAAAATCTTCAATCTTTGCAATTGTGAGTGGAATCAATTCATTTACAAGATCTGCTTCGCGGATTTCGCCTTCAATTTCCTCCTCTTCCACATTTGACAGGATTTCTTCGTCTAAACCGTTCAGGGTTCCTGATTTGGCGCGTAGAGATTCCCTTTGCTGGCGAAGCTTTGACACATTTGGTCTTGTTTGTACTCATCCAAGTTCGACGGTCGCGGCTTCCAATTGCTCGTTAACTTCATAGGCGATGTGTTTAACGGTGGCTCTGTGTCCTTAGCGCATAGCTTTTTTTCCTTGAAAGTTTCTCTTTGGGTGGCATCACTTGATAGGTAGGCGACTCGAAGAATGAAGAAATATCCAGAGCATGTGCGTGTGAACAAGAATTGATCCGTTGAAGAATTATAAACACAAGGAGTATCACCACAGGAATAATCCGTCTCGAAGTGACCATGTACGAGAAGGTAACGCTAAAGGGCGTGTTGCTGGATTCAGAGGCCCAAATCTCTAGGTTTCACATTGATTTAATATCAACACGCACTATACTGTACATATATCAACTTGAACGAGAGAACCACGAACGAAAGATCACATCATTCGCAAGGCGTGTTACTCATGCGACCTGATGTCACGGGTAACGCCATACTGTCCGTAACATTTACAATGTTTCACCAGCCTGTCCCAAATCGAATATTAATTAAATGTATGGACTGGGAGAGAGAGATAGAAAGAAGAAGAAAAAAACAGAAAACGTTCAGGTATATTCAGCACTATTCAGCATTTATTCCACCACAACAGCCATTAAAACATAACTTGAAGTTTCTGAAAGTCAGATATTGCCCAGTCACATGGTAAAGAACTTTACAATTTAGAAAAGTCTTACTATCAATGCCTGAACATTGTTTTCATCTGTAACTAAAGATTACTATGCCACCATGAATATCTTCAAACAAACAAATATAAAAACATAATATTCTGTTACCTAAGAGACTCATGAGAAATCGCAATAATACAATACAATACAATTTATTAATCAATTCTCCCACAGGGGTTTTTCAGAATCAATTTACATGTAATAATAGGAGGAATGAAATGTATCTAGTTACAATGATACTGATAAAATAAACGTCCTTATATAGAAATTCGATAGCTGCATATCATAAATAATTATATATATAAAATTAAGAAATCATTTCCCCACACTATGCATCTCTCCTCTCGCACTCCTTTCAAACTGTGCAAGTGAGGACAAATTCCTAGTGGCAGCAGAAAGCTTGTTCCAGGATTTTAGAGACCTGAAGTAAAAATTAGGTTGTGCTATAGATGTTCTACATAAAGGTAAACTAAGATGTTCCTTGAGCCTAGTGTTATATGTGTGTGTATCGGAACGCTTATATAATTTAGAACTTAGGTAGGTTGGTGCTAAACCATTAATGCATTTGTATATCATAATTGCATCACGCAAATTCAGGAGCTCTTCAATGGTGAGCCAGCCAAGTTTATTCAGGATAGGTAAAATATGATCAAATTTCGTAGTATTAGTCGAAATACGGGCAGCAAAATTTTGCAGAAGTTGTAGTTTGTGAACATTATCCTTTGAAGTCCCAGACCATACAATAGAACAGTAAAATAATTTACTAAATAATTTACTAAAAACTAGTGAATTCAAAATAGTGTTCAAAACCTCTCTAGAAAATAGGTGACGGACTCTGTTTACTTGACAAAAAGGGAAGAACTAAGTGATAATAATGACTACATAATTATTTTGTTGTGCAATCAAAAGATACAATGCAGAATTTAAACAAAATAGTTTATAGATATTCTCATTAACATCAGCCTTGTTTCTGTTGACATGTACATGTATGTATAACAGATCTGAAATGAGCAAATTCAGTGTACTTGTAATTGCTTAATTTAAAACAGTCTGGGACAAGAGAGATCTCATTTCCTGAATTAAGGCGCAACCTTAGTCATTCCTCTTCCATGATAATCAGTCACCTTGTAACAGCATAAGCACTACACTTGTATATCAAAGCCAAAAAGTCATTACTTTATTTCCTTTCTCCCAAGTTCTTCATTTTATGTCAATTTTGTTGTCAAGTCACTAACAATTAAAAATAATGGACCAAAACAAAAACAGGACAAGAAGTACCAATTATGCCAGTGCAAAAATATTGGCATCATCAGGAGCAAGGCGGCCTGAGATAAACAATTGCGCTTTCCTTTCCAAGCGGGTGAAATGATATGGCTTCGAATAATTGCCACGTTTGTCATTGCTCGTTCAAAATGAAGTTTGGAAACTTTACAAAGAATGAACAGGGATATACACGCTATTCATAAATGGCAGCCGCGCGGAATAGCCTGGTTTCGAATACATCAAAGCGAGGCTTGGTAGGCCACGCATTACCATCATCACAGATCACAACAGAAGATGGCTTCGACTAGTCGAGACATTTCAAATGCGGTAATTCTAACCGAAGACGACATTCCGGGTGCCTCTTTGGCTGGACGAAACCCTTCCTCACTAAATAATGAGGAGCTCAAGTTTTGGTTGCGATGTCCAGAGGATTCTTTGAAAGGACTTAAAACGAAAGCACAACTTGTAAAGCGGTAAGGACATGTTTGATTACGCAGTTTTACATTTGCTTTCCAAGACCCCGCAAGGTTTCTTGTATGAAATTTAGATTATTTTTTCTCGATTACATTGCAGAGTCGAAGAGTATATTAAGAATGACAGGGACAAAATGGTCGTTGATCCTGATCCACACGAAATTTATATGAAACGAAAGGAAAGAATTTCACAACTTCCAAAGGACGCCGCTCCGTCAGGTGTGAAATATCCGAGCGATCGCTGGGGAAAGTCGCTCGAAAGAATGCCGCCATTCACGCGAGCTGAGATGAATGAACATGTGGCAAATTCTGGAAAGCGAGTTGCAAATACCGAAAAGCATTCAATTCCAACCAATCTGAAGAAAGCGAAAACCTTTTTGCAGGATGAGTATTTAAAGGACATTGAAGCTAACATTGATCAGAGGTACTTTCATCTAAGGGCAAAGTGTTATCACAGTTTTAAGAAGAGCGAGGCTCCTCATGATCTTCGTTCTACGTTGTGTATTGTTTCGGGTCAAGTATTGCGTGCTACCTGTTCCTGCAAAGCTGGAAAAGTAGGATACTGCAACCATGTTATAGCACTTATGTTCAAGGCATGCAAGTTCAGCCTATTCGACAGTAAGGCTACAGATGATTTGTGCCAGGATGAAGATGAACAACCAAATCTTGCGTGCACTTCTCAGCTCCAGAAGTGGCACAAAAAGGGTCGCGGTGACAAAATATCTGCCCAGCCTGTAATGGAAGTCACCATTACCAAAAGTAAACTTGATGACACTAAAAGCAGAGAGGGAGTCAAATGCCTATTGTATGAGGCAAGATCAAACCCCAGTCATGATGTGGAAGCAGAGAGGAAATTTCAAGAAACTCTTAAGGACATAAATCCACAAATGGGATTAGCATTGGTGGAAAAAGATGATTCTTCTCTAAACCATTCTGTAGAGACTAAGTTTAGCGAGTGTCAGATTGGCTCTATTTGTAGCTACCAGCTGTCACATACTAAGGCAAATTTTGTCGCTACTGTAGACATTTCCTCAATGCCGAGAGATGTAACCGAAGAAACTGAACTTACCTATCCAAGGTTTCCTCTTAGTGCTGTCAGTGATTTTGTGTGGCCTGAAAATGTAAATGCTTCTGAGAAAGCACTTATTAATTCCCTTGTAGTGGATGAAACCATTATTAACAACATTGAGGAAGCCACAAGACATCAGGCATTGTCAGAGCGCTGGAACAAAGAACGCAAGTTCAGATTTACAGCCTCAAAATTTAATTTGATTGTAAAAAGACAAAGGAATCATGAGAAATTTGCTGCCGACATTTTTTTTTTTAATATTTTATTTCACTGTTTATGGTTTATTTAAATACACTTACAAGTTTAAGGAAGAAAAGAAAAAATAAATAAAATAAAATAAATAAGTAAATAAATAAAAACATCGAATCAGTTAATATAAATAATGTAAATATGAGTGGTATAAATATAAATACTATAAATATATATTATAAATAACGACTTGAAAGATTTACTTGGGCTATAATTAACATAAAGCATATTTACATGAATTTCTCTATACAATATTTAACATTAAGTCTGTTTACAAATTCATTAAGGTCAGGGTTCATTTGATTTAGTTTCTGGTGGTACAGATAGTATTTAGCAAAGAGCATAGAATAATTTAATTTCTTGTAAAGAGGCTGCCCATTATCTGCCGATTTTCCAAATAGTAGTTCTTCGACACTTAGCGAGAAGGAGGTGACGTTAACTTGATTGAAGTATTGCAGCACTTCATTGAAAAATTGTTTAGAATTGGGGCACTCGATGAAAGTATGGCTCATCGAATCAGGCTGACCGCAAAAAGTACAATCTGGGTTATCTGCTATACCATACAGGTGAAGTTCTTTCTTGGAAACAAGTATCCTATGCACAAGATTAAAATAAAATTCTTTAAGTTTGTTCTCTTTACATATACATTTGAGCTGTTTGAAGTGGTCTTTCCAATGAATATCGTTTAATGAAAGTTCTCGCTCCCATTTACTGGTAGCAGTTATCTTTGAAATACTTTTTTTCATGAAAAGCCAGTAGTAATCTTTATTTTTCATTTTCATTAGATCGATCGATATTGAAGGGGACAATTGAAAGTTAGAACCATGGTTCAGAAAGTGGTTCTTATTTAATTGGGTATTTCTGGCCTTTTCTAATAAATGTTTTGGAATTGCATTAATGACTTGATAGTAATTTAAGAAGTTGCAGTTTACGTTGTAGATTTGTTTAAATTCTTTGAAAGGCAGAAACTTTCCATTCTCATTGAGGATGTCTTGAATAGTCAATATTTCGTTTTCAAACCAGGATTTCAGGAATATGATTTTGTTTTCAATACGGATCTCTTTGTTGTTAAACAGGATCAATTCTTGACCATTACAGTAACCATACAGGTTTTTGAGTTCTAAAAAATAGAGCAATAATTGTTTATAAAAAACGGGTATATCAGCCTGATTTATAAATTTTTTATCATAATTGCAACGAAGCAGAAAGTTTAAGCCACCATATTTTCTTAGGAAGTACTCTGGGATTGCTTTCCAATTTTCTTTTCTCGACAACATATCAACTGTAAGAAATCTTGAAATCCAGGCAAGTTTAAGTGATTTAGCCATAACTTCCATGTTTGGTACCCTCAGTCCTCCATCAATGAAGTCTTGATACATAACTTGCCTTTTAATTTTGTCAGGTTTTTTACGCCAGATAAAATCGAACAAGGAGGTCGTAACTTGCTGCCGACATGATAAATCCAAAACCCTTCACCTCAAGATATGTTGAGCGTGGCTTGAAGCATGAACCTATGATGATAGTTTATTGACACTTCTAGCAGTTAAAAAAAAAACTGAATAAACAGTGTAACTTACAGAAATACTAATATTAATCTTACTGGATAAAAATAATTCAGTCCATTTACAAAAATACGTATTACAATAATAATAGTAATAGTAATTCGGATTACAAATACCTAAAAGTAAAAAAGTCGTTTGCTCTTTTTGTTCTTTTCACTGTTGTAATGGCTTTGGTGTTTACTGATCTTAACTGATATGGTATAAATCTTGTCGTAGCTTGCGGAGCTAAGAAAGATATGGGGTGGTCTTCATTCCTCATATTTGCCATTGAACAATATGAAAGAGTCATGTTGAGCCGAAAGACCCCAGTAAAGGTTCTGAAGAGTGGTTTTGTTGTTTGCCTGGATATGCCATTACTCGGAGGATCACCTGATGGCAGAGTTGTTGATTTTGGATGTCGGGATCATTTTGGACTTGCAGAAGTGAAGTGTCCAGAGACAAAATTGCAAGTCACTCCACTTGAGGCATGCCAGGACCCAAATTTTTTTGTGAGGCTGTAAATGGACACTGCAAGCTTAAAAGGAACCATACATACTACATGCAGGTCCAAGGTCAAATGGGCAGCACTGGGGCCTCATGGTGTGATTTTATTGTTTACACAAAGAAGGGTATTTCAGTGGAGAGAATTCCATTGGATGCTGCCTATTGGGCTTCTCTGAAGTAAAAGCTCAGTGCCTATTACTTGACACATTTTATTAAAACTGCAGCAAGTGAGTTTGCCAAATGCTAAACTACCATAATGTAGACAAAACACTGGCATTGAAATTTCATATATTACATATTATATATAATTGGTTGGGAGCCTGATTGTAATTATCTTAAGAGCTCCAGTATGCATTTACTGATCAACATTCACATTCTCATTGACTCAATCCCAAATCCTTAGAATAATGGGATTGATTTTTTCACAGTAAAATTGATTGACTTCTCAGAACTCTATAACTCTCACTTCTCAGAACTCTTCAACTTTAGTGCATGTAGGAAATCAAGTAATGAGAATTTGAATGACAATATTGGAGCTTTTAATGATGGATAGTTGCAGTTGCTTAATAATTTATTAATTGTGATATTGTTCAAATGGCACCTTAGTTTCTTGGGTATTTGTCCCTGTAAATAAAAGCATTGACCTCATCTAGGTAACATCCAATATATTGAAACACAGTTTGTTGTAAAACTTTTGAATCTAAAGACTAGTAAAAGTTAGCAATTAGTTTTGTTGTTCAAGTAGTATTTGTTCGTTTTGCATCATAGTTACATGTATTATGCTGCGTTGGCATATCAATGGAAAATATTCAAAGGGCACTGATAAAAAGAACTTATAATTGCAATTTCATTCATTAAATATCTCTTCCATTTTGGGATACACTAGATTGATGTCTTTTTACTTACAGTTACTCTTCACTTCTTTAAAAGTGACACCTGGCCTGCTCGATATTAACTCTGTATAGGGCCTCCAGTGAGCCCCACCTTGAAATGCACCACTTTCAATATTGCTTCAAGATTAAGAAAAATGTTTTTTTTTAACCAAAATCTTAAATCACACAAAACATATTACAATCATTTCATTTATCACCAAGAGATGTGTTAGTAATACTGGAATCTGCTGAATTTCTATCAAACTCTTTTGCTTGGACACTCTGAAAACTTATAAAACTGAAGTCTCGAATGTCAATAGAACAAAGGTGTGACTGACTGCAACCCTTTAAGCACTAATAAGGGTTGCACAGCATTGCACACACAGACCACATTTGATTCACAACCCCAAAGAGGCTCAATGGGATAACCCCATCAAATATCTGAAAATTCTTAACCTTATTTATAGCTCTTTCCACATGGATTCGTAAGCCAGCAATTTCTTGTGTTGCAATCACATCTTCTGCAGACATCTGATCATACATTCCCAGAAAAGGAGGAATATTTAAAGACACGCCCAGGGGAAGAATGTTTTCAATAGTGAAGCCTTTATCTGCCATAACCGAGTCTCCATCTGAAAAGGGAAGCTTCAGGAAGCCGCTCCGCTCTACTATTTCCCTGTCTGAAATGCTCCCTGTATAGAGTTGGCCGATGAATGTAAAAAACCCTTTGGGTGAAATTCCCACTAATGCCTTTAAGGTGGTGTGGTGCTTATATGAGCTGAACAGCTCACTGTTCAATAAAAGGCTGCTAGGCATTTCACCGCGCACCTCTGTACAGTCAATAATTACCCTTGTTGTTGGATACTTTTCTTTAAAATCATGGGGCATTGTCTCATTTACTAGATTTCTGGATGGCCAAATATTTATATGACCAAGGTTCAGGTACATATAGTCAATCCATGAAATAAAAATTATACTAACAGTTGGAAGTGAAACATTAAATAGGTGAGCCAAATGCAATTCAGCAAAACCTTGCTCCTCGAGCTGCTCATATTTCTCCTGCAGATCTACAATTTGCTGTTTCAGTTTCAAAACCATTTCCTCCAGTTCTTCATTTTTCACAATAACTGCAGATAGCTTTTCTTGAAGATCTGAAATCAATAATTCATTTCTTGATTTCTCAGCCGCAAAATCATAGCCACACACTTCCTCCAGTGTTTCTGTTTCCGCTGTTTCCGGAAAAGATGTCTCGCCGGCCATGTTTGTTGTTGATGAATCCTCGCATATAACATCACTACTTTCGGTCGTCGCCTGCGTAGCTTCACTAAATTCTGATGATAAATTATTTCCCACAGTTGTGGCCGTGAAGCGTGGAGTAGGAGGTGGTCTTTTCCGAGGCGAACTACGCTTCCATGTGAAGTCAGACGGCACAGCTCCTGGTTTGTAGCTAACCTTGTTGTTGAGACTTCGCTTTAAATCTTCAGGCTTAAAATGGCGAGAGCAAACCCTTGTTCCTTCCTTTATAACAAAATGTGGACCAACATCTCTTCTAATAGCATGAAGCCACTGTTTCCTGAGGGCATCGTCATCTGGAAAACGAAAAAAAGAGATCTTTTCCCCCGTATCTTTATCTCGTTTATCTTTCTTGGTGCACAACGGGACGCAACAGTTTGTCGGGATCGCTCAGTTTATGGTTGCGAAAAAAATAATTTCTGCTCTTTAAAAGCTCTCCGTATTAGCGAATAAAGGACCTTTTCTGAACTAAACTTCAGTATACCCGGCCACGTAATAAGTCTTCAATAAAATTTTCTTCGCATCAATGCTTCGATGTATATTACAAGTCTGAGTGCTCCAAGATCAGCTGGCCTACCAAGCCTCGCTTTGATGTATTCGAAATCAGGCTATTCCGCGCGGCCGCCATTTATGAATAGCGTGTATATGTCCACAGAAAACTCTTTTTAGCCTTCCAACAGAAAAGATTGCCGTGCTGTTGTGTTAGCCAATATCTTGTGTAAAATGAGGTTGACTAGCCAACACGACTCCTATGGTTCGTGACATTTGTACATTTGCCGTTCTCTGCTCGGTCTCTCGACCTTTTTTTGCCTCACTTGTGTTTATGAAGGGCACTTCACGTTGCGTTTAAAGAGGAATTTTTAGTAGAGTTGAGCTGTTAGACTGTGCTATAGCAAATTTACAGGTCATTGCTCTGCATAGTTTCCGCTGTAATTTGCCATGTGTTTATGCATTGCTAAATTAAAACTGCATGCAAGCACAGTATGTAGATTCTTATCACAGATATCATATTTGTCCTCTTACGTTTTTCTTCGGAGACGCCATAGCTTTAATTCGAGAAAACCCTACATTTGTCTAGAGTCGTTCTTATGTTTCTTGCATATATCTGATCGAGCTTATGTTTCTCGCACTCGATGGTTAGGTTTATTCCTCCTTTTGTTCGTTCTCACACCACATGATTCAAATGCAGCTGTTTATGCGCAAGTCTGTTGATTGTGTTACGTGTTCTATATGCCATTGTTCGGATCGATCTGTTTACCGTTTTTCGAAAGATCTTTTAATGTTTCCTGAAGACAAAATTCGAAAGCTTCCACGGACTCGGCCATATTTTGATTTTGTTTGTTGTTTTGTATTCCAGATGTCGATGATGCATGAAAGTCAAATGTGACCTTCCATGGGAAAACGGACACTAATGATTTTCTGTTAAACGGTCAAGAAAAACGTTTGCAAACGGATACTAAACGGCTAACTCAAGCGTTTAAACGGTTTCCATAATCGTTTAAACGGATAGCCAAAAATTTAAACGGTTGACCAAAGTCCAAAAACGGATAGCTTAAAGCGTTAAACGGTGACCGAAAAAAAAAACGGTTAGCTTGAAACGTTTGACCGAAGTCCAAAAACGGATAGCTTAAACCGTTAAACGGTTAACCAAAGTGCACAAATGGACAGCTGAAACCGTTGAACGGTTAAGTCAGCGAGATCGTTTCAGGAAAAACTGGCAGTCTTTCAGTGTTCAAAGGATATCTTTGAGCGTAACCATGGAGCATAAAAACTTGGTAAATGATAACTGGGATACATTCTGTGAACGAAAAAAGTACTGTCGTATCTGATAAACTTTAGTCGAGTTACGTCAAAATTCATTTGTTCGCTTGCTTTCTCGCTTGTGCATTCTATTTCTGGGTAAACTATTGTCGCTTTCGTCTGACATTAAGTTGATTCTCTTCCCTGACGTTTGTTGATTTAAGCGTAATTTACAAAGAACAATTTCGCTGCCAATATCTCAACCTGAACGGCTACACATGTAGTGTAAGAAACGCTTCAACAACAACAACCGTAACCTCTGGAAGCAAATTATAGCTAACATCGTTGACAAGAAATTTTCAGTATAATTTTATGCGTACAACAGGCGCAACTAACTCTTTATACTGCATGAAACCATACCCATCGCAAATGAAGACAGGTTTTATTGATAATCACCTCCTTTGTTTATCGCTGTTTTGTTTTTAAGGTGCACGAAACAAATTTGCATATGGAACGAACTGCAAATGCCATGACCTTGTCAGAAGCCGAGATGCGTTAGGGTCAAATAATGCAATACGCCAGAAATGATTCGCTTTGTAAAGAATTTTGAAGTTTCAAAATTACACATTCTGGACCTTTTTGTTTCAAAACGTGGCTTTGTGTCCCATAGCTATCGAAACGGAGAATGCACCACAATAAAAACTTGACGGCAGTATCGGGGTCCTTGTGGCTATTCGCCTGGCCGCGGTTGTTCCAAAGCCGTTTAGCGCTAACCCACGATTAAATCATCCTAATCTACGGAATAAATTTATCCCTCGATTAAATTATGTTCCTCGAAGCTCGATTAGCACTATCCAAAGGTTAAACTAAGGGTTAAATCTAACACACCTAGCAAGGTGGATTAACTCGCTAATCAGATGAGAAAGCAGACAAACCGGGGCCAGATTTCCGCTGGCTAAAATTAGGAAAAATACCATTTCAATAGAAATCTAGAAGGGTGTCGCAAAAACTCAGCCCCCTCGAAATAAAAAAAAAGGAAAAGATTTACACTCGTCACAATTCTTATCACCTGAAATGT
>OZ026596.1:36723147-36748147 GCA_964020085.1 Micromussa lordhowensis | reverse complement strand
ACTTGCTTCTGGCCTCTGCTTTCTGTCGCGCTTAAAATGAAGGTAATTGCTGTATTCTACGGACTATTCTGTAAACACTGATATAAGTATTTTTCAGATACGTCCAGTAGAACCCGAGTTGAGCAGTTTTCCACTTTGAACGTTCTGGTGAATAGGCAGCAGGTTGTTGTCTCTTAGAAAAGTGCTTTTGAAGCACTGAGAGTTTTCCATTGTTGTTTGGTCCGTTAAAAAAGAGATGCCTTACTACGATCGAAATAAAGCAAAGTGCTCCACTATAACACAAGCGCTTTGGTCAAATTTATGAATTAGTTAATTAGTGTAAGGTACGCCCACTGGTACTCCAGGCCAGATCTTCATTAAGACATGTTCAGTAGAACTCGAGTTAAGAATTTTTGTTTCGCGTGACCTTGTGCCAGATGGCTCTCTCTAAATGATTACTACAACAAAGTAGCTTTCCAATCACAGCGATTTTTGATAGTTGTTAAGCCCTCTAAATTATTGGTGATCATGTAGAAGGGTAGACGAACTGAAATTACAAAACAATACCTCCTACATAAAGCAAACCACGCGTCTACATTTAAGTAATTACAATATGCGTAGCGTGTGTCTCCCCTACGGAGAGATAAATGGATCTTGCTTCAATAAAGGTAATTACTCAAAGGTACGCCCACTGGGACTTGAGTTGAGATTTTTTTCCGTCATTGATCTTTTGTCACACAAGCTGTGGCGGGTTTTTTTGTGTGTGTTTCGTGGAGTTTTGATATACCGCGGACTTGCTTCTGGCCTCTGCTTTCTGTCGTGCGCTTAAAATGAAAGTAATTGCTGTATTCTACAGACTATTCTGTAAACACTGATATAAGTATTTTTCAGATATGTCCAGTAGAACCCGAGTTAAGCAGTTTTCCACTTTGAACATTCTGGTGAATAGGCAGCAGGTTGTTGTCTCTTAGAAAAGTGCTTTTGAAGCACCAAGAGTTTTCCATTGTTGTTTGGTCCGTTAAAAGAGAGATGCCTTACTACGATCGAAATAAAGCAAAGTGCTCCACTATGACACAAGCGCTTTGGTCAAATTTATGAATTAGTAAATCAGTGTAAGGTACGCCCACTGGTACTCCAGGCCAGATCTTCATTAAGACATTTTTTTTTATGTTAAGTAGAACTCGAGTTAAGAATTTTTGTTTCGCGTGACCTTGTGCCAGATGGCTCTCTCTAAATGATTACTACAACTAAATATTGGTGATCATGCGGAAGGGTTGATGAACTGAAATTACGAAACAATACCTCATACAGAAAGCAAAACACGCAATTACAATATGAATAACGGGTCTCTCCCCTAGGAATGCATAATTTCCATGACAACAAATGATGCTTTTGCTCGCGTGCATTTTACGAAAGTGACAAACTATGGCGGACGTTGATATTATAGAAAGAGAAGAAACTCCGAATGAAATAATCGAAAGAGCGAAAAAAGTCCTTCTCAATGGCTGTGGTTGTTCCCGTGGTTCCAAAGGAGGTCCCTGCTCCAGAGAATTTAAAGAAGAAGCGGTAATATTTAATCTGAATAACTGTCTTGAGTTGACAAGTGGGGAGCTCGACTTGATAATTTTAGCAAACATTCAAGCCTTCAGCCGCAACGACTGCATTGGAACTAAAAGAAGCAGAAGTTCCAGGTGTACCTACCTGTTTTAGTCCGTCTAGATCTGTAAAGAAATGTTCATACACCTTTATGGTATCAGTTATTCCTGACTTCGTCGTCTCAAGGAGCATTACGAGAAATATGGTATCCATCCGAGAACTCACGGCATCACCAAAACACTTCCCAGTAACACCCTTAAACAGTCGGTCACAGAGACCGTTCATCATTTCCTTACCAATTACATTGAGGAGAATGCATTCGTGCTTCCTGGGAGAATACCAGGATTCAAGCAGGAAGATGTTCAGGTGCTGTCTTCGAGCGAGACAAAAGCGAGTGTTTGGCGAGTCTATACCGCCACTTGCAAAGCTTCTGGAGAACAAGCGGTTTGTTACAGCAAGTTTGTAGACCTTTGGCATCAGTTTTGTCCGAAAGTTGTTGTGGCGAAACCCATGACCGATTTATGCCTGACCTGTCAGCAGAACACCACCAAGCTTGTACGGGCCGCAAACCTCCCTGAGCACGAAAAGGCTGACTCCATTAAAGCACAGCAAGAGCATTTGGACTGTGCCCAGGTAGAGAGAGCGTTTTACAGGAAAACTTGTTCAGATGCAGCCACGACTTTCAGTCAAACAGATGCGGAGATGAATCTAAACGAAACGCACGAACCGTGTTCATTCAGTGGTACTATGCACTACTCCTTCGACTATGCACAACAAGTGCACTTTCCAAGTAACCCAATGCAACCCGGACCGATCTTTTTTAAGACCCCAAGAAAGTGTGGGATATTTGGAGTTATGTGTGAAGCTGTACCGCGTCAAGTGAACTATTTGATTGACGAAGCTGCTGCAGTCGGTAAAGGAGCCAACGCAACCATAAGTTACATTCACCACTTTTTCGCACGTCACGGCCTCGGGGAAACAGACGTTCACTTGCATGCCGACAATTGTGCTGGACAAAATAAAAACAATTGTTTTTTATGGTATTTAGCATGGAGGATTGCCACTGAACTTCACCAGTCTATCAAGTACTCTTTTCTTATTGCTGGGCATACTAAATTTGGTCCGGATCGTTGCTTCGGAATCCTGAAAAAGGCCTACAAGGTCAGTTTCATTTCGTCAATTTATGAACTTGCTTGAATGGTGGACACCTTGAGCAACACAGGGGTGAACAAAGCCCAACTGGTATCGACGCACGATGGCCGTGTTATAGTTCCTGCATACGACTGGTGTACTTTTCTGGGACAATATTTCAAAAAGATCGCGAACATAAAAAAATTTCACCATTTCAGATTTTCAAAGGATGAACCAGGTGTTGTTTACTGCCGAGAATATTTGACATCCCCGGAACAAGCGTGTGTGTTACTGAAGGATGGTGCTGTGATCCCACCTGTTTCTGTTCTTCCGCATAAGATCAACCCAGAAGGATTAAGTGACGAACGCAGAAACTACTTATATCGTGAAATAAGACAATTTTGCAAGCCTGGAACTGAAGATTTAGTTGCACCAGTTCCATAAAGTTAATCATTATTTCGAACTTGACTAGTGCTATGCTATGTAACAAATTAACTTTAGTATTTACTTTTCTTTCTATTCAATTCAAACATAAGCTGTAAGTAAGAGAATTAAATGACGGTTACGTCAGTAGTTATTGTACATACACCAGCGTTTACTAATGAAATAAATGAAGTTGTACTGAAATTTTGGGGGATATTATTTTCCTTGTGGTCTTTCTTTCAACAGTTCTATTCTTGTCCTCAAGTACGACTCACAACTCAATTGATGAAAATAAACCGGGTAGGAAACAGAGTGAATTCGAACAAAATAATTTTCAAACCAGCTTAAATGAGATTCGGTAATCAGTCGAACTCACATCAAATTTTGCATATTGGGTCTCTGAACTCTCGATTAATTGGTAAAATAAAGCGTCTGATGCAAAACAGACTGTTTTTCTTTAATAAGGAAACAGACGAAGCAATATATAATATACAATAACGAAAGTTTTAAGTCACCGCGATCGAGCCCGGAGTTTGAATCCAATGGTGAATGTGCAATTTGCATGCTGTTGTCTAGTCAATGTTTTCACCTGGTTTTCGCGTTTTTGTTTCCCAAAGAACGTCACAAAGGTCGTCGCTGTTTTCGGTCCCTTCCAAATCAAGCTCTGCATTCCATAGAATTATTAG
Source organism: Micromussa lordhowensis (assembly GCA_964020085.1). Classification (NCBI taxonomy): domain Eukaryota; kingdom Metazoa; phylum Cnidaria; class Anthozoa; order Scleractinia; family Lobophylliidae; genus Micromussa; species Micromussa lordhowensis. The sequence goes on along the minus strand of OZ026596.1, from coordinate 36,744,332 downwards.
TGACAACAGATTGAGGTCGTCCTAAAAGACTGTTATCGAGCGAGTGTTTTGGTCAGTGAGCGGTAACTATCATAATAATAAAGTGACGTCACAAACAAATAAGCCCGCGCACACTATTTTTATCTTCCTGAGTTCGACCGTGTGATCCGGTTGGCTACAGAATAGGTAAGAATAAACAGTCATTTTCTGGACGATTGTAACCCTTTCACAATCCCACCTTAAATTTATTTAACCTAAATTTATAACCTACATTTCTGAGCTAAATAACTTGTCTATGACGAACGATTCAAAACTATGACACGGTAACCAAGATAGCGTTATATCAAAGTGCACTGTTCTGAACAAGCAGAATCACGGTCAGATTGAATGGCTTCATCGGCTCAGGCTCGATGCTATACGGTTTGTACAGACGGATGTTTTAATTTTTTTGTCGTTTGTCCAACAATACGACGATTACTCGCATTCTATAAGCATGGAGAAGTTGGAACTAAAATAAAAAAAATTGTTGTCCTGCAGTTTACGTTCCGAGTATCGAGCGATCGTTAGCTTGATAGTTCTGCTTGCATGGTTAACTTTAAACAACTGCTGGCTTTCATTATTTTAAACGGCTAAGCAAACCATTTAAACGTTTTCTCCTGAGCGTTAAACGGATGAGCAAACCGTTTAAACGTTTTCTCAAACTGTTTAAATGTTTTTGCTAAAGCGTTAAACAGATGCAATTTTTTTTAAACGGATAAGCAAACCGTTAAAACGTTTTCGTTCCAGCGTTAAACGAATGCAATTGTTTTTAAACGGATAAGCAAACTGTTTAAACGCTTGCATGAACCGTTTAAACGGATATAAACGGATTGTAAATGGTTTCGTCGTTTAAACGGAAAAGCGTTAGTGTCCGTTTTCCCATAGAAGGTCACAAATGTTTAATGTCACTTTTTGGTTGACGGGCTACTAACCAATCAAATTGCACTATTGCTCCTCGTTTATGGGCGAACAGAGTTCGGTAAAATGTTTGGGATTGATTGCAGGCGTTTCCTTTCCTCCCCTCCCCCTGCTCACTCACCCCTCCCAACCTCAACCCATGTTTTTGCTTACCCCAGGCGCTTGCACGCTTTTTCGCCCGCTTGTTCGCTGTCTGCCTGGAAAAGGAAAGGAAAGGAAACGGCTGCTACGCAGGCTAGCTAATAGGTCTAAAGAAAATGCACCTATGACTATAAAAAATCATGTTCCCATGGCAACTCACTCTTTTTCAGTCCCCAGCCACTTGATTTCAATATGTTGGTGATTCTCAGCTTAAAAATGTTAAACAAGGACACAAAGTTGAGGTAACATATTTATAGGCTTGCTGGATCACGCATATGAAGTGCTGTTAGCAAATATCAAAATGGAACGCCAAAGATGGCCAGAAAAGCTTTTAATATGGGGGAGGTCTGGAGCCCAATATCTGTTAAACTCATATTGTGGAGCACATTTAGTAGAATTGTACTGCAAAAAATCTTCTGATACAAACTGACCGAGATATCTCTTTTCATCATATCTGAACAAAATGTGGTTGATTGCATGATGGCTACACTTGGCTAATTTGCATATTTTAAAAACTTGAATATCTCTGGAACAAAAAGAGATATTTGAAAATAGTAAACAGCATTTTTCTTTCCATGCAGTCTACTTGTTTTTGTTTCAAAATGACTTAAACAGGAAAGGTGCAATTTCGCCATAGTACCACTTTAAGAACAATTATTATTATATTTGGATGTTAGTCCATTCAATACATTGCAACATTGTGCCAACCAGAGCTCAGGCAGGTTCTGTGTATTTTTGAAAGGATTACTATGGTAACAACACTAAACTAACAAATCCGCAAAACTCACAACAAATAATTTTAGATTATTTACCGTATTTAGATGGCTTCGGACTCTCTGTTGCCTCAAGCATTCCTTTATCTGATTAACTGCGGTCGCTGTTTTGTTCGGAAGTGGACTCAGTCTTGTTTGAATACTAAATATAAACCACAGTAACCACACTTATAGTTAAAGTTACTTGTTACAAAAACAGTTGACACATTTACATGTACATGAAGTTTTGCTACAAGGAAGAAAAATAAATAAGATTTACCTTTTATCATGCTGATGGGTGTTTCCCCATCGGTACTTTGTACTCTGGCCAAAATTTGCTGATTTATCACCCTGTTTTCAGGTCCATTGAAGCTAAAAGATTAAATTTACCTTTACCTGAGTAGGATATGAAGAATCTTGCAGATCAAGGAAGGTGTTATCCACAGAGGCCGAAGGCTGAGGTGGATAACACCCTCCAAGATCTGCAGAATTCTTCATATCCTATGAAAGCCAAATTCAATAATTGCTTTATTATTCACTCAAAATATTTCCCCATTCTTAAAGGAGTTTTGCCATTTCGCTGTTTGTTTTTCCGCTCACCAAATATACTGGTAACACAGCCTTGTCACCAGGTTTTCTTGGTCAACGGTTCAATCATCTGCAGCAGGCTGCACTTTTGACATCATTATGATGTCATCTGTTGAATAATTTGCGGCTTGCTGCACTTTGACATCATTGGTTCAATGTTTGGTCAGCAGCAGCTGGTTATGGTGAATTATGCATGTGGTTTGAACCAATCAGAAACGGGAAAATATTTTGAATGAATAATAATATTTTTATAGAAAAACAATTACTGGACAATTTGAGCATTTTAGTGGGGCAAAAGCATTGAGCATTATTCAGGCATTTTAGTATCATTTTTCAGGAAAATTAATATTACACCCTGTATTTCCAAAGAAATATATATAAAAATAGAACTTTTTCATTACAAAATTAAGACTTAACTTAATCTCTTCACTTAAGTATCGTTGAAAGGGGACAAAGGATTAACAGAACAACAGATCATTTTGAGAATTATTTTCTGGTGCTTTAAGACTTACATACGTTGCTCTACTTGTTCTACAAAGTAAACGTTTTTATCAAGCACTCTGAACTGTTAAATGTGTCGAGATATTAAAATTAAGAAAATTTTAAAATCACTATGTATGAGCATTAACTGAGCCTTTTAGTGACTTTTTGGGGGGAAACCGAGCATTTTAGTGGAAAAAATGGAGCATTAAGGAAGAGCATTTTAGTGGGGAAGTTAAAGCATAATGCACAAAAGCCTAGTAATATTATGGACCTACAAAAATTAGCAATGGTTCACCTATAAGAGAAATAGTGTTTTCAGGGAACATGCCATGGGGTAATTTCGGTATTAAAAAACAGTAACTAGCTATCCATATGTACACTGTACAGTGGCTGGTTAGTGTGCTTCACCAGATTTGATATAATGCACCTATCAGTGTCAAGCCCGAGGAGGGGGGGGGGGGTGGGGCATAGGGTGGGGATTTTACAGTTTCTAAAAAAAATATCAAAATCCCCACCCCCAGGGAAAAAACAATTCTCAAAATTAGCAGAAACAAATGGTTTACTTCTCTTCTACTATATAAAATTGAAAGATCAAATGCATGATGTCCGACCAAAATCCCCACCCTGGGGATATACACCACAGTCAAATTCCCGTGGGTTGCCCGAGCCCCCCTCGGGTTTGACATTGATAGGTGCATAAGCAGTAAAGCTTACGCCCGATTGTCCCGAGGCGATTGATTGAACGGTTGGAAAATAATGGAGCCACATATACACAAGCTTACGAACGAAAGGAGTAAGATAACCGTAAAGCAACTATGTAGTCCTACCTTACTGTTAGTGCCTTGGGCAAGCGCTTGCTTGTCTTCTTTTCCTGCCCATTTTGGCCCTGTTCTTCGACCGCCATTATCCTCTGTTTGAGTCGCTTGTTCAGTGCCTGCTGCCTCTCTAAAATGGTGTTCAAATGTTCCAGAATTTGACCCGGAAAACGTTCTGCCGCTGCGTTATGTTGGCTTTCATTGCCACCGGCTGCTTGCAACAGCGGCTCTAGAGCATGATTGATTCTGCCGGCGTCGTTTCCCACTCTTGCTGGAACCCTCGGAACTGTAGAGTTAACCCTCGGCATACTTGCAATTGGTGGCAAGCGCACTGAAAGGTCCTTGTTGAAGCTGCTTCCTGAAGAAGGTGTGCTGCCTGAAGGTGACCTGTTCCCAGTGTTTTGTCTCCATGGGGATGCGGTGGATGGCGTTCTAGTTGTGTTGGCCAAAGATAGAGAACTTTGAGGTGTTGGCATAGAATTAGAATCCCTCAAGTTTGATGTCTCCTCAACCCTTCGCCTACTTTCTTTGTCTGGTCGATTTCTAGCCATGACTAGTTTCAGTAAAAGAGAAGGATAAATTGGCCTCTTAGTCTACGGAGGAGAAAGCTTTCGAATGAAGATTCAACAAGAAAATGGAGCTCAAAGTTTGAATGTGTAATCCAACACCAACCTGACTATTGCTTCACTCATTGGCTGAAAGGGCCCTAATGCAGCCCTGTTAACCATAAGGTCACAGATCTCTAACAGCAATATAAATTTGTTTTTATTCCATGTTACTCACTTTTAAAGTTAAAGCTTAGTCAATGTCACAGAATGACTTTCTTTGTAGCAAAATATTATTGGGATTTACAGCGTATGTCACAAATCAATTAAATGTGGTAAATCTTAAAGTCCTAAACCTATTTCTAAAGCTCGTATTAATCATTTAAACTGAGAAGTGATAAACATTGAATTCTCCTCAAATTATACACTCATGAACAACCATTTAGGTATAAAGAAGCAAGTGGTTGATCTACTTGGAAAGGTCATATTTCATTCATGTAAACAAAATTTTGCCCCGTTTCCTAATGGCAGTAAATTTCTTTACCTTCATTTTGCATTTTTAGTGAATGTTAATCAAGGTTTTGCTTAGTTGTCTGCTTTCAACTGTAAGAGTTTCTAATTTGAGGCATTTCTAAAGTGAATATTATGAGTTTACATTTAGCCTGGTTCAGACAAACTGCTTCTGAGGAAATTTACATTGGATCGCCTTCTATAGTTCAGAAACTTATATCAACTTTTGCACAATGACGGTTAATTCTGCGGTTATTTTGATATGTTAAAGTTGCAATGATGGCAGCTATTGATTTATTTACTTATTCTTTCTATTTTATTCCCTTGTTTTGCGCTTACTCTATAATGTCATCTCGTGTATTTTTCAAGCGATGTATTATACCTCTATTACTTGTCCACTTGTTATGTTAATACTTTAAGGGCTACTTTTCTATTATTTTTTTTTCAAACCTTGTTCAAGTTTGACAGGCTGTAATGTAAACCTATTTTTTCCTGTCGCTTCCCGCCTCGACTAGCCAATGCTATTTGCGGGAAGCGACCATTTTGTATTTTTCTTTTGTCAAATATTAAATAAAGTTGAAGGTTGAAAGTTGAAAGTTGAATAAATACAATTATTCAGAGGAAAATGACCTGCTTCCTTGTAAAATATTCTTTACATAAATTGGAAGTGTATGCACATTTAAACAATGACATTGCCTGGTCAGGTGTGAAGTGTTAATGCTCATGTACAGTAATTTTCCAGTTTTTCAATAGTTCCCTACTTAATTTCTTTTTCTTATATGCAGTCATGATAGCCACCTCAGATTGAAAGTGTTCAAAAGTTGGTACAAACCATTCTTGACAACAAATTCTCTGTCCCACTTTTCTATTTCTTTTGTGTACTTTTGGTGGGCTGCAACCACTTGTGTTTGAACAGAAGCCAAAGTATCTTTACACTTATTCTGATAGTATATGTTTTGACAGTTTTCCTTCTTGTGAAGGGCTTTCCTGGCCTTGTCAAGGGTATTCACAAGAGGTGTCGCTCCCAATATTTTTGAAACAGATGTGGCAAGTTTGGTTTTCAACATATTCATTGCCCGATCTATGCCATCCACAGGGGTTTCAGGTGGGGCTGCTGTAAGTGGCTCTTTTGCTGCCTCACTTTCAATCCTTTGTGTTGACAAATTCTTTACAGTAATCCAAAGGGCCACATTAGTTAGGTCTTCTCCCTCTTCCTGGAGATCAATATGTTCTCAAGTACTTCGTGTTCTTCATCCTCATATTGAATTATGTCAGCAATGTGATGGTTTTGCTCCTCTTCATCATTAATGCTGTCATTTGGATCATTATCATTATTGTCATCACTTGCATCTTCTATAAACCTTGTATGCTGTACTGATTCCAGATTGCCATCTTCATCATTAATTCTCAGTGTATGATGAGGCATGGAGTCTAGGCGTATTATGCACTCTCTCTAGCAGTTTTTTTAAGTACTGGTCATCAAACCTGAGTGTGTGTATGTGTGTGTGCAGAAGTGATGAAGAGGGTGGACCATTATCATTGCTCTTCCTCTCATCAGGGCCATCCAAAAATTCAACACCACTGACAATATGCCTCCACCAAATGCCCTCGCCACAGATGAGGAAATCAACAATCCTTTTAAGGTGAGCTTGATATGCCTCTGGGTATTTCAATATCAATCTGTGTGGAATAATGGTATGTTCTGCTTGAGGTAAGCAGGTTGCCAGCTTCCCAAGTCTCGACTCTTGCTCCTTCACTGTATTTCTCACTGACTTCATCTGCGCTTGCATCCTTATGATGCCAAGGGTGATGATCTCGCCAGGTCTTTTACTTGATGTTGCAGAGGATATGCTTGACAAGGTGTTGAAGTGGTGTTCTTGTTTCTCAGTGTTGGTTGACAGATGATACGATGTTGGATGGGAGCATACATGATCAAAGAGTGTGCCCATAAAACGTTTTCTCCGTGAGAATCTGCAGCTTCCCAATGACCTCTTCACATGCAATGGAATGAAGAAAGGTCTGATTGTGAAGTTGCAGAATGCTTCTTGGACAGTGCTCCTCTGGTTTGGCATGCAGGATGCTGGATATTTCTGTCATTGTGTCCAGAAGGGTCTGCACCTTGTCACTTACAAATCCTGTCACAAGTAAAGAAAATTTGATCAATCCTTCCACACATATTTGTGAAATCTCGTGGATCGAAGCTAGGAACGTGTTTGAATACCGAGAATAATTAGACATCACGTCTTTTGTACATGCTCGACGCACTTAGCTAACTTATTTAAACTGTAAAATCGTTATTACTAGGAAAATAAAGTCTTTAAAACCTTTAAAACTCGCGGGAGTCCGATATATATTTCGATCAACGATCCTCTTCAGTCGTCCTCCATTAAAAATAATGTCTCTTACATGAATGATAGACTTATTTTTAATGGAGGACGACTGAAGAGGATCGTTGATCAAAATATATATCGGACTCCCGTGAGTTTTAAAGGTTTTAAAGACTTTATTTTCCTAGTAATAACGATTTTACAGTTTAAATAAGTTAGCTAAGTGCGTTGAGTGTGTACAAAAGACGTCATGTCTAATTATTCTCGCTTCCACACATAATGGTAACAATAACAAGTCAATGTGAATCACACAGTCTATTAAATTTGTGTAATATTTCTGGCTTTATACATTTTTAAAATAGACAATGGTCAAATTGAATTCAATGTGGTACAATTTTTGTGACAATTTGATGAAAGGAACACAGAATTCATTATGGTCTTTTTTAAAATTGACATTTTTATTGATCAGAGGTGTCTTGTTCTCTCAAATTTGATCAGTTGTTGTCTTCTTTGACCTGGAGTATCCCCTGGATGGTTCTCATCTCCCAATATTTTCAGCCATTCAGTTATCTCCTCATCATTCGTCTGCTTATATTCATTGTTGCTATATCCTCTAACTACTCCAAACCTGTCCAATTCTCTTTTCCTTATTTCTGACAAAGGTATCTTTCTTGCAGAAACTGTGAATTGTACCTCTTTCAGAGTGCCATCACTGTTGAGAAGCAGTTTCTTGTACTTCTTTGGCACCACCAACTCACCAATGGTATATTCTCCTGCTTCAAGTTTTCCCTAAAATTAATGAAAAATGTATCTAACATAATTTTTTGTTTGTCATTCTGTCAATGAAGTTTCAGAACTCTTTTAATGATCAATTCTTGTTAAGTTAGTTTCACAAAGAAACAAAATCAGAAAAGTGGACAGACAGAATTATTCCTTGATTTTTGTTGTTTTGCTATATACTCACCTGGAAGAAGATTTGAAGTGAAAAATATGATAAATTATTATTATGTTAAATTACTCTTTGGGCTTTTACGTGTACTAGTCACTAGTGAAGTGACTTTCTTTGCTTTGACCTCTGGGTGAATGACTGCCATGTTGCTAACATTGTATCACAATCTCTTTTGAAGCACTCATTCTTGATTTTGTCTCATTCTTGGCGTGCTCTCTCTCAAAATTGCCGCTTTTTCCCAATTGCATCCTTCTTTTTGTGTAGCTGAAGTTCCTTCACTTTTGTTTGTGCTTCAGCAAAGCCTACCTTAAATATTTTGTGGCCATTTACTTTTGAATAAACGTGTTTTATGGCAGTTTTAATGGCTTTTTGCGTTGGTTTCCCTTTACTTTGTGTCTTCACCCCACTTTCAATAAGGGCCTCTTTTAAAAGGGAGGAACAGCATAGGCCAGGGTGGGCATAGAAAAACTTCAACTTACAGGTAAGTCTCGTTTAATTTTATAATTCTATTTCGTCACCACTACAACAGGGATCCCATGAGACTTTAAAGCCCAGACATTCACATGAGAAGGATAACATGTAAAACAAACTTAAATTTAATCACAATAAATGTGCTACATAGGCATGTTCAAAACTGGAACAAGAAAATACTTAAGCATGTGAGCAAAATGTTGAAGCCTACAGTTTGTAGAGACTTTCGAGCCACCCACATTCAGTGGGGATTGTTGAGAACAATTCTAGTTGGTTAATGGTAAGCACAGATGTAGCAAAACCACTGTTCTTTTAGGAAGGCTTGTTGTAGGAACGATCAAATGTTCTTTCTGAAGACCAGCCAGCAGTGTATAAGATTTCCTTGATTGGAACCGATGCAGTTTTAGCTTTCGATGCTGCTGCTGCCCTGGTACTGTGAGGTTTGAAGGTGTTGACATCAACACCAGCACTTGCCATGACAGAACAAATCCACCTTGATATGATATCTCGAGAAGCACGGTGATGCGGCTTCACATGGCTAAGGAAGAGCTTTGTTTCAGTACCTCTCAATAGCTTTGTCTGATGCAGATATTCTTTCAGATGAGTAAAAGCACAAAGAGAGTGATCTGCAGGGTAGGCTTGTAAAAGCACTGAAGGCACCTTATATCCTGGACGGCTTTGTTTTATGTGTTCTGGGAAAGCAAACTCAAAAATGTTTTCCCCCTCTTTCATGAACTGGATGTCTAGCATGTGGAGGCTTTGTCCCCTTTGTGCTGAAACAAGTGCAATTAACATTGCCAGTTTTAGATTCGGCAATTTCAGGCTTGACTGAGTTGGATTGGGCAGCGACGGCAAGTAGGAAAGGACTGGATTTACATCCCAAGTTGTTTGTTATCATGGGACAGGTGGGCTGTTCTTGAAGATGCCTTTCATGAAGCGGGAGATGATGGGGTGGCTCCCTATGTTCATATTGTCAGTGGGAAGAATGACAGCAGATAGAGCACTTCTTGCTGTGTTTATAGTTGTGTATGATAACCCTTGTTCATGCAAACTGACTAAGAAATCCAGCACTGTATTTAGAGGTGGATTGTATGAATTAGCTTTCAATTTAGAGCAAAAGTCTTCACATTTCTTGATATATGGCACTTATTGTTTTCAGGTACCAGTTGACCAAGACTGCAAGATGATGTTGGTAGCTTTGCTTGAAATAGCTCTCTGGTGGAAAGACTCCCTGATACTTTGCAAGACATTAGCTGCAACCGTCTGCTGAGAGGATGAACTGCACTGCTGTGAGGCAGGAATAGAAGGCTGTCTGACTGGGGAAGTACTAGAGGGTGGTATGCCAGAACGTTCAGGAGAAGTGTGAACCAAGGTTGTGTTGTCCAGAGTGGAACAATGAGGAGTCCTGTTGATTGGTCTTGCTCGATCTTCTGTAGGCAGGTGGCAACGAGGCTAAAAGGCGGAAAAGCGTAAAAGTAATAATGTTTCCAATTCATGAGAAAAGCATTAATAGACTGTGCCCTAGGGTCAGGTCTCCATGAGACATATTGGGTGACCTTAAAGTTAAGTCTAGAGGCAAACCGGTCAACGTCAAACATGCCCTAACGTTCCTGTAAAGCATTAAAAACTTCTTGAGACAAGGACCATTCTGTAGACTCATTAAGTACTCTAGATTCCTTGTCAGCTTGAATGTTCTCAGACCCTAGGATATGGGTGGCACTTAGCCAGATATTGTGGCTTACACACCACTCCCATATCATGGTTGCCATATCATTGCATGGTATCGATTTAATACCCCCCATTGCATTTATGTATGCGACAGTAGTGGTGTTATCTGACTGAATAAGGATGTGTTTCTTGCTGAAAACACCACAAAGAGATTTCAGACCCAATAGTACTGCCTACTGGTGTCTCTGTTCCTCAAGACTCCAAAATCCCCCAGTAGAGGTATCTCCACAGACAGCTCCCCAACCCACATTAGAAGCATCTGTAGTTAGAGTGAGGTCAGGGTTGCCATGGCTGATGGGTTTGGATGCGGTTAGGACATTATTTACCCACCATGACAGTTCTGTCCTAGAATGAGAAGACAAGGTCATAACAGAATCAAAGTTTCCCTTGATAAAAAGGTATTTAAAAAGGTTGACACTGGCTAAAATATTGTGTTGGACGTTTCGGCAACTGCTGTTGCCTTCTTCAACAAGAGGTGAATGGTACCGACCAGCGCGGCATGGTTATTTTACCCTACGCCAAAGGATTCTCTGAGAGAATCACCAAAGTTCTTCAAGGCTACTGCATCAAGGTCACCCATAAGCCTATTCGGACAATCTCAAACATACTTAAAAAACCAAAAGACAAGATCGAGAAAGAGGCTTCCAGAGGAATCGTGTACAAAATCAAATGCAAAGATTGTGATTGTGTTTACATCGGTCAGACATCGCGCGCGCTAAAAACACGCGTTAAAGAGCACGCAAAGGCCATAGCAACATTAGATGAAAACTCTTTGTTGGCCAAACGCCACATGCCCCACGGTTACCAAATAGATTTGGCGAGCATCGAAATTGTTGACAGGTCATCGGCATGGCAACAAAGACTTATTCTTGAGGCTTGGCATTCCGTGCGAGACACGAACGATATTAACAAACAAATAGTGCTTCCAAACGTTTACAATAGCGCAAAGAATTTGTAGAAGTAATTAAGAATGCTCTACAGACTTTGTTTAACTTTTAAAATATTCCTTCGAGGTGCGATTTAATATTAGGATACATCATATACCATCAGGCCGCCGTTAAATATTTGCACTTTATCTTTTGCTGAAGAAGGCAACAGCAGTTGCCGAAACGTCCAACACAATATTTTAGCCAGTGTCAACCTTCTTAAATACTTTTTTATCTAGTTTTTAAAATGCCTGGCTACACACCAAACATTTAAAGTTTCCCTTGTTGGCACGGAGTGCACAAATTTTGTCAAGCTCCAAATGCCTGTAGTGCATTTCAGCAAATTCCACAGCAGGAAAACTAGAAACAAGGTAGCCAATGACCTGAGCGACACTATGTATAGTCGCTGTATAGTAGCAGGTTTTCACAAGCAGATCTGACCTTCATGGCTTTGGCTTCAGTGAGGGTTACCTGTCATAGTGACACTGTCCAGTACAAAACCTAGAAAATCTATTTTTTGTTGGGGCTGGAGCACAGACTTCACAGGGTGGTCAGTGAAACCAAGATGTGTAAACAAACGAACAGTATCACCTACATTTCTATGACATGAATTAAAGCTCTGACCAACGAGTAAGGAGTCATCAATATGCCCCATACATGTACGCCCAATAGAACTCAAATGGGCATAAACTGGCTTGAGGATTTTAGTGAAAATCCTGGGAGCAGATGATAAACCATTAGGTTGGCATGTAAATTGGTAATATTCCCCTTTCCATTGAAACATGAAAAATTTCCTATCTTCTTCTGCTATGGGGATGGAGTAGTAGGCATCTTTAAGATCTACAGATCCCATAAAGCATCCAGGTCGGATAAGTTTGAGAGCAGTACGGAATGTATCCATTTCAAAATGGTGGTAATCAACAAACTCATTAAGTGGTTTCAGATTGAGTATCATCCTGAAAGTACCATCCTTTTTAGGTCCAATGAAAACATTCGAAATAAAACTATCAGGCACATGGTTGGCTAATTCCAGAACTTCTTTACTCATGAGCTTGGCAATTTCTTCATCAATAATCCTGATTTCAGCAGTTGAGAAATGGATTTTATTAGGTCGAACTGTCTGTGTTGGGTACTCGGCCTCAAACTCTTTATGATGATGCTTTATGGCATCCAAGATAACTGGGTCATTAGTCAATGATTCCCAAAATGGCAAATGGTGTTTCACCTGCCCTGCTCTAAAAAGTTCAACCCTTTTGTGCAAGTTGTCTACATTAATACTTGGATACTGTTTCCCTTACCTGTTCTGCTATTGTGTCTTGTGAGAGTTCTTTTGGTTGTTTGCCTTTGCCTGGGTTGATGCCCGGCCGTGCCCTAAAAAAGGATGGCGCTTGAATGCATTGAAGCAACTGTTTTGTGGTCGGTCATAAGGTTTAGACCATTGGGTTTTGAAACTCGAAAATTTGGCAGTGTAGGCTGGCCTATTGGCCGCTTTTTGCATCTGTTGTCTGGCTCATTTTACTTTGGACATTTCTTTGAGATGCTTGGATAAATCATCGCCAAACAATTTGGTTGTCGACTTTATTCCTTCCTTACACAATCTAGTGTAAGGTGGATAAAGACCTGGTTTGATGATCTCTCTCTTCATGTTAAGCTTCCAGTTGGCATGTCCAAAGAGGGCAATGTTGTCCATCACGTGCGTTAGGGTTTCCCGCGCATTCACTGATTTTGCGCTATGAATATCTTTGAATAGCCGGTCGGCTAGGATTGTGAGTGAGGATAACCCATGAATGAGTTGTTCCTGGACAAGTTGGAATGCCAAATCCACCGATCTGTTCTTTCTCGACAGCAGATCCCAGATTTCCTCATTTACCATCGTTGCAGTGAGATATTTACAATTAGCAGGCGGCGGATACTTTTCACCTCTCTCTTTCACGGCATCTTGCGACAATTCTCCGGTCAAGATAATGTCCACAAGGCTGGCAATCTTCCCCTCAATTTCAGGAGATCTTTTGCTGTTTGGTAATAACGCCTGGGTCAGGCTGTCTAGGTGGTCGTTGTTTGTCCCTTCGTTGGCAGGGACAGACTTTGTACTTTGGCCGTTGCTCGAGTTGAGCAATTGATTTGTGGCCGTGGTTAAGTCCAATAAATTGGGTGTCCCATCCATAACAACGTCCTTATCATCCTCATCTGGATCAGGCTGCAGAAGAACGTCTTCTCTCAGGTTATCGGAGGCTTCGGTTTGGGCTTTAGAAGCCTGGACGAGTTGTGTTAGCGAGCTTTGTAAGCTTTGCAAAATGCCCGCCATGTCGGCCGAGTCGTTTTTCTCCTCATTCCTGTCACAGTCTGCACTGGTATTTGTTTCTCCCGGGTCGTCATGGTTCATATTCCTTAGATTTCAGATTAACGTAATGAGATGAATTCAGCGAAGAACAAAAGGAAAATGTTCAAATCTCATTCAGCAAAAATGTTTTCTGCTTACCAACGGCGTGAAGCGATAAGCACTGACGTGTGTATGCGTGTTGCAATCTCATGGGATCCCTGTTGTAGTGGTGACGAAATAGAAGTAGAGCTGGATGTGGTTTGGTCTATAAAGCCAAAGCTACAAGAAATCTGTAAGATGTAACACAATAAATTCTTCCAAAAGTATAAGGAGGCAAACTCCCTGATCAAAATAATAATGCCAACTAAAACTATGTTTACATTGTATGGAGGACACTATTGCACCATCAAAACCCTTTGTGAACAGGATTGCAATTTTTTAGTCTACACTTCATCATAACATTTATTTTAACTACTTTCAGGCACAAAAAAAAACAAACATGAAAGTTTCATCCCTCAAGATGCCCAACCGCCCCCTGAAAGAGAAGATGAAAAGCCAGATTACCTCTTCAATTACCACTCTGCAAAATTGACATTTGGGCTAATTCTGGCAGACATCAATGATGCAATTAGAGAAGGGGATGGTGACCGACTGATACAGCTGTACAAGATGGCCTTACCCATACAATCATGGCAGAACTAAGTATATTTATACAAATTGAAAATAAATTTAGGATGAAACATATCAGTTTGTCAAGCCTAAGCAGTCTAAGCTTATTAGACTAACATTTCCAATACAAGCTCAATATTGCCAATAATATTTTACCTCCACAGAAAGACCGAAGCACAGATAGAGATCCGTAATCTAATCTGAATGCCTTCTTGCCCTTTTTGGAACCTTTCCCCCTGTAATACCAAGATAGCTAATTAGTCTAACCCCGAATTCAAGCAGATGTATACATTTACAAAAGGCGATACAGGAAGGTGTAGTAAACAACTAGCTTCAGTAGTTTAATCATACATCAAAATTTAACTTAGTTATCCGACAAGAACTTGAACAAACGTTCTGATCATCACGTACTTTCATAAGTAACGATTAACCTGGTTTCAAAGATTCAGAATTACTCACCAGGTAAACACTGTATGTGACTCGTCGACAACAATCAACTTCAAGTGTCGCCTAAACTGAGAGTTTGAGTCTCGCAGTATTGACAAAAATTTGTTGTTTAACACATTCTCCGCTGAAGTGTAGACAACCTCCACTCCACCTTCGCTCACATGTTTGAGTACATTGTCTTCAAGAGTTAACTCAATGGTTTTAAGGTTAAACTCATTGCTTGTAAGTTGCTATTTGACAATGCTGCGGAGCGGAATGACGACAATTACTGCTTGCGAATGTCCATCTCTGATTTCTTTCCCAAACACGAAGCTTTGGTAAGTAAGACTTTTACCAAGACCAGTTGGTAGCATGGCAAAAACGTCCTTCCATTGAGAAGGGATTTATAGCTTCTTTTTGTTCGGGCTTGAGAATTATCCCGCTTAGCTTTTCCTTGCAAACCTGCGTAAAACACTTCCTTGTGATCCACCATTTTCATTTGAAAAGTTTTCCAGCGAGAGTTTTGACACTAAACACACACAAGCGATTTTGATGGATTTGTTAACAGATTGACAGGTGATTATCCAATCGGTATTTTCCGTTTCTCAGGAAGGGAAATTTGAATAACAAAGAAACCTCCGTAGTCGTTTTTTCCTGCCTCTCCCCATTCCCTCCTCGTTTCTTTCCCTAATTTGCATAATAATAGTATTAACAGTTCCATGCGCCAAGGATTTCAGGAACAAAAACCGACTACTCATAGTCTATCTACAAAGTTGGAATAGATTAAGAATTTTTGTAAATAGAATTGCAGAGTTATTAGCGTTTAAAGTTTTGCCACAAAATTACCCTAGTGGCCTTTGCGGGCATGGTTTCTGCATCCAAACGAGGCTGAACTTTAATAGTCATATTTGCTCTGGTATGTGCTGAACTTATCAGTCTTGGTTTTCCTAATTTCATTGCTGTCTAGTGTTTTGTACTGTGGCGAAAATGGAAAGAGCTCCTGAACTGCTGCAGTTTTCTGCCATTGTCACCAAGCTCATGTTGGTGCTGCTAGATCTGCTCTCGGAAGAGAGCCTTCGCCTACTCCACTGCCAGGCCAGGATCAACCCTGAAGTCCTACATACATTTTGTAAATATTTTAATGATTCACATGCACTATTCACGTGCACCATACGCATCATACGTTCGTCATTTGCGCGTACATTCTCTTTGTAAATAAGTGCAAAGAGTTCTGTGTACATTTGTATGCCCTTCGACACCACAATTTCGGAAACCTCAAACATGCTGAGACGAGGTGGTCGCTTTCTCTTTTTCGAAGCTGAACTCGTTGTACTGTCTTCTTCTACGGACTGTTCAACAACTTTCTTGTTCTTGGTGCCCTCTCCTCTCCTCAACTACAGTCTTGCTTGCAGCCAGTGTTACTAGTGGACCTATGTTCCAAAGACCTTTGTAACGTACTGCTTTGCAGTAAAGTAATTGACATGGCGATTGGAAAAATGGACATTAATTCCGTATTGCGACTGAATTAATTGACAACCATCTCTGTGGCCTCGAGAGTTTGATGGCCGTATGGAAATGTATTCCCCCTGCTCTATGTGGCTCTTTACTGCACGCCCACTGTACAACTGACGTACCGTGTAACTCAAACGCCTCTTAAACAATTTCCACAAAGCGCTGCGGAGAAGGTACTTTTCTGGTATCCACATGGCTATATGTAATTAGGTAAACATGTCTCACTTCCCTGAAACCCAAATTACCTTCAGAAATTTCATCAGTTTGGGAGCGAGACATATTTTCTTACTGACACCGATGGAAGTTATGCACCCCAATTTAAGTATGTCATTCAGAAATGGGTGACTCCGCTGGATATACTAGTTTCAGGGCCTGCTTTTATTCCTTTGGGCATTCATTTCGGTAGCCGCCGAACAAGTGTTGAGTAAGTTTGGCTGGGTTCATTTGGAAAAAGGTGAGATATTTTGCAGAAAGATTCTAAAGGACTGGCACAATGGCATAATCAAGGGAGCTTGAGCGGCAAACTGTTGGAACGTTTCCTTTTGTTCTTGATGTGTGAATGAATTCCAGAGACTTCAGACAGACATTTTAAGGATGTTAACTTTTTCGCGAAATGCTTTCAACAATTATTTGTATTTATGAAATTAGCGTTTTCAGAGTTTGAAAAAGAGATCTTGAATGAGGAATTTTGATCACTGTAAGCCCAAATTCGTCTATTTTTTGTTAAGCGGCACTTTTGAATGGTTAAAGTTAGAAGTTCCGACGCAATGCGTGTGATGCATGATCGCTTTACTGGGCGTTGGTCTTGTCCCTCTTGACACTTAGTTTTATTACTCCGATCGCGACAAATTTTAATGTTGATGAGAACATCGAAGCCGTTGATCAACTTGGAGTTTGGGCAGTTGCAAAGGTAATTGAAAAACGAGATGTTTCTGTTGTTGTGACATTCTCTCCATGAAAACGCAAGTGGGACCAAGAAATCGTTGATCCCAACTAAGTAAGAGGCAAAACACAAGAGGAAGCATTGGTTCCACGGCATTTTGCCGTTAAAAAGGTAAAACTAATCTAATATTCCTGACATTTCAACAGTTTTGGTTAGCGATTTCGAGTATACGTCGTAACTTCACGACGTCATGTTTTTGACTGTTGTGTGTGGCCTCTCTTTTGATTCTTCCTCTCTTTCTGCAAACGAAATACAACACACTTGATGCCCTGTTCGTTCATGGATGAAACTAGCATTCCGTGGTTCCGTCAAACAAATGACACAGAGCTCAGGGGGTAGGCTGCACTTTCTACCTCCTGATCAAGGTCTAATTGAGATAAGAAAAAGGACAATAAAAAATAAACAGAAAAATTTCCTGCTACGTTTGGCCTCACATTCCTTAGATCTCACCTTCTTCCTCCTCCTCCTCCCCTGACTCTACTTCCTCTTCATCACCCTCATCTTCATCTTCCTCCTCCTCTTCTTGTTCCCACCATTCCTCTTCCTCCTCCTACCGCTCATGCTCATTATTATCTTCCTCTGATACTTGGTCACTTGTTAGTGGAGATTCTGAAATGTTAAATTTCAGTCAATGATACACAGAGCAGATAAATATTTTGCTTTAACTATTTTTGGATCGGACATCTCAATTCTAATCTCAACCATGGAATTTAATTTACTAAAATTGAGAGGTAGTTACTGGTACTCACCCTCAAGAAAGAACAAATCGTCGTCTGAGTCTTGTACAACCTCAGTTTCTGCTGAGTGGTATCCTGTAAAAAAGGGATCGTCGTGCTCTGCCAGAACACTGGGGTCAATGGCATCAGAGCCAATAAATCCCCAGCCCCATGTAAGAGATGAGTGCTCTATTCTATCGGAGGTTTCAAATGCTACAGCCATTTTGGAGAGTAAGATGAAAGACTGAAATAATCAATTCGTAAATAGATACAAACGACGGTAACTGACATTGATTGGAATGTTGGTTATACAAAAGGAACTAAAGAACTATGACCAGACCCCAACACCACTTGTTGAATATTCCTAGGGGTTATTACTATTTTCAATTATCTACATGTATTCTGCGAGGCATTCTCAAATTTCTTGTTTTCCACGTGGACAGTTATCAAACTTCACAAAGCAAGATGGTGTTAGGATTCCGAAGCACTCTTCTGTCCTTTTTTTTTTTTTTTTGGTTTTGCTTATGCATGTATTGGGAACACATGTCTTTGTGTGGAGCAAATAAGACTCATTGATTGTTCACGGTGGGCACAAGACCACCCAAAATCGCTCAGGTTCGCCATTTATTGTGATCAGCGGTCTCCCGCGCTAGTGGCACACATTTGTAAAACAATGGCGGCCTCGTTGAGTGCCGCGGAAGCTCGTGAAAAAGTTCTGGAGGACGATGATGAGTTGGAGAACAAAGATACGGATATTGAGAGTGAAGAAATAGAAGAAGATGCATTCGAGAACAACAATTTCTTAGCAGAAACGCTCAAACAATCCCTACAAAGACTTGGAAGTGACCAGGTAAATGGCGAATATTTTATCAATGCAAGTGTGGAAATGTTGGTTCCACTTTACCACTTGATTCGAAACAATGTTCCAGGGATAACACAGGCCGCCAAAATTTTGAATAGCTACCCCGTGTACGCTGGAACCATTTTTTATACTGAATCGAGGCTTTGGCTGGAGTCAATTTACCGACGCCTAGCAGGGAGACGCAGAGTGAGAAACCCTTTTTACGCGGAAAAATCACTCGTGACATTCCCTATGGGATTTTTAGCAGCCTGCTGAGGATGATAAAAGGTATAGATGGATTTTGCGAACCGTTTGTAAACTTTGGGAGGAACAAGAAGGCAGAAGTTGTTTCCTTTACTACCCTACGCCCTGTCAAGCAGCTCTTGTCGATACTTTCCGGGAAGAGCGAGGCAGAGGTGGTGTCCTATTTCAAACGAACCTTGACTGGGAAAAAGTGTGGCAGCAAAGTTTCAGTCCTCGCCTCCGAAGAAAAGGACATGGCCTTTATCTACAAGGTAACTAAAGGCCAATTTGTCATTTCTTATTACTTTGGGGAATGGAACACTCATGGTTTCCCTCAGCACAATTGATATTGCAAAAATGGAGTCAGTTTATTTGTCTTTTTTTTTGTCAAGGAATGGACAATATCTAGCATGCGTCCATCCAATTCGGGATGCACATGGATAGTTGGGAGAGCACGGAGGGTAGCGTAAGAGATGCTCGAGGTGCAGCCAAGAGCATCTTTAGCTACTCAAGTGCTCTTCCAACTATCCAAGTGCATCCCGAGTTGGATGGATGCATGCTAGACATTGTCCGTTGCTTTTATAACATAGCAAGACATTTTTCACGCTGAAAAGTCGAAATATTTATCGACTATGACATCAGCCTGAACCACTGGCTCTATGAACCATCCATTTCTTCTTCATAAAATAGCCAATCTGAGCGCATGCTAGCATGTGCAGCTATGTTATAATTTTTTTTTTTTTGATCCAGCGTTGAATATGTCAAGATGCAGTGGGGGAGGGAGTAAGGCAAACATAGGTTGGGGATTTGCCAAAACTTTTCAGCCCATAGCGGGGACTGTTCGAACAACTTACTGTCTGTTCTAACCATCCACAAATGCAGCTGATACCCCCCATCCCTGGCACAATGTGCTTAACATTGATAGGTATGTGTATTGTCTTTATATTTATAATATAGATAAGACCCTGCGAGCGCTCTGATTGGTTGAAAACATGTGTTTTATCAGAGTATAAAACATAGAAAAAGTGTGTTTTGTTCTTTGCCACATTACCTCTATATCTCAAAGCAAATGAAGAAGCCTAAGCCATGTATTACACTGTGATTAAACACTCTGGACATTTGAAAACACTCAAGAAATGTAGAAATCTCTGGCCTACGTGTAGTGTTTTTTACATTTCCCTTGTTTTCTCAAATGCCTGTTGTGTTTTATCACAGTGTAATGCATTCCTTAGGCTTCTTTATTTGTTAAGTAAAATTGATGGATGTGATCATCAAACCTTTTGAATGAGACTGCCCCCTAAATGGCACGGAATGTTGTTTCGTGACCAACATCAGATCTATTCACTCCTTAGAGGTACCTAGTATTTTTTCAGCTCAAAACCAAAAGTTGACTCTTAGTAGGAGCCATTTATAGACTAAAACATGATGTCACATGCATTAATTAAGTGCAACATTTTTACGCATTCTATTTGATATAGCGATATTTTGTGAATTCACAGCATGAGTATTCTGTCATTTACACCTTTATTTAATGCATCTTACTGAAACAGCTCAAAACAGCTCTTACTCAGACTTAGCATGGTTGTTTTAATAATTCTATGTACATGTAGACATGTCAGTCAAAATCACTGATCTTTATTCTTTTAATTAAAGCTATCATTCTACATCAGCACAGAAAATCTAACAGTGCTGTTGTTTATAAATACTTTGTACAATGTCAGTTAAAATCGCTGATCCTTAATCTTGTCAAGGCATTATACTGCATCAGTACAGAAAATCTAATAGTGCCATGGTTTATAAATACTTTGTACAATGTAAGCAGAAATCATTAATCTTGTTTTGTCAAGGCATTACTTATACTACATTACCACAGAAAATTTAATAGTGCCATGGTTTATAAATACTTTGTACAATGTAAGTTGAAAATTATCATTGATCCTTATTTGTCAAGGATTACATATACTGCATTAGCACAGAAAATATTAACGTGCTGTTTGTTTCAAGACTTCAACAATAAAGCATGAGTAAAAACAGCCAGATCTTCATGCATAGAAAACATTCTGGTTGAGAGAAAACCTCCTTTGCAGACTGTACTTGTATGTAAGAGAAGAAAGCACATCATGTGCAACATGAAACACTCAATGACTGGTCCCGAGAGCAGCAATTAATTATGTTTCCCGAGAATCTCAATGTTTCACAAGGTGGAGCTGAGGAAATCCCTGTATGCATTGTGTATACATACAGCATCAACATGTAAATTCTTATCTGCATACATTTCCTTATAGCATTTGTTGAAAGATCAAATCAATTTTCTTTGGTGTCCACTTCATCATGCATTGCTAAT
>OZ026596.1:36665647-36718147 GCA_964020085.1 Micromussa lordhowensis | reverse complement strand
CACTCTCAATATATCAATCTTTACTCTCCAACTCATCATCGTCTTCCAGAACTTTTTCATGACCCAAATGTGGTGAGAAAAAAAAAAGAATCTGCAGTGAGTGCGATCATGCAAACGTGCGATTCAGTAGTACTACAACAATAACATTTTATTGTCAATTGGAAAATTACAGTAAGATTTATGAAGAAAAATAACCGCGCGAAATTGTTTTTCGAAAAACAAAAAACATACGACGAAACCTTGACATTCTGTGAAAGCTACAAAAGCAAAACTATAAAATTATAATGACAACAAAAGAAATTGAATGAAGGCAAAGAATGCACCTTTAAACAACTGTGAAAGGTAGCCTTAACTAAATGGCTAAGATGTCCACAACAAGCATAACTACTTACCTGTGTTTGGTACCAAAAGAAAGAGCAGAAATTGATCTTTCAAGATGGCTTCTCCGATCTCAACTACCACACATAGGGGGACTTCTGGGAAGGTCTAAAAATACCCTTTTAATTCATACCCAGGTCTCCGAAAAAAATCACCCGGTCCAATATGGCGACCAGTCACTCGCGCCAAGAGCGATTTTGAGTGGACTTGTGCCCACCGTGGTTCCAGTGCGGGATTGGAGTCCACGCCTCAAACAAAGAAAAGAATGGCATACTATACGAGTTTTATGAGAATTAAGTGAAAACTAGAACTCACGCTAACAGTTCTACAATCGTTTTTCTTAACTGTTTGCATTTGGGGCAGCCCCAAGTTTCTAAATTGAGACAAGGAACGTTCAGTTTGTTGAACAAATCGTTTTCAACATGACCTCCTTTGAAAGCCACCACAGTTCATTCCTCCATCTTGTATTTGTTGTACAATCACAGTGAGACAATATCTGCTTGATCTTGCTTATAAGGTCTTTCTCAGTAACAGGGTTGATAAGTGAGTCCGTGCATTTTATGTTTTGCAAAGTTCACTGTCTTTGCATCCTTGTGAGACAAGTCTTTGAGTGTTGCTGGCTGGAAGAAATCATGGTGGCTAAAGCTCCTCCATCATTCTTTCTCTTTAAATACTATAAGAATTTTTGAAACTCGTGGGACTGTTCAAATTCCTTTCCCTGAAAGATGGGAATGAAAGCAATTGGCATGTAACATAGATTCATCAAAAGAATATTTTAACCAGGGTAAACTTCTTGTGGACTGATGCTGCAACAACAACTCGTATACCGTAAATGCTCGAATAAGCGCCCAGCTTCCAATAAGCGCCCCGCTTCGAATTAGCGCCCCCCCTAGGACTCAAATTTTGAAATAAGCGCCCCCCTTCCAATAAGCGCCCCCCCCCCTCGAGAAAAGACGGGTTTTGCTAAGCGTCCTCTCAAATAAGCGGCCCCCCCCCCACCCTTCCCCCGATAAAAGATGAACTTCGGTACTCAGTTCGATACACAGTATTTTTAATTTTTTACATCGGTAACGGACATTCGTTATAACTCAAAATCAATGTTCTTCAGAGGTTTGCTTCTCATTTGCTTGATTTCAATATCCATGTGGGCACATAGGAGCTTTACTTTATCAAGTTCCTCGTTAAACTTTGCTCCCAGTCGCCGGCTTCTTGTTACTGCTTTTAAAGTTCCTGGAACAACTAGGCCGTTTTCAAGTTTTCTTTTTCCAGTTACTTTTACCTCCACCGCATTATCCTCATGAGCTCGTAAAAATGTAAACACGAGGAAGGAAAGTTCAATGGGCACATGTCCAACCAGCTTGCCACTGTCTTGAATAAATGTTCCAATCGCATATTCATCGTGCTCTTTAGCCTCCTTTCGATCGTCTTTCCGACACACTAGCCGTTCTCCAAGCTGTGGTGACCATTCAGCTTTATAAACATGGGTGTCCTCTTATCACAGACGCAAATTCTATTTCGTAAACCATTTGCCAAGTAAAGGTATAGCTTGAACGCGCCATGTTGTAAACAGCAGATGAATGTCACACACGTGTTTGGTAGCACGTGATACAATGTGATCTTCTCATGGGAGGTCTTTTCCGGCCTTCTCGCATTACAGCATGCTTACCTTTGACTAATTCCAGCATTTCTCACATTAACATCATGGACGAAAGTATAACTCTAGCATCTACATCGCACGCAGGATTGAAGAACTCTTCTTATTCTAACGAATTTAAACTTAAGATTCGAGTCTCCCTTGCCAAAAAATCGCTTTGCCACCACGGTTTTCTTCTCGGGAATGTAGTTTCCCTTCATCACGGACCCAAAACTTCCCTTCCCTATTTCGTCCTTGTCTGTGACATTGGCCCATCGAAAATTAGGAATATCACGAAAGTAACCCTTTGTGAGTGATAGGGAATCGAGAAGAGGTATTTTGAAAGCCATAATGGGCTTCAAAATAAGAAGCGCTGCAGACCATTGTTGTAAATAATGTGTCACGCAATGCGTCGCGTGAGGAAAGATAAACAAACATTTAATATATGGTACTCAATAGTGATTAAAAAATAACTTTACAAGAAAAAAAATCTTGAATTGTATTGTCTATACAAACGAAAAACTCTATCGATTTGGCTTAGTTCCTTCCCCTAGTTGTACCTTTTGTCAGAAATCAGCAGAATCCATCGAGCATTTACTTTTTTCCTGCAAAATATCCTCTGAATTCTGGAAACATGTCTTATCCTGGCTTAAAGACAATAGTATTGATATTGAAACATTGAGGGAATGGGACATAATTTTTGGAAAGTTCGACATAAAAGACAATTTTACTTTAGTTAATCATTTATTATTGCTAGGAAAATATTATATTTATTCCAAAAAGTGTCAGAATAGTCTACCGACGGTTCAGGGTTTCATTGCTCGGATTAAACTAATATATAGAATTGAGCTCCAAATAGCCAGAGAAAAAAATAAGCTTTCACATCATTTTATTAAATGGAGAAAACTTGTTGAAGTATTGATCTAGAAAGAGATGGTGGTGGAAATAATATCTAAATACAAAAAAAATGAACAAGTATTTCTGCTTTTTTGTCTTTTTTTTTAGCAGCTTATAATATGTTCTATCTAGTTGCGTCAGTAGTTTTTGTAGTCTGCATTATTATTAGTTTACTCGTAGTATTAATGGCACTTGCATGTAATGTACCGAAAGTAATTTATTGTATTCAATGTATTGTAAGCTTTATTGTAGCATTGTCTTTGTAACTAGTTTATTGTAATTATGTATTCAAGTGAGGTTGTAAGCATGAAATTGTAATGTTTATTTTCTTATTCTTAAAATGTAGCAAAAAAAAAATAAAAAATTACAAAAAAAAAAAAAACTTTACAAGAAAAATGCTCTGAAACGCTCTTTTTACACGTTTGCATGATGAAAGATGAGCCCGCAAAATTAAACGTCCAGAGGCCAGTTTCTCGAAAGCCCCGGAATCTTTTCGGGCTCCATTCATACAAGAAGTTTCAGGCGTATACATTTCTCCGTTTTCAGATACAGATGAACTAGAAATGGCTTTACGGGCATGAAAAGTTTCCGGGGCTTTTCCCGGCAGTAACTTTACGGACCCGAAGCCATATTTTAAGATTTAAATCTAAGGAATAGTAGTGCAGATTTAGCTCGAAAACCAGTCCATTCTGTTTCGTTTCCTGATATTTTTCTTGTTTTCCTTTTTTCATTTCGCAAAGTACCATTTCGCAAAGTACCGTTTCGCAAAGTACCGTTTCGTTTTGTTTCATTTCGTTTCGTTTCGCAAAATACCGTAAGCCAACAAAGTATAAACTGGGTGGGTTGCCTTGAGAACCCATCTGTTTTGGTGCATTGTTTTCTGGGTTCTTAGAAATAAGTGCAGCATTGCACACCTTCTTTACACTACTGCCATGATGTATATCAAAACAAAGCTCAAGGTAATTTTGGATATCTGGACCCTGAAGAATAGCCCTTAAAACCAGGACTTTATTTTGAAGACTGACCTGTTTATTATCTTGCTGACCTTAATAAAATTTATAGAACAGCTTGGCTAAAATTCAACAAAGCTACTGTAGTAGCCATGGCCCAGAGGGGACGAAATTGATGAAACTGGAAGTATTGGTCCACACAGAGAGTTTCTTCTTTGGGTAACCGATGGCATGTGTTCCTGTAATAGAAAGTGTCCGTCGGTTACCTCTTCTCCTCAGTCATCTAGCAAATGTTGTTAGCAGATCTGTGTTTAACCTATTTAGTACATAAGATCTGGTTGCAATGCCTTGTGGTTCAAAACAGGATTGTGATGGCACCAAGAAAATAATAACGGAGCTTTATGCTTTGACCATGAGAACTGGTGCATGACACAGTCCTTTGGGCATGTTTTTACGTGATCAAATGATACGCTTTGACTTATCGGCGGCTATGGTATTTTTAATTAAGTAGATTTAGTAATTTGATCATCTGCCACACAAGGGGCCCCACCGAATGAAGGAACTATTGTTTGTACATGAAACAAGAGCAGAAACCCCATATTTTTGATGATGCGCATCAGTTGGTCCTTTATGTTTCTCTTGTCATATTTTTCCCCTTCATTTGGTGTTTTTTATATCTAATGACATTTATGTCGCAGTGCAATAAATTACAACTCCTTGAATATCAGTTGTGTCTAATGATAACAATTAGTTAAAAAAAAATGCAAAAAAGAAAAGAATCTTAACTATTGAAACCCATTGTTATGTTTGTTAATGATGCTCTGAGCCAATAAAAAAGAAAGATTGATTTCTTGAATATGGCCCGGGGCGCACTAGAGCCAATTTTGTTTGTATAAGTAATAAATCTGTCAACAAGTAGTGCGAACCCCAGTTCCAAAAACTTGCCAATTTTTTTGCGGATTGCCAAAATTTCGCCAATCTTCAAAGAAGCCGAAGTGCTGCCTCGGAGGCTACCAAATTTTGGCAAACCAAACAATTTTGTTTTTTAACCATTAATCTGTCATATTTTTTCAAACATGTCTGGATAAAATTACGGCGAGAATAAATAACTTTGGTCGGCTAGCCCAGTTTGGTGCGTGCTATGCCGGGACAATCATTTTTTAGCCGGTCCATCTCACGCTTTTCACAGTTATTTCAATGGAAACAAGGAATATGAGCGGCGTTTTTATTCAAATGCTCGTAACTCGTTTCTTTGATCTGGTTACTGACAACAATTTGAAGTGATGGCTTTAGCAAGGCAATCTTCTTCGATCACAAGTTGTGCAAACAACACAAACGCCAGCAAGCCAAGCGAAGACTTGGAGAGCGGAGAGTCGAGAACATGCCGAGAAAAATCTGCAAAGATTTGTACTCTTGCATGAAATCTAATGCACAATTAACGCACGCGCCTTTTTCTAGTCTGTAGATCTTGTGACGTATATGTCGATCAGCGAAGTTTTGGTTAAAACATGATCGTCCAATGCGACCACCGCCAAAATTTGGAACTTGCGAAATTTTTGCCAATTTTTTGCTCGCTAAAAATTGGAAGTAAACAAAATTGGCTCTAGTGCGACCCGGCCCTATGGAACAAAATTTAATCATGTATACTTTTGGCAAAACTTTATAGAAAACGCAAAGAGTGAAATTCCAGTAGAATGTAGATTTCCTTTTAACAGAAGGAATTTCTTTTGTTAATTCTTGAAATGTGTTCCCTATTACATTAGTGTTCACTGTGAGATATCGAATGATGTAACTGTAGGCAAAAATGGTATACTAAATTATTTGAGCCTTAGCCTTTTTTTAAGAAAGTAGTAGTAAGAAGAAGAAAATAATTAGGAATAGAGAAATTGGGCATATACAAGTGAACATTTTGTTTTCATTGTTACAACAGCAAATCAGTATTCCTGTTGTGAAGATGTCACATCTTTTATCAGCAGGACTTCCAAGATGACTCATCTTTTGCCAGTTTCTGTTTGCTATTGTAACAACTCTTGCAGTCCACTGGCAAAGGCCATAAATTAACTTAGGGCTAAAACAAGAAGGTTGTGGTTCAAGAAACTTCGTATTAGGACACTGCCAGCTTGAATCTTGGAGTCGGCATTTAGGTTTTGAGTTTAAGCAGAGACTTTTCCCTTTTTCTAAACTTTATTAAGATCTATTTGCAAGCAGTTTCACAACCCAAAGCCAAAGCCTTCTCTTACAATTACTGGTTGAAAATCCAAGGTTGAAAACACGGGTATGTTCGCTAACATTTTCTTTCAATTATTAAGTTTCATTGTGGCAATTTCACCTTACTAATTGGCTTCGCGCCAAGTGACGCATAAGCCTCACATTGTGACAACAGCAAATCGGTATTCCTGTTGTGAAGATGTCACATCTTTTATCAGCAGGACTGCCAAGATGACTCGTCTTTTGCCAGTTTCTGTTTGCTATTGCCACAAGAAAAAAACGATGGGATCTCTCGGTTTTTTGGTAAAGACAACAACAGCAGCAGAAAAAAGGTTCATTTGTGAAAAAACCGAGAAGGCTATGGCTTGAAAACACCCTTTTGGCATGTTGAATATAGGAGACTTGTTCCCTTTTTATTGGTTATTTAAAAGTATTAAGGGTTTGTGATTTGCCTAAGCCTTCCATCTCGCATGTCAAACCTATCCCATGTATGTAAGCTACGTTCGCGGTAAAAATAAAAAGATGGGAGGATAACTCCACTGACTCACCTCTACAAGTTAACTTTTCTCATGGTTCCTCGCCTTAAATAAGTCGTGCCTTACATGCCTGAAGT
Organism: Micromussa lordhowensis; assembly: GCA_964020085.1. Taxonomy (NCBI): domain Eukaryota; kingdom Metazoa; phylum Cnidaria; class Anthozoa; order Scleractinia; family Lobophylliidae; genus Micromussa; species Micromussa lordhowensis. Next base: position 36,711,468 of record OZ026596.1, on the reverse strand, counting down.
GTGAAGGGGTACTTTGACAGAATAATCGACAGGTACGCATGGGCTAAGTGTGTTTGATACCGCCGCCAAACTAGCCCTACACACTAGCCCTCAATATTTCAATACCTCAAAATCAATTGACCGTGAAGACCTGAAAGAAAGCCTGTTACCTACAATTCCTGTAAATCGGCAAATATTCAAAATACTATGAGTCACTTTCGTAAAAAGGTGGACAAAGGCGATAGAATTTGCATCAATTGGAAAACAGGTGCAAGTTTTACTATTGCTAGGCGGTTGTTTTGGCGAAATTTGTCCCCACCGGACTACTAGTAACTGGGTTTAAAGTGTTTTGGAGAACTTTTGTGTGCGTCGTTTTCAGTACAACTTTTTTGGTACAGCCAGGATTTGCGCAAGAAAATAAATATCAAAACAGCACATTTAGTCTAGCTATAGATCCTAGTATTGTGCAGTGACTGTGTGTTTGCAACAAAGACTTCCACAACTCTGACTGGCATTTAGGACTCTGCCTTGAAGTGACATGGAATGTTACAATGTAATTAAAAATGTTTTACATTCATTCTTGTCATCTGATGTCTGCATTTCACCCTCCTCAGACGTCTGTTTAATGCCAACATTGACTGAGGAGATAAATAATAAAATAGCACATTTAGTCTAGCTATAGATCCTAGTATTGTGCATTCACTGTGTGCTTGCAACAAAGAGTTACACAACTCTGACTGGCACTTAGCTTCACATATAATGCTCAATGAAATTAAGCATATTTACATTCATTCTCAGCATCTGATATCTGTATTTCACCCTCCTCTGACCTCTGTGTAGCAGCTCCATCGACTGAAGAAATAATTATAAAAATACAAGGTACATGCACATGTAGTGGGAAAAAGTAAAAAAAAATAAAGTTGTCAAACAGTTGAACAAACATGTATGTGGCTATTCCTGATTACTAACACATAACATGAATCACCCAGAAGCTCAGTTAGCTAAAATGTAAAAGAAATCCAAATTGGGGGTAACTTTAGATTGTTGCCCCTGACTTTCTCAGTTTATTTCATCATCATATATGTAAAAGATTTATACCTACTTTGTTCAATTCCCCGTCAATAATTCCTTCTGCCTCTGGGAAATTTATCCAAGGAAATGATGTTTCCATTTGTTGTGTGAAGAAAAAAAATAGTATTAAAGACAGACAACTTTGAATCAAAACAGCAATAAAATCAAGTTAAGGAAAATTGTTCATCTAAGCTGACATAGTGAATGGAAATCGAGCATAGTCAAGGTTGCTATACTAAAAGTGTAACACCTTAAGGAAAATTTGTTCTTACTATTACTTGGACAAGTCTCCCAATATTGTATTCTTGAAATGATCAACTTTTCAAAATTTTAAGTATGGATAATTTATCTTAAACAGTTGAAACATGTGAAGCATGAATTACAGAGTAAAATGAAAGTAAATGGTGGACTTAAGAATCAGTATTATTACCGTGCACTTTACCTAATCACCTAGAGTTACATAAGGCAAGAAATATCACCTTTTACAGTTTCATTTTTGTCAGTCATGTTGCCGTAGGTTGAGACCCACTCCTCCATGTCATAAACAAATTGAGGCAAATCCTTGTCTTGGACATGGCAGTTTCTTTTCTTGTCATATTCATATGACAGGAAATCAGCACCAAACATCATGGTCATGAGCATGACCTTCAACCAAAGGACTTCACTATGGTCCCAAGAGACATCTTTAGCCTTCCACCCACAACCACGGAAATAAAAACGAAAAAGGGTCTGATGCTCATGGGTTTTGCCTGGAAATTAAAAAGAAACAAATACTTTGGTACAAAATATGAAGTCAAGATAATTCGCAATACCACCACATCTCATCATTACAGATTCCCATGAACATTTGAAACAAACTTAATTTTAATTCATAGCTAATTTAAAAGTCATGAACATGTTGAAAGTTTACCTCTGACTGATTTTAATGCTTCCCGGAAACAATAGCGCATAAACAGCATTCTTTCTGCATAGAAATGCACCAATATCTGCTCACCTATGACAGACACAAAACAATATTAAGTACAACTTAATATCTTAAACTTAACAAGAGCAGACAAACACTTATTACTAAAAACTGGGTCATAACAGTGTATAATTGAGCAAAGACATAATTATTGCTTAAACATGAGCTCTACAAAAATGGTAAGGGTTATTTTTAGGGGCACTTTTATTTTTTATTAATTTTTAACTCTCTGTTTTTTGGTTGTTTCTTAATTTTTTTGGGGAGAGCAATATTATTCCACTTGTGCTTGTTGGACATGCGACAATTACAGCCAAGACATAATGTACTGTTTGCCTAAACCATTGACTACTTCTTATGGTATCAATTCTTTTAGTTACTTGGCAGCAATATCCTGGAATTCTCTTCCTGACCATCACTGCACTATTTCTGATTTTACTTCTTTTTGACGACTGATATTTACTAGGAACAAATGACCTTGCACTTTCTACATCAAGATAATTAGCACGTTAGTTGTTTATGTAGAATGAAATTGTCATTATAATTAGTTATTAATGTAGTTGACTCAAAGAAATTAACACTCAAGTGCTACTCTGTAAATTCGAGGTTAAATAAAGTTGATTGAGTGATTGATTGAATGTACAATGTAATCAATCATTTATTTTTGAGGTAAGAAGCGTTCAACTACTAAACGTCAAGTAACATTGTAGTAAGAAATATGTATCATTATGTCTTCATAAAAACTGGACACTCAGCTTACTGGAGGAGGCTTCTCCGCATTGGTCATGGCTGGACACCTTTAACCACAATTGGTGCTGGTCCTTGTGAGAGGCTTCAAATCCTTGTTGGCTGTATTCTCTCATTGAGAGGAAATGCCTCAACAGCATGGGGGCATGGTCTATCGTCAAATGACCATAGTCTCCAGTGGCAAGACTGCTTCCAAAAAGCTCTTTAAGCAGAAAACCCCACTCTTTGCACTAGATGTTAATACAAAAATTGTTATCTTAAAAGAAAAATTTTGCTTTGTTAGAGTACATGTACATGTACATTTAAGTTGGTAAATAATAATATAGCTGGGTTCAGTGCAATTTATGCTTAACTAAAGCATGAGTCAGGACACATGAGTGTAGTTTTTCAACTGGTACTTGAAGTGTAAATCATTGTAATGTACACTCATTATCTTTCCATACTTTAAGCTCATAGAATACCTTGATGTCAAACAAATCAATATCTTCTTGCTCTGTGTCTTTGAAAACTTTATTCCTTGTAACAAAAGCAATCTCTTTCCACTCTTTACAAACCTAAAAAAAGGAAAATAAAATTCACTGTGAGTGACTGATATTTCTTCATTTCTGACAGCTTTATGTTTCTTCAAGTTTTATCCATTATACATTTAACCAAGTAAAACAACTTCTGCCAAGAATTTGAACAATTATTGAAATTTAAATACCACCGGATAGAAAACAACAATAAAAAGTAAATGCACATCTGTTTAATGCACAATCTGAACACTGATTAACTCATCATAAACATATATACTTGTCAAGTTTATTTAGTATCACTGTTTAATTAAAGGTCACAAAAACCTGAATTCATGGCCAAAGCAAATTCAAGGAAGTATGACCATCAGTCACCTTTTCTATTGATGTCAGAAAGAGGCAGTTTCTGTGTATTACTGACACTTATACTGTTCCCCAATGTCTATGAATATCAATATTGCCTTTGCTTCCTGATGAAAGCATTAATGAAACCCCTGTAACTTTGCAATAAAATCAATACAGCATACCCTCTTTAACATCTCCAGCTGCTTGGTTGCAACATCCACAGCAAGGTGTTCATTTTCTTTCTCCAATTTCTTTCTGCGACACTTGCACAGTTGTTTAAATAATTGTGTGAACTCCTCTACATGTAGTTCTTGTCCCCAAGCTTTTTGCTTCAGCTCCATATCTTGGTTAACATCTTAAACAAGTGCATAAGGGCTAATTGTTTAATATCAATGACACATACACTGTACATGTACACTGTATGAACTGTCCCTTTTAGAATTAAATGATGAGATCTTTTTAATGCCTTAATATCACTATAATTGTTATGTTGACTAAACAACAGTACCTGGCATTCCAACACATAAACTTGTCAATACTACTGATATTGTTTTTGTATTGGGTAAGAGGATGAAGTCTGCCTAAGGAATTAGAAAATTATAGACAACTTACTTGTCCCATCAAGCTCTGCTTGTTCAGTGTGCATACCAAAATCCCGAGTAAACACACCTCTGTTATTAACATCTGCAAAATACTACATGCACATACATCTCAAGTTATAACAGAGTTGAAAAATGGGTTTGTTACAACTTGTTGATTATCATGCAACACATTAATTAGCCACATAATTTCATGAGTGCCAGAACCTATATAACTTAGTAATTAACAAATAACACTAAGTCAGGAAATATTTAATAATTTCATTTTAAAAAATTACTCACACAGTAACACGCCAAGACTCGCGGGCGCACTCCGATGAAACATCTGGGCGCCATGGTAAGTGGTGGTATACATGTAGAGGCACACCGATGAAACATCTGGGTGCCATCCTAAGCAGTTGTGAACATGTTAAGTTAAAAAAAGGCCATCAAGTCATCAACATCGACAAACTATACATATATGTAATAATTATATGAAACAGAACATTTACTTACATCAATTCTGGATTGACAAAATGTGACTCGGTTAAGAATCAAATTTTTTGCAGTGGTTAGATCACTGAAGGCATTCTTCAGTTTTTTTTTTTTACTGGAAGGGCATCGTGTACAATATCCTCGATATTTTGAGAAATCTGCATTTCGGTGGGTCCTGTTGGTGAAAATTAACCCCCTTTATTATGCTAGTTTGTCTATTACCAGATTACCAGGATTATTAGGAAGAACACTTATTTATATAAATAAAGTAAACTTTAAGCTCCTCTGGCTTCCGTAGTAAATTGAAAAATGGTCACCATATACTTGCTCCTTGATCCTGCACATACAGGTAGGCTATTAACTTCAACTGAGATATTTATTTATTGATACCTTTTCTTTATTGACTAAAATGAACTCACCTGACATTGAACTGACATGTATGTTGTGCCTAGACACAGCCGACTCCTGACCAGCTTTTTTTTTTCAAGGTGATCCGGTCACCATAAAAGGATTCAGGCCCATCCCTTGAGGGCATCATTTGCCTCTTGAAGAGAGTCCATCTTATAGGCCATGAGACCTATCGATGCAAGCAATTGCTCTGTTTCTCTCATCGCCATGTGAAGAGGACAGAGCTGAATACTGCTCAGGTCTTCATCAAACAGACACAACAAGTCATCACGAATCCCACTTGACCTATACAAACACATTGTGACAGTTTAATATCAGTTGCTCACCCTATGAAATAATTACATGCTGCTATTGAAATGCTGTGTTTTGGAATCAGCTATGAAGAGAAAGCCAAAACCAAGAAATTTGTCTTAAATGTTCACAGTATAATTTGGTTTTATCAACTGAGTTGATAATGTGAAATGGCCACCATAAAGAGATTCGAAAGCTAACATTTCAAGTGTTAGCCCTTTGTCGGAGCTAATTATTGTGTAACACACCTGACTGACACAGCACCACAATTTCTTTACAAACTTACCCCCTTAGATGCTAACACACTGATGTTCCTTCCAACATATTTAAGTAAGACCATGAACTGCATAATTTGGAGTAGTGGAATACAAATATAGTTGCAATCGACCCCAGAAATAATTGCTTAACAAAATGCACATGAACTGGCTAGACAGGCTCATCAAGTGTATTACACCTTTTATATACAGTACCGCCCAAATGTAAGTTACCACCTCTCGTCTCGTTTCTCGCGAGACGCGTCTCGTTTCTCTTGAGACGAGTCTCGTTTCTCTCGATACGAGTCTTGTTTCTCGCGAGAGTCACTGAACCGTTTAGTATGGAATATATTACTTGCGAGAGGTCGTTGTACTATCTATTGTATCAGAGATTTCCGTTTGCACTGTGTTGTCAAATCGGTGAAGTCGAAATTAAAACAGAAAGTTTGTTTGTTTTCAGCTTCATCGTACTGAATTTGCAACGCCTCCGAACGTCGGTCTAAAAAATTCTTGCCGTTCGAACGGCTCTTGCCGTGCGTTCAAAAAAATCGCTAGCCGTTCGGACGATTCAAAATAATTATTTTGGGGCGTTCGTAAGGTGCGTGCTCAACTGTCTGCTGTTCGGATGGCTTGATCGAGCTATCCGTTGCAATCTTGACTCGTAAGCCCCGGCGCGCTAAACGATCAAACATTTTCATCTAACGTCGTGTTTTTCAAACATAGCGTGGCTAAACGGACAAACAACTTGGCTCTCCAACAACTTGAACACAACTGAAACGAACGATTCCTTGATTGCCGTGAGCTGCTGTTTACATGCATGTTCTACAAAGTAAACGTATAGCCAAAGAAATTGATTCTCGCGCGTACCTACGAACAAACAAATTGTCGACCTTACTACGTATATGGCCACCGTTACACAAGAGGTCTTAAGTTCTAAAGTGTAAGCCATACAAATTTCTAAGCACTGTTGAAGTCATTCTTGGAGAGAGTTTTCGTTTGCGAATGAATCATTCGGTAGATTTTATCACACTTTTGGTCACGTGCTCAAACCTGTGAATCGAGAGTCTCAAATTGAGAGAGAGATAAGGCCTTAGGCTTTTTGTTCGGTTGTAATTATTTTCATCAGTTTAGTAACGGTACATTTTTATCGGTTGGTTCTGAATTAGATACTGGGTTCGCTTTGTTTTGCTTTTTCGACATAGTGGAAATTTTATTGTTTACAATTTTTGTTACAATGTGTCCCGGAATCCCAGACCCACGGTGTGGTAGCGACGCGAAATGAGCTTATTTTCTGTCCGGAATGGCCCCTGTAGCAATGGTTATAAAAAAACATATTTACTGGGAAATAGCTTTCTAGAGTAACCCAAATTTCAAAACAAGCAAGTTTCTGAGTCGGCGAGCACACGCAGAAGACTATACATGCATGCATGACAAAAGCGTGACTTTTTCACGCATCAGTAAAGTTTTCAAGGCGTCACAACAATTTGTAGTTGATTCGCTGCTATGTTCTACAATCAAAAATAAGCTTTAAATCTATTTTGAAACGGCATTCTAGGAATATCTACGTACAAAGCGTGCGTGTGGTCGCTACAGCCGAACAAAAAAATCAATGTAAACATACAGGACTGTTGGCAAGTTTCTGACATATCCAAATTACGCTTTTTACTGCCGGTCCGAAACGCAAAATTATTTGCCATCCTTTTCTTAAATAACCATTGACGCCATGCTTTTGGATATTAAAAGAAACAAGTTTCATTCAAAACTTACTGAGGTAATGACCAGCGTTCGATAAAACAAAGAACATTTCTCAATGTAAATGTGGCTAGACGTAGATGTGACGATGGCGCCACTCAAAAATAATTATTTTGAGATTGCGTTATTTTCATTTATAAAATTACTTAGAACACTGAAAACGGCTTTGCGAAAGCAGCGTTGTCAATTCCTATACGTTGTCAAAGTTTCCGTTGTCAATTCCTATACACACTTGGAAAATCTCTTGGTTTGAACGGCTGATTTTTTTTTCCAACACAATCGGAGCCGTCTAGCATCTCTAGCGACGTTTGTCACAGAAATAGTGTTTATGTCTTTTTGCTTCTGCCGTCTAGCCGTTTGGTGTTCGAAAAAAAAATTGCATCCATTCACCCATTCGACTTAACCGTTCGAAAAATATTGCATCCGTTCACCCGTTCGACTTTACCGTTCGAAAAAATTGCATCTGTTCACCCGTTCGACTTTACCGTTCGAAAAAATGTTGCATCCGTTCAGCCGTTCAACTGACGTTTCGAATGGCTTGTCTAGCCGTTTGTTATCCGTTCGCTTGCCGTGCGTTCGGCCGTTCGAACGGATAATGCCGTTTGTACATTCACCTAAAGGCAAAGCGTTGGTACTTGCAGTGCACTCGCGAGAAACGAGAAACTTCTCGAGAGAAACGAGACTCGTCTCGAGAGAAAGGAGACATGTCTCGAGAGAAACGAGACGCGTCTCGCGAGACGGTGGTAACTTACATTTGAGCGGTACTGTACATATACATGTGTACCTTCCAATGTGTTTTGTAATCAGCTTAGGCGTGCTTAGGTGATTCAATTCATTCTGTCACCTTTCAGGTGTGTCGCGGCGTAGATTAGAATGTTGTTGATTAGTCGGCATTGTCCTGAAAACCGTAATATATGCAGAGACGCTTTTGGAACTTTCTAGATTTACATAAGTATAAAAATGAGTTTAGCTGGATGTGGATATAATATTTAGTGTATGATCAAGGAATAAAGTCGTGTTGCCAACCAGAGTAGTTAACACAATGTTTGCCTTGCTTTACAAACAGTCCAAGCAACTTTCCTCTGGTTCTACATCATGGCAAGTACAGCCCTAATGAAAATTATCTTTAGCTTAAAATGAGTAACTAACATTCAGTGTCCTGCAAAATTACATAATCTGCAAATCATAATTAACAGTTAATGGTTCGATCTCCAGTCTAGCAACAATAACATTAATGTGGACATCTTCAAATCGCTTAAAAATATATTTTCAACGAAACATTTGCATCTGTGGAATATTCATTGATACATGTACTACAAGTATATTACTAAAAAGCAAACATTTAATTGCTAGAACTGCATTAATTGCTAGCACACATATCCTGATTGCATTGAAAATAAAACAAAATTCCTTAGAGACTCCCCTGCCACCAAGAAGGAAGTCTTTCTCAATCTTTCTCAATCTGTTCACCAAGAGCAAAGTCAATGTCTTGTAGTCTACAATAACTTTAAGAAAGACATAAACCTTGGGTAAAAGAAACATCTACAGGCAATAGCAAATAACCCACATGACTAGAAAAAGAGATTATGATATAACTTTGCATCATTGTTTCAAATAATTTAGCAAATAAATGGCCTTGAATAGCAGACTTGAGAGGGTCCTATTAGCAGGGCAGACTTTCCTTTCTGTTTTACTCACACCCTTCTATTTTCTTTCAGCTGCTTCTTAGTCTTTAGCCACATTAAAGTTCAGGCCAAATAACTCTAACAGGAGCTAGAAACGTCTAGTCCATTGTGGCTGCTACATGTATATACCTGAACATAAGTTCACAGATTTACAAATGCATAGATATAGATGTGGAGATCAATCTTTTAAACCATAACAGTAATCCCAACTTTGAAAAATAAAAGCTTAAGAGTCAACACCTACCAACAAACTGTACTTGATAATGTTTGTCATCAACATCAATTCCATTGTCCTTGAGAATCTTTTGATTGTTAAGGTCTTCCAGGAGAATCTTTACATTGGCCCTTCACAAAAAAGAATGATACACTCTATGTATTCAACAAACAGACAATGACAAAAATAGAACTTAAAAAAAAGGGAATCATGACCTTGATGGTGTTTGGATATCTGATGTTAATTAAGATAGATTTTTAAGATTGTAATTCTCCGTTTTCTTGTCAGTTTTAGTAGCGATATCAAACACTCAAGAATATGTTTGCCCACATTTTCAAACATCTGAAATAGCTTGAAGTTCATGAAAAATACTCGGCTGTCTCTTTTCGGTTTTTGGTAATGGGGTCAAACACAGTCTTTCAAGTTTGATATGCACAATTTTGCTGGGCTTGGTTTCTCAGAAACAGAAGGTGAAAACAGACAATTTTACTGATTGTGACCCACTCTCTTGTTTCTATTTTGACCAGTACAAGAAAAACAATATTAATAGCAGTAGCTAACTCACCTGTTCTCCTTACAGTTGGCTATAACCAAAGGGAACACAGACTTTGCACTTTGATTGGAGGACACAGGACACACACTAGGGACAACACCAATCAGCACTTGATCTTGACTTGAATATAATTTATATGAGGAGAGTTTAGTACAAATATGCTAGGCAAATTATCATAAACCCAAAAATTATACTTTGCAGTAATGTGTCGTGTTATTTAAATTATAAAACACACCTAAAATTGACAATCTTAATTAATTCACTTATCACACATAAACTAGTTATGATGTCACGAAACCAAAACGATACTTATTCTGTCTGTGAAATCAATTAAACTTTGTTGTAAAGGAGAGACAGTCTTAAATTATCATAAACTCAATAAATTCGACTTTGCAATAATGTGTCATGATATTTTAATTATAAAACACATAAAATTCACCATCTTTATTAACTCATCACACATAACCTAGCAATGATGTCACAAAACAAAACCATACTTATTTTGTCTGTGAAATGAATAAAAATTTGTTGTAAAGGTGTGACGGTCTTAAACTCTTTGTTCATGTCTGCACAAGTGAATAATCTGTTGTTATTGGCATGATTCCTTACCATAGTAGGGTTCACAGTTTTTGATAGTATTTTGTTTTAGATCAAAATAATTACCATCTTTGTCTACTTTAAGAAATTTTTCATTCAGATATTCTGTGTTAACAGCACTTCCCAAATCTCTAACTCTAACTCCATAAGCATCATCAACCTTGTAATTATTTAAATTTTTCACATAGAGAATATCATTTTCATCCATGTCTAAATCACTAGTTGTACTTCTGCTACCATCTCTTGGTAACAATGATGTTGTATCTACACTTACATTTGCTATTTTCCCATCTACATACATCTTGCTGGCTTTATCAGCAATGGCAATGTTTTGTCTGGCATTTTGTGTGTCGACATATTTTTTATTAGTGGCACTATCGAGATGTTTAGGATCACCTAAACCATCATCAACATTACCCAAAAGTAATGAGAGCACCATTTCAGGCTAAAACACCGCAGTTTTCTTAGTATCATTAGGCCATTTTTTACATGAGGAAACTTTCAAAGTTTGATTTTTAGTGACGCGACACGAAGAAAAATCCCTTTTTTAAAAATGTAGTGTTCCGTGCGTTTTTGTTTTTTTGTTCCTTTAATTACTTTAGGAACAAAGTAGGAACACAATAAAGGAAATTTATTTGCACAATAGGAACAAAGGTGGCCAAATTTCGGAACAATCTGGTCCATTAGCAGTCAATTGGAACACAAAGTTCCCTTTCATGCTAGCCAAAAGGAACAACTGGTTCCTCTTTTATCCTTTTAGGAACAAAAGGTCCTCTTTCATCAGTTCCGATTTCCCTTACTGTTCCCTTCGAAGTGTTTGGGGAACAAATGTTCCCTATCTAATTTCTTGCTTGGCAGATTAAGGAACTAGTTGTTTCTATTTACTGGTATATCCGTTGCAGTTCGGAACGCCTTGTTCCCTTTCAGTTCAAATGGTTCCTATTCATGCTCGACAGGAATGGAATTGTTCCTAATTGAGGTAGGTGTTTGTTCCTCAAGATGAGTGTTATGTCCTGCATATAAATGGGAACACGTTCCGAGTTTGTGACAAAGGAACTAGCGTTCCATTTAACGCAAACTGTGAAAAAAGAATAGGCTATCTGAAACTACTGTCCATCACCTCCTCTATACAACTTTATCAAAACATACATCCTTCAACAATCAAGTTAAGTATGAGACTTGCCCGCGACATGTTTAATCTCGTTTGGGCTGGCCCTCGCAAGTTCAGGCTTGTGTCTTGGTTCCTTTTGATTAATTGTGTACCAAATACGGACAAGGAAACAATGAGGTAGGGGGAAAGAATGACCAAGTGTGGGCAGAGATAAGCTAAGAAATATCTTAATGGCGAATAGAATGATTTCTTGGGGAACCTTTTGTTAGTATATATGCGTGCGTTCTTTAGAAATATATCGATTTCAACCAAATGCTTAAGATGAACAAACGAGGCAAGGATGTCAACTGGTCAATGTTAGCAAATGCATCGCCTAAACCAAAGAGACTTCACTTAGAAGAGGATGACTGTGATGGTCTTTTTCACTGCCTAGTGCAAATTTGTAAGCACAATGGATTCACTACACAAAGAGGCTGTAGAAAACATGTAAAGAGCAAACATTCTTGGTACTATTATTTCGACGAGAAGCCAGACGTTCAAAAAGAATTGTTTGATGGTGAAGCAAACAATAATACAGCCACTGATCAGAAGACTGCGCGCAAAATGAGGACAGTTGCGACTTTTGACAAGACGAGCAACATTGCTAAGAATTTCATGTCGTGGCTCACAGGAAGTGGCGGAGGCTGTAAAAGTGATCGACAAGCACAACAAATCGTCAACAGGTGCTTAAAGTTTCTTAAATTTTGTTGCGAAGATGAAGATGAGCTCACATTTGACATTGTCGACTTCAGTTTATGTGCGCCTAATCTCCTATTTAAATTTGTTGATACGATGCAAAATGACTGGCAACTCGGATACGCAGGGCGCATTGGCTACTTAGCCGCAATTGCAGAATTGGCAGATTTCAGAAAAGTAAATGATGCATCCGATGTTGTATTGAGGAGCTTGTCTTCTACGGAAATATACCTGAAAAAGGCCCGTAAAACAGTTTCCAAAATGATGCGGTTGCAATAGATCAGTGAACTCGACATCGACACCCTTGAATCCAAGGGATATTGGGCCACGCTAGAAGAGCTCTTGGAAGTTGTTGCGCGTTACTTGCCTCGCTACGAGAACGTACTCAAAACATGCAAGGATAAACCAGCTACAGTATCACCACTAGAGTTGTCCTTTGCCACAAAGTTTCTTGCGGTATATTTGTTTATCAAGGTCAAAGGTTCCCGCCCGATGACCTATCAGTTTTTGACCGTTGAGATGGTGCGAACAGCAAAGACCAACAGGGGATTTATCGATCAGAAAATGTTCAAGACAGCAGGAAAGTGTGGCTTTGATTCTCTCTTCCTCACCGACACAAGCATGCAGGTGTTGGATGGTTACATCGACCACATTCACCCTCACTTGAAACCGACTTGCGATTACGTCTTAGTCACGAGGAATGGTGGCCAGCACAATAAACTCGGGGAGCTGATGAGCAAATTAGTGTTTGATGCGATCGGGAAATACATTCACCCGACTCGTTACCAACAAATAGTGGAGACAGTCAGCTCCAAGAAACCTTAGTAGCAATGCGCAAGGCAAATATAGCAATTCTAGTTATGACATGTATTTTCTTCGTCTCTAGGAGGCTCAAATCAGTTGGTGCACAATTGACCGCTTAATACTTTCTCTTACTAAAGTCAATAACTTAGCACCAAATGTCTACATATTTTTGGAAATATCTGTTTTACTTATGATAACATCGATTTTCATTGTTGGCTTGGTTCAAAAAAGTTCGTTATCCTTCCCTTCTTGGGCACTGGAGTGCTTGTTTGGGATGGCCGTTTTCTAGATTTTCCTCTCTGAGAGACGTTTTGGCTCGTGCTTTCCTGTGTTGGTGTCTGGGAAGAAGAGGGAGTGATGAAAATATCTTGATCGTCGCATTTGCCTTCTTCTTCATTGAATGGGTATGGCATGGGTTCCCATACGCTCGTAACAAGTTCGGCCTGATCCCTGGAAATCCATCTCGTATCCATTGCTCTTTTCTTCCTTTCCATGATTACAAGTCTGGAGAGGCCAGGTGACTCATCTCGTTTGAAGTTCAACTTGAGGGCTTCCACGGTAACTCCAATCATATAATGCACAGCGCGTTGGACATCGCCATCCCTTGCAGTTTCTTCTTGTTCTTGGAGCTGTCGTAATTCTTTTTCCTTTGCCCACACCCACTCGTTCTCATAGTACTTGGACGCCTTGTCCTGCAAATTCTTCTGCTCTTCTTCTTTCTTTTTCGCGAAGTACTCTTCCCTTGAACGTTCAATTCTGGGATGGTATGGGCCCTCAACCGTCTCCAGCAAGTAAGCATCTTCCTCTCGAATCATTCCAAGAGATATCCAATGTTGTCTTGTCTCGGCAAGAATCCACGCCTTAGCCTGTTGTGCTTCAGTTTCTCTCTCCTTCGTGGCACGCTTCACTCCAGCTGCAATGAGCCCCAGTTGCCTCTGTCTCAGGCTGTTGCATGGCTGCTGATCTTGAAGCTCAGATATCTTGTCAAGCGTACTCTCCCATCCGTCAGAAGATGTTGATTCGGCATCCGAATTTACTTGGTTGTCCTCTCCCTCAGATATGTTGTCATCGTCTCCTACCGCGAGTTGCCCTTTTTTAACAGTTGCTTCTTGGTCGCTTTCACTGTCTTCCAGGTTCATTGCTTTGATTCTATCATTCTCACCTTCATCCAATTCATTTGGCTTTGCAGCTGATCCGGGCATTGGAGGGGGAAGCTCATCATCCGGAGTGCGGGCGACTTTGCTTGCCCACACAATACAATCCATTGCACTGTCACACAATGACTGCTGCACTCCTGGAACTGGTCGAGAGTTCAGACTTTTAAAATAAAACTTGCGTAGACGTGCATCCATGGCCGCGTTGTGCTCTTCCCCAAAATCCATTTCTGTTTGGCAGGTGATGAACATGGGACATTGAATTTCCTGTTGGCAAGAGCTTCTGTATTTCCGATCGTGAGCGGTAAGTCCCCCCTGTGTCAAAACTTTCCAGTCATCTGGATCTAAAAGCTTCACGTGTGCTTCGTCCATGAAGATGACTTGGTCTTTTGGTCAACGAGACTCTTGTTAAAGGCTTTCTGTTTGGTTATCATGGCGATGTACCTGTCAACGGAAACATAAACAACTTCAACAGATTGTACAAAGTCCAGTGAACACTCAAAGGTTGAAAAACGCGTGCGAGGTTGCGTTGGTATTTTCTACCTGATAAAGCAGTCAAAAACAAGAACAAAACAACAAATACCTCACAGGAATTATCCGAGTAATCGGTGTGAATAGGCTTGTTTTGCCGCTGATTGGCTCCCCAATCAAGCACATGACTTTCTCTTTGTGTTGTTTAATGCCGTGATTTAAAAGGCGCATGTAGTATTCGCAGAAGTATGTCACACCAGTCGGACTTAAGCTGTTTTCCAGAATTTCTTGAAAGTACTTGGCCTCTGGCTCTTTAGTGTGGGAGTACTGTACAAATGCTCGCGGGCATTCTTTTCCAATTTCCTTAATAGGATTTTGAACAAATCTTCTTTGACTTAGCGAGAAACACCAACCATCCAAAAGTTCAATTAAGTCGTAGTTGATTCGTAACTGTTGTG
Source organism: Micromussa lordhowensis (assembly GCA_964020085.1). Lineage (NCBI taxonomy): Eukaryota > Metazoa > Cnidaria > Anthozoa > Scleractinia > Lobophylliidae > Micromussa > Micromussa lordhowensis. The sequence continues at coordinate 36,696,293 of OZ026596.1, read as the reverse complement.
TAAATTCGCACTCGGGGTCGGCCAGTATAGATTCTAGCTTGTTGAAATTTGTGATGATAATCTCCTTCAATTGATCGTTGTTTGCCAGGACTGACAGGAACTTTTTGATGGAGCAAGCATGTTCGAAGGTATACATTGAAGCTTCGTTTTTCTTGAAAACGTCGCCTTTGTGTAACGTGTAGCCCGGTTTTGCCATGGCTCTCTCAATTTTGTTTAGTGCAACAACGACGGGGGACTTGCACAAGGCCCTTCCAATAGACTGCTGACTTTCCGCCTCTTTCACATTTTCTATTCCAAAGACATCGAATACCAGACCAGCTTTAGTAAGTGCCGGGATTGCTCTGTTTTGCAATTCGGATGAAAAAACGGGACTACCAACTAGCAGGCGGACGACACGTTCGCTGCGTTGAATTGATGGGACAGGCTCTTCCAATATCTGCGATTCTAGCGCTCTATGCCTGTGCACTTCCATGCCTGTGTCCAGAAGCGCTGAGTGAACTGGAATAGTTGACATGCTAAGGCCATCTCTGGATTGCAGAGCCATCCAATTCGATATTGCAGGCCAATAAATCTTTTTCTTCTTTTGAGAATGATCATTCGCCGTTTCTTCGTCGCCATCTTTGCCTTCTTTACACTCATTTTCCTGAACTTTCTTTTCCACAACTGCAACTGAAGAAAAGAAAAATGCCATCTCCTTGATTTTCTTCATGGCTCTGTCACATGCGTCTCGTTTTGCACATATTTCCAACCACAGCTTGTCTAGGTATCTTGTCTCTTGCGATGTGTTGTAGGTCACTTTAGATGAGATCACTGAACATTTTTCTTGAACGACAGGTAACACTTTGCTTACAAGAGCACTTCGAATATTCTGCACGAATATTCTGCACTCTTACTTGAATGCGATACAAGACTTAATTCTCCACCCTTTGACTAAACACCAATTTAAGTTAAAGCACAGGATACATACCTTACTGTTGAGCTGCCGAGCAGGAGCACTTGCCATCACGATTACAACCTGCAACTGGTGAGAGCAGGTTTTGGCCTTTATCGTTTTTAGCATTTCAGCTAATAGCTGATTTTAATTCTGACACTCTTTTTGTTCCTCGGAGTAACCATGACAAGTTGAACAAAATAGCAGTACTAAAATTCTTTTGGTGTACGTTTCATTCAAAGGCTTGAAAGCTTTTAATAGGTAGCAAATGCCGAACGCTGCGTGCTGGACGAATTTTGTTGGCTTTGACAATTAAATATTAAAACTTTTTTCAGTCATGCTATATCTTTGAAAGAAACGCATGCTTTGAAAGAAGTGGAAAAGTATTCTGAGAGAAGAACTATTATATGGTGCGTCCGCTTATTTGGCATGAATTTTTTCGAGGAATTTAGTGATTTTAGCACATTAGATTACGATACCCAAACTTGTGCAAAAAAAACGTGAAGTCCATTGCACTGGTAGCAATATTATACAAGCCCCCAAAAAAGTAAAACAGAAAAGAAAGATCAAAGTATGTCATTAGCCATGCTCTAGGGATATTTAAAAGAAGGCGACAGGCCTTGAAATACTGTAAAATTATCTTGTAAATATTTGTGCAAGCAATTTGTCTGGCGGAAAGCAAGGAATTCCGCTAACAGAATTGAATGCGCGAGCATGGGATATTACATAAATATTAAACCACTATTAAAGAGTACTGAAAGAGATGCTATTCCTAACTCCTAATAATACAACTGTAAGTGCTATCTCCATGCACCCTTCATATCAACCATGTTTGAAATAAATTCATTCAACTCGAAATTGTCCGTCACTCAAAATATCTCAAACAGTGGTTGACGAAGATGCACTTGCAGTAAGATAGAGAGGTACTGCTTAAAGCCCTTATTGTGCCATTTAGAGATGTGTAAGTGCTGTCTTCGCGTATCCGTTACACAAACTATATTTTAAGAAACACATTAAACTCCAAGTTGTTCCGGGCACTAAAATGTTTTATATAACGCGAAACACAAAAGATGGCAGAGATGCACTTTCACTAACACAAGGAAGTAATAATCATAGACCCTGATCATTATGCCACTAAGAGATTTGAAAGTGTTGTCTCTGTGTATCCGTCATAACCGCCACACTGCGAAAATCATTGAGCTCCAAGTTGTTCCCGGCACTAAAATATCTCAGATGAGACGGAAACAGAGGGGATGACGGAGATACACTTGCAGTAACATAGGGAAGTAATAATCAAGGACCCTAATCAATATGCCATTGAGAGATCTGGAAGTGCTGTCTCTGTGTATCCGTCATATCCACAGTTCTTCAAGAAATTCATTGTAGTCCAAGTTGTTCCCGGCACTAAAATATCTCAGATAAGACAGAAACACAGGAGATGACGGACACACACTAACAGTTTCATTGGAATAAACTACTATTATTACTACTACTACTACTACTACTACTACTACTACTACTACTACTACTACTACTACTACTACTACTACTACTACTACTACTACTCTTATTGTTGTTGTTGTTCATATTGATATTATTATTAATAAAATTATTATTATTTTTATTATTATGTATTCCTATTAGCTTAACTGCAAGCGTATCTCCTGTATTTCCGTCTTATCTCAGATATTTTAGTGCCGGGGACAACTTGGAGTTCAATGAGTTTCTCAAAGTTTGGTGGACATAACGGATACACGGAGACTGCACTTCCATTTCTTTGAATGGCATAGTGATTAGGGTCTATGATTATTACTCCCCTATGTCACTGTATGTGTATCTCCGCCATCCCCTGTGTTTCCGTCTCATCTGAGATATTTTAATGCCGGGAACAACTTGGAGTTCAGTAAATTTCTTAAAGTATGGTGGATATGACGGATACACGGAGACCGCACTTCCATGTCTTTGAATGGCATAATAAGGGTCTTTGAATAATAAATCTTTATGTTACTGCAAGTGCTCCTTCGTCATCTGCTGTGTTTCTGTGTTGTTGGAGATATTTTAGTACTGGCGACAATTTGGAGTTGTGTGGATTTCTTTATTTTGACAGATATACCGAGACTGGCCTTACGGACCTCACATTGGCATATTGACGAGGCTTTTTAGATAATAGTTGCTTAACCTCTGCCCTCTGTTTGATGCAGCTGGCATAAATGGCAACTGAAATAACCTATTGTCCGTATGATGGCATTCACGGACAACCCGGGAAAAGCTTATCAATTTATGTGGTTTTTAATAAAGGAATCATACTCCACATAAAGGGAACAAAAGAGCCGGTTAACTTTAGTTCCCCTCAAGGGGAACACTTTGAATAGGTTAAAGGGTTTTCAGAGAGCAATTTACACTTTCAATGGAGACAGTCCATATTTTTAGGTTGTAGTCAAGTCCGTTCTACAACATAAAGCATTGGATATGCAAGTTACGTCGGAATGTAAGATTTTTCGCTCCTTTTCCAAAGGGAACGATGACGTTTAGGAAACGATCAATATGATTACCATTGAGATTCAAATTCTCAAAATAGAGAATCTTATGATTATCTTGGATGTCAAGAACATTAAAAACAGTATGGTCAAAACTTGTCGACAGTTTACCCTTGATTACCCTTGAATAAAAGAGAAATCTCACATTTTTATTGTATTGGCTACCAAAATAACGGATCTGAAATTTTATCCCATCATTCGCTCCAGCTCCTCCATCAGTGGTGAATTGAATAATTGATTTAGTGTATTGACTATCAGTTTTGTCACTGTTAAATGTAGTAATTGTATAATGACTATCACCATAGACATGATAAATTATTGTATCATCAACAAGAAAACCACCAGCATCACCAATAACAAATATTTCAAAATAATTGATTACCTTTCATTACCTATAATTGATTACCTTTCATTTTTATAGACCATGCTTCTCCATAGAAACCAGTATCATCACCTTCTTTCTCAATTATATAAGCATCATTGTGTACTTTATGATTTTGAAAGAAATGGTTTGATGATGTATTTGGTGGTGACCCTACAGTTAATTGACTATTGTCACCAAATTCTTTATAAAATCGAAAACTTGGCTGCAAATGATAATTATTTTGATGAAATTGAGTATAAGCCTTTAATTGTTTCTTATTGACAGCGTCGCCATCATCTGTAGAATCATCTAAATTTACTATTTTTTACCATTGAAATCAAGATTTCCAGTCATATTTTGAGAACCATCTCTTAGAATGACATCGCTTTTATTCGATTTATTTTGGTCTACATATTTTTTTGTTGTGGCATTACCATCTCCAGTTGGTTCTCCAACATTAGTGAATAGTTTTCCATCAATATAATAATTACCATCATCTGTTAACTTGAATCCAACACCAGGGAGGCCAGGCAACCTACATTGTTGACTCGTAGTTGATGATGATGTTGGCAAAAGTCCATTTGAATAACTCATTATACAATAAGGTTATATTTTTTCATTGAAATTTTTTGTTGCAAATTTTCGCGGCTTATCGTTGTATACAAAGCTAAATGGTTCTTTGGTTGCTTTCTCATGATTCTTTTGGAATACTGTTTTCATGGCAAATTAAACTCCTCTCATTTGTACTTGGGAAATCGTAAATAGAGAAATGTGAACAGTTCAATCTTATGTCTTTTGGCGTCTTATAGTAGCTTTGACTCAGATAAATCACACTACAATTCTTGTCTCCCTCTAATAAAATAGTCGACCAGCGGTTTTTGGTTTTTATCACAAACATAATCGTCGAACATAACAATTTTTTGTGAGTCAGATTCAAGGTCCTCAACAGGAATAATTTCATCATTTCTGGCTTCAATAACGTCATAACCAACTTCATCGCTTATCGGCTGGAAGTTCTCCATAAGATTCTGATACTTGGACTGCTCTAAGTTTTTTGCGTAGAGATAAACTTTATCAAAATACAGCATATTGTAGATCATATGCATCAATGTATTCGTTTTCCCTGAACCACTCAGACCGCAAATCAGCATCCAGAAACATTGATGAGGCATGAAATTATATAGTTGTTTGAAGTTTGAAACGGTATCGTCTTCAGCATCATAATTTGGTATTCTCATTATATTATATTGGTATATTAATATAACACCGTGTTCAACATGGTGTTCAACACCGTGTTCAACATTGTTTTTTATATATGATTTTCATTTTTTATGTAACATAATAATATAACAATAAATGAATTTACTTAAATGGAAAGAACTCGCACGGAGAAAAACTGAATTAGGGAATAAAATCAATCATGTCCATGATTTAATCACACAACATAAAATCGGTCAGCAGACAAGCCAAGAGTCATTTTCGAAGGTGTTCAAACCAGTGACAAGTAAACTAGATGATTTAATTGATAGTAATTTGGATTCAAGGAGGCTTCCAAGGAAAAAACAGCTGCTGAAGAAAAAAGAAGTTGGTATTGACTATATGCCTGAAGTTGATCCATATGAAGACATGGATGTAGAAGGTCTGATTGATTTTGGTGATTATGTACCACCACAGCAAGAAAAACAACTTGTACCAAAACCACCAACATATGAGCAATCGTTAGAGGATATTTTGGAAGGGAAGAAGGATATATATGTCGATCCCCAATATTTTCCCCAAGATCCTCAAGAGCTGCCACCTGAATACCATGACGATGAAGGAGTTGATTATGTAATACCTGATGAAGATATGAGTAATGAGATTTTGAATGACATTGGTATTCCAAATTATGAAAATGTGGATATGGTTCTTGATCAGCCGGAAATGACAAACCAAAAAACTAAGGCATATCTTAAGAAGATTATAAAAGATGCCACATTCAAAAAGAATCAATTAAAGGGCTTCAAAGCAAATATTACAAAAGAGTACAATAAGGGGAATATATCGGAAGCTGAAAGGCAAGAGAAAAACCAAAGAATATACAATGCCAGTGTTAATTTAAAACAATACATATCGCATTATGATACTAAGGGCCCATTTACATGGAAAGAGGATGATCCTAGTGCCAGGATCATCCTAGAATCTTCATTTGGTTTACATGCAAAAACGCGGCTCCTGGGATCAACTCTTAATTTGGTTTACATGAAGTTTACATGCAAGATTCTGTGTTCAGCGCGGTTGCAAAGCAAGATGGCGGGCGAAAAGGACAAAAAGTTAGTTTTAGGAGTTCTTCCTTATTTACTCGCTTTGATAACCGCCTTTCAGCATCAATTTGCCATTGTATACAACTTGATATTTCACTCGAAAATTCAGTAGTTTCCGCTGCCTCTCTACTTCAATTGGGTCCTGTATTTTTGAAACAATATTGCACCCCCACGTTGCACACCGGTATCTTCGTCTTCATCGTTTGGCAGGGAAATTCGAAATAGCCCAATTTCGATATATTAAAATTCAGCCTAAAACAATAGACCTCAGCACGAGGCTCGTGGGAATAACTACAGAGTTTGTGGGGTTTATTCCCACGAGCCTCGTGCTGAGGTCTATTGTTTTAGGCTGAATTTTAATATATCGAAATTGGGCTATTGTCAGCCTTTAGTCGATGATGAGTGAGAAGATCCCGCCATGTTGTTCCCAGAACTCGTCCCCAGGGCCATGTCAGGTTTCAAGATGGTGGGCAAACTGGGCCTCCTGACGCAGTTTACATGGAGCCAGGATCATCCTAGCGCCAGGATCATCCCTCCTCTCAGATAAGATGATCCTAGCGGTAGGATGATCCTAGCACTGGGGCCAAATACAACCCTTCACATGTAAACTGAAAGCTGAAAACATACCGCGCTCGGATGATCCTAGTGCTAGGATGATCCCAGCGCTAGGATCATCCTCTTTCTATGTAAACGGGCCCTAAACTGACAACAATCAAAGTTTCCGGGATCAAAGGCCGAGGAAGAAAACAGAGAGGTGGAAATGTTATGTTTTTCAACGATGTGAATCAGCTTCTCAAGAAATTAGAATTGATTATTGGTGAAGTTCTTGCAGGAAATACATCACTTCAAATGAGAAATATGGGAGTCAATATATTGGACACATTATTGAGGATGTCAACAATCAATAGACCGCAATATAATAAATTGTACAATCAGTATTTCAAAGTCTGATTTATGTAAGGTATTGTATATATGGATCGAGAGATTGTTTTATCATCATATCGTGTCAAAGGTCAAGGGGGTAATACTCCTCAAGATATTCGATATTCCCATTATGTTGGACAGTAATTACCAATACACAGTAGGACTAAATCGAATCATCAATATGTCATTCACATGGTTCAATGTAAATTCCTCGTATAAGAATCAATTGATCAAGTACAGTTCTGACAACGGTTCAACGTTTAAGGAAATCACTTTCCCAGCAGGAGTTTGGAATTATACAGACTTCAATACATTTTTCAAGGACATAATGAAAATTGTCAAAGATGGTGCTAATAATAATGAGTATCCTATCACTCTTGAATTCGATAATACAACATTCAGGGTTACGATCACATTAGCTCAGAATTACCAACTTGATTTAACATCAAGCAATTTTAATGACTTGGTCGGGTTCGATAACGAAGTATTGAAAAGCCAAAGTAATATAGGACTGAAAGTACCAAATCTTAGTCAAGACACTGACATACTCAATATTCACTGTGACTTGATTAATGATTCACTTGTGGACGGTCAAGATACAGACATCCTTTATTCCTTCTCAACTAGTGTACTTCGACCCAGTTACTCTTTTACCATAGAACCACGTAGAGTCACATTTAATCCCATCAATAGTAATAATACAAGTAGTATCAGAGTGTATATTACTGATGGAAAAAGGAGATTAATTAACCTGAATGGAGTGGACACATCTTTTTCATTACTTCTGAAAAGGATAGAATAATCTAACATATTATATATAAATGAGACCATATGAATTCATGAGGATTTATCATCCAGGGTCCGGGATTATCGTTGATAATATTTTCAAACCAATGAGAAGAATTTTGTCATTTAGTGTAAATAAGCTTGCCAAACCATTGGGTAAGAAGGCGTTGAAATCAGGTATTTTACATGCAGGTGAGAGAGCAGGAAAAAAGATAGCTGAGAAGTCAGGAGACCTGATAATGAAAAAGCTTGGAAATATGAGAATAGGGGATACGAGACAAAAAGTTATTGCCCCACAAATTGAACGGGGACAGCAAGAAGAGAGTACCGATGCGATCATAAGCAGATTGATATCAGGATCAGGTGAGAAAAGAAGTCGCAGAGTAAAATACAACAACAATCTTTATTTAAAACATGTAAATTACAAATTATAACTTAGGCTGGCCCGCGGATAGCTAAAGCTAATCTAGGCGGGCCAGTCAAACAAGATCTAATTACAAACAACCAATATAATAATATAATGGCTTTCAGATCAAGTGAATATTCACAAAGATATGAGTTGGTTAGATTTCAACCGGATAATGTTATTGTAACTCCAGGAAATGGTCAACACCAACAAAAAAATGGGTATAAGTTTACGATCAATGATACGTCTTCATTCTGCGATTGGTACAATGCTTATTTCGAGGTACAATTCAAGTTGAATAAATTGGATGAAACAGGTGGCTACGCTGCTGCCATCCACGATGATAATAGAGCAACAGTTATCAATGGAGCCCATTCGTTAATCAATAAAATGACGATAAGGAGTGCTGCTAAGATCGTATATGATACTAGTAATCTTCATAAAGTCACCTTTGTCAAAAACCTTGTCGAATGTAGTGATGATTTCAGACGCTCAGTAGCCAAGAATAGTTTTTGGTAGCTAGACTCGATTGACTCCACTGTTATTGCTGATGATGATGGTGATGAACTAGGGTTTGAGACAAGATGAAGATTGACAGCAGCAGACAGTGATGTTAATGTAATCATACCTCTTAATCGTTATGGTTTCTTTGAAGTACTGGAGGATAAAATGTTAACACCAATGCAACTACAGTTTGAAATAAATTTACAAAATGACAGAAAATTAATACACAAGTTAGCTGCGGTGGCAGATGGTAGAGTGGTAATTGACAGGTTCTGTTTGTGGGTCCCAAAAATAATACCAAAAGACAGCATGTATGAAAAGTTTACCGAGTCCTTTTTAACTAAGAAATCTTGGACGTATAGAAGAGAATTGTATCAGGTTTCTGGAGAAAGACAAAGCAGTGGCTACTTTCAGATCTCGGCCAGTATTGATAATGTCAAAGCCGTCTTTTTATACCTACAACGAGTCAAAACGGATAATGCAAATGTGAATCCATACATATTCGACCCTTTCAAGCTTAACGAGGCTGATAATGCCAGCCATCTCACAACATGTAGATTGGAATGTGGTAATGGAGTATTTTACCCAGAAACTGAATAAGATACAGAATCAAAAGTAAGGATCTTCAATGATTTGATGCAATATGCAATGAGAAAGAATGATTACAACACCGGAACACAGCTCAACATATCAAATTACAACTCTATTTATTCTGTCATATATTTTGATTTGTTGCACCAAGCAGAGAAAATGACAAGAAATCCAAAACAGTTGATCTTCAGGTATAAAATAAGTGTGAATAGTGCAGCTGCTTTTCAGGTCCATGCTATCATCTTGTATGATGAGGAAGTCGTCATCGACAAGATTGGAAATGAATTGGTCATAGTCAAATAAGTACAAGGGATAATAAAATATTTTTTATTTCGTATATGTTACATAATCAAAAAAATTATATAACATATATTATATACGAAAAATGACTCAACTTTTTGAAATAAATGTAAAACTGTCAAAAAATCAGAAGAAAAATCTCAGTGACGCTTACCATAAAAGGGAAACGATCGTCATAAGGCTCGAGAATGACTCTCTTCGTGGAAATGACACTCTTTATGTCCCAGCGATGATGAAGAAGAAATTGGAGAAGAATCGGAAGTTGAATAAAGGTATGGATATTAAGCTTGCAAAAACCAATATCAGAAAACAAGTCGGAGGTAATTTATTGACTTCTATTCTAGCCCTCGGATGTACATTCAGACCAACCATTGCGAAAACCTTGGGATTATCAGCTTTGGGAGGGTTGGCTAGTGGAGGCGCAAGCCAAATTGTCAAGAAAATAGCTGGAAAAGGAGTACAGAAAGGAGGTTTCCTTAAACCACAAAACAAAATTGACAAGCTCATCACAAACAAGCATCTTCTATCCGCGAAACAAACAAAAGATATACTGGATGCTCTTCAATCAGGTTCAAGTGTTGTTATAAAACCAACAAAAACACAATCAGGTGGTTTCCATGGAACTTTACTCGCCAGTATTGGGATTCCTTTGGTATTGAAATCTTTGAATTGAAAGGGTGCTCCTAAGATTGGACTACCTCCAAATCCTCCCATTGGAGGAAGAAGAGCTCCAAGAATGGGTACATGGCAATCACCACCTTTTCTAGGATCATGGGGAAACCAAGTTGGTATGGGAACAAAAAAAAAGCCCCCCCCAAAAAAAAGAAGGGAAAAGGTCTACTATTAGGACCAAACAGCCCGTTCAATTCAATCCCACTTGTAGGGGCGATATTGTAAAACCGAAATTTGAAAAAGACGTTCCGATGAGCAATCACGATCTAACAAGATGGTGTAGGTATTTAAACATCCCAATCAATGATGTTCTATCGAGGGATGAAAGAGTTCCACATAACCATAGCCAAGCATTATTTATTTATTTACAATCTTGAACCATCATATATGAGCGGAAGCCATTGGGTAGCAACTTATGTAAAAGACAATATAATCAATTATTTTGACAGTTTTGGCATGCCTCCATCTCAGGAGCTTGTAAATCATGCGAAAAGAAAGAATTTGACTCTACTTCACCAAAACAATCAGATTCAGAATATGAATACAACCACATGTGGATACTTTTGTTTATACTTTTTGAATGAAATGAATAAGGGGAATTCATATTATGATTTATTAAAAGTGTTTGATTTACACAATACAATAAAAAATGAGAGATTCATCATTAAATATTTTAAAAATATCTAAATTATATATATATATGGTTAAATCACATTGTGTAAAAGAGAAAAAACAAACTGAATGTGTTCCGGGTTCTGAAAAATATGTCAAAACAAAAAACAATCGAACCATGATGAAATGCACTTGTGCTAGTTGTGGGATAACAAAAACTAAATTTGTTCAGAGTGCGAAGGTGACTCCAGCTATGAAGAAGAAACTCATCAAAGAAATGAAAGATAACCAGGGAAACCGATTGAGCCCTCACAAGCTGGGGGCAGTTTGTTTGATATTCATGATAGTCATTCTCTCAGTGAGATTGCTTTGAAAGGTTTGGCTAATTCTGGGGCTTACCTTGCTCGAAAGGGTGCTGCAAAAGCCATCAAATCAGATTATGCAAAGAAGAAGATAAAAAATGTTGCAAACAAATATTTGGATCAAGTCCTTGACAGTTTCACATCAGATCTGTCTAAAAAGGTATCGCCGACTGGTGGTGCAATAGACATACACAAGGCCATATTAAAAGTAGCCCCCAAGAAGGGTTTTGTGATGCCTGGGCATAGATATACAGGCCCTGGTAACCCTCTTGAACAGCAACTGAGGTATGATCCCAATACTGGTCAGATACTCCAGATATATCAACAGCCAACAGGCAGAACAGATGCTGTAAGCTTGCAACACAATGTTGATTATTCAGTTTGTGGCAACAAACCAAAAAGTGACCAAGTTAAATGCAAGAATGGTGCAGATCGTAAGATGGTTAAGGCTCTTGATGCTATTCCTTGGAAAGATCGACAATGGGGACATGCTGTTGCTCGAAATGCCATAGCAGCTAAGTCAAAATTGGGTATGGGTGTCAAGCCAAAAAACGTAAAAAGCCGTCGAGTGAAGAAAAATGGCAAGAAAAATTAGCAGATGAGTTACATACACCCATAAAATGCAACTTCACTCGGCGGCGTGTAATCACAAATCATATTGATGAAATATGGGGAAGTGATCTAGTTGAAGTGCAACAGTTCAGTAAATGGAATAATGGTTATTGATGTCTTTAGCAAATATGGTTGGATTGTCCCATTGAAGGATAAGAAAGGTGAATCTGTTGTTGAGGCGTTTAAAACGATATTCGAGGAAGGTAGAAAACCACAATGTCTTTGAGTTGATAAGGGAAAAGAATTCTACAACAAACACTTGAAGGACTTGCTTGAGAAAAATGGGATACATATGTACTCAACTGAGAATGAAGAGAAGTCATCAGTAGTTGAAAGATGGAATAGGACAATTAAATCCAAAATGTGGAAACAGTTCACAGTTCAAGGTAATACAATGTATCTCGATATGCTCCCCAAACTAGTAAATCAGTACAACAACACAAAACACTCATGAAAATGACACCCATTGAAGCATCCAATAAGAAAAATGAGGGAACTGTTTACTTCAATCTATATGGTGATACAGAGACATCAAAACAGAAACCAAAATTTAAAATAGGTGATAAGGTCCGAATATCTAAATACAAGCGGAATGTATTTGATAAAGGTTATACACCAAATTGGACAGAAGAATTGTTCACAGTTGATAAGATGCAATACACTAATCCAATCACATACAAAATAAAAGATCTCAGAGGTGAAGATATTCAAGGGAGTTTCTATGAACCTGAATTATTGAAAGCCAAGCAGGATGTTTTCCACATTGATAAGGTCATTCGAAGGGATTATAAGAAGAAACAAGCTTTAGTGAAGTGGAAAGGGTACAGTGATGAATTTAACAGTTGGATTCCAATGAAGGATTTAAACACACTATAAACTATGGGCTATGAGTCAGTATTTACCAACAGGTGGATTCAGATGGATGACAGAAAAGCAGATCGATAAGATAGACCTAGCTAAGTATAAAGAAGATAGTGATAAAGGTTTGATAGTGGAAGTAGATTTAGAGTATCCTGAAGAGTTACACAATCTACACAATGACTACCCACTAGCACCGGAAAAGGTGAAAGTAACCAATGATATGTTATCTGATTATTGTAAAAAAATATCCGGGAAATATAATATATCAACCGGTTTAGTCTCAAAATTAATCCCAACCTTGGGGAAGAAAGAAAACTATGTACTGCATTACAGGAATCTCCAATTATACATTGATCTCGGTTTGAAAGTGACTAAAGTTCATCGTGTACTTGAGTTCAATCAATCTCCTTGGTTAAAGCAATATATTGATTTCAATACTGAAAAATGCAAAAATGCCAAGAATGATTCTGAGAAAGATTTCTTCAAGCTGATGAATAACAGCGTATTCGGTAAAACGATGGAGAATATCAGAAAGCGTGTAGATGTTAGATTGGTTACTGATGAGAAGAAGCTGTTAAAACTTGCAAGTAAACCAACATTTGTCAGTAGTAAGACTAAAGTTCATCGTGTACTTGAGTTCAATCAATCTCCTTGGTTAAAGCAATATATTGATTTCAATACTGAAAAATGCAGAAATGCCAAGAATGATTCTGAGCTGTTCATAAGATCAAAGAAACACTAACTCTCGATAGGCCGGCATATGTGGGAATGTGCATTTTGGATCTAAGCAAGACGTTAATGTATGATTTTCATTATAACTACATCAAAAAGAAATATGGAGACAAAGCCAAGTTACTATTCACAGACACAGACAGTTTGACCTATGAAATTGAAGCTGAAGACGTATACCAAGACTTTTGGAATGATAAAAATAAATTCGATAACAGTGATTACCCTGAAAGCTCGCCGTATTTTGATAAGACAAATAAGAAAGTAATTGGTAAATTCAAAGATGAAGCCACTGGAGTCCCTATTTGCGAATTTGTTGGTCTACGATCAAAGATGTATAGCTATACTAAAGACAACCAAAAAGGAGGAAAAACAGCCAAAGGTATAAAAAAGAATTTGATCAAAAAGGACATTCAGCATGAAAACTATAAAGAAACGCTATTCAATAATAAACAGATGTATCATAAGATGAAAACTATCAGAAGTCAAAACCATGAAATCGGCAGTTATGAAATCAACAAAGTATCACTCGGCTGTTTTGATGACAAAAGATATGTGCTTGAAGATGGAAAAACAAGCTATGCAGACAGACATAAAAATATCAAACATTAGTCATTTTCCTTGATTCCCATATTGGTCCCAGTATTAGTCCCAGTATTGGTCCCAATAATGATGGAAGGTTTTGGTTCCAGACCAATGTCCCGGGTTTAGGTCTTGGTTCTAATGCCTATCCAATATTTGTTTCTTATATTTTTGATTACAGTTTTTGATGCTAGTTTTGGATCCTATGTTTGAAGACCAAGCATGGGATTCTATATTTGGTTTTGTATTTGACCTTGGCTTTTATTTGTTATTTGACCTTGGCTTTTATTTGTTATTTGACCTTGACTTTGGATTCTGTTTTTTGATCTCGTATTTTTGTTCTCCTATTTTAATCCAGGGTAAATAAAAGGAAATGGAAAATGTGCTGGTACCGCTAATCACTATACTACTTACAAGTGTCACAATCTAGCTGAGCAGGAAGGACCTACTCCAATTCGTGATGTGGCCTCTGTAGTGGGTCTCATGGTCAGCAGAGTTCGGTATACACCCTTGTTCTATAGGTCCCCAGAAAATGACAAGACATGTGCCTTAAAAAGCAATGGATGGGACCTTGAGGGGAAAATGACACTCTCCCCTCTAGCAAAACAGGACCTTTTGTGGTGGATTACAAATGTTGATCAACTTCGCAAAGCCATCACACCTAAACCCCCAGATCTAACTCTCATGTCTGACAGCTCTCTTAAAGGCTGGGGAGGGGTGATTGAGGGTACATGATGTGTGGCTCGTGGCAGATGGTCACATCAAGAGTCCCAGCTATATATTAACCTTTTGGAATTACAGGCCATTCTTCTAGCCTTACAGGCCCTCTGTAACCATATGCACAATTGCATATAGAAGTCCTATGTGACAACACTACTGCTGTTTCATACATTTGTAATATGGGCGGTACAAAATCTAACAGTTGCAATGCGATCACCAGGGAAATCTTTATGTGGTGCATAGATCGAAAGTTAACACTATCAATCTCCCACTTACCAGGGAAACTAAACACAGAAGCAGATAAGGCCAGCTGTGAATTCCACAATAGTAACACTGAATGGTCGCTAGACCAAACTGCATTTAATGAATTGAAATCAAAGTTGGATGAGCTTGATGTTGATATGTTTGCATCAAGGCTGAACCACAAGACACCCCACTATATAGCCCGGAGGCCAGATCCTAAACCTGAAGCTATTGATGCCTTTACCATAGATTGGTCCAAATATAACCTCATCTATTGTTTCCTTCCGTTTAGTCTCATTGGCAAAGTTCTTCAGTTTATCACAGAGAGCAAAACAACAGCCATCCTAGTTTATCCACATTGGCCAACGCAGTTCTGGTACCCACACCTGCTCCAGTTAATAAAATCTCCTCCAATAACAATCAAGATGCACAAGAAGACTCACATTGCCTCATCAACCAAAGGAAGTTCACCCTCTCTTCCCCAAACTTCAGCTTCAGCTTCAACTTCGTCTTGTGTCAAGTCATCTTTAATTAATCAGGGCATAACAGGGGAGCCTTTGATCACCATCTTGGAATCATGGCGATCAGGGACCCGCAAGCAATATCAGACATATGTTTCAGCATGGGTTAAGTTCTGCAGTGACAATTTGGTCAGTCCAATGAACCCAACCTTGCAACAGGTTCTGGAGTTCTTTTTCATTTCAATCAAAAACAATTGGATATAGTGCTGCAGCAACTGATCGGAGTGCCTTATCGTGTTGGTATAAATTCCCAATTTCCAGAAAATTTGCTAATATTTTCCTATAAAAAATTGGAATTCCAGATTTCTCTAAAAACTTAAAATCGTAATTACATTGAAGAAGGAAGTTTGGTCCACCATACTTCTTAAAAAAATAAGAAGGAACAGATTTCCAGGATTCTGTTGTAGTTTCGTGAAGTATCAGTAGCCTTGAGATTCAGGTTAACCGCAAAGATTTAAATAGAGTTTCTGGATCAGGGGCTTGCAGTCCCCCATTTATATAGTCTTGACACACAATATTTCTCTTGATCTTGTCTGGTTTCTTGTTCCAAATAAAACTAAAAATAGACTTCTTAATTCTGGGGCTGATGTCGAGCATGGATGCTGAATAAACAATTTGTGAAATTCCCAGGGTTTTGGCAATAAGGCACTTACCGAAGAGGGACAGTTTGCACCCTCTCCATAAATCTAGTTTGATGTTCAGATTATCAATTTTTCTAGCCACATTTTTCTTATCGTTGTCTTGCTCATTGTAAGAAGTAAAAATTCCAAGGGCTCGCACAGGCTCATTCGTTCAAGTTAGTCCTAAACCCTACCTTATGTCTCCACGATCCAAGCCAAATTGCTTTGGTTTTTCCTAAATTGAGTTTAAGTGCAGATATGTTTCCAAACAACCGGAGTAGTCCAATTGCGTTAGTAATTGAATCAACATTCTTTAGAAGTAGAGATGTATCATCCGCAAACTGGCTTACCTTGTGCTCTATATTAAAAAGTGTAATGCCTTCAATATTCCTCTCCAGTCTTACCCTTGCTGCAAGGATCTCGGCTCCCAAAATAAACAAGTAGGGAGAAAGGGGGCTTCCTTGTCTAACACCTTGATAATTTAAAATGATTTGTTGTAAATCCATTATGAAGAACAGAGCTCTCAGTGTTATTATAAAATGTCTTCGCCCATTGCTTAATATTACTTCAAAATTAAATAGATCTAGAGTGTTTTGAATAAAGCCCCATTCCACTGTGTCAAAAGCTTTCCTGAAGTCTAACAAGAGTAAAATTCCAGGGATCTCTTGAGCTTTGGTCTGTTCTAAAATATCGGTTATCAGACAAATATTTTCTCTTATGTAGCATCCTTTAATAAAGCCTGTCTGATTGGAGTTAATGATTAGTGGGAGTACCTTTTCTATTCTAGTAGCAATGGCTTTGGATGCAATTTTATAATCAACATTAAGAAGCGTGATGGGTTCCCAATTTGCCAAGTCTTTTAAATTTGCATCTTCTTTAGGGATAAGTGAAATCACCCCTCCGCGTTGAGAAATACTTAATTCATTTTTGTCATATGAGGCATTAATACTGTTGAGAAATTCCTGGCCCAGTAGTTCAAAGAAAAATTGATAGAATTCTACAGAAAAACTGTCTTCCCCGGGTGACTTTCCACACCAGAGACACATCAAGGGTCTTCTACATTCTTCTAATGTTAATTTTCCTTCGAGGAGATCCTTTTGGTCCCCTTTTGGGTGAAATGACTCATACGGTATATATAAATACTTATTTAGCGGCTTCTGAAAGGTAGAATAATGAAGCGTAGCACAGCCATCAACTTTGAAAAGAAATAGGTCTAAAAACGAAATCTTGGACTCGCTGATTTCGTACGTTATCTTAATACGTTCATCCTTAGTATTAATAGCATACAGAAATTCTAGAAGGATCTCACGAGGGCCATCCCAGATGACAAATATGTCATCAATGAAACGTTTATAGAGAGGGAGATAACGAGAAAAATTCTCGATGATGTCTCTCTCATGATAATACATGAAAGCGTTTGCCGCTGTAACAGCAAATGGTGTACCCATAGCTATACCAAAATTTTGGTGGTATATATCAGCGCTAAATTCCGATTTGATAAAATTATTTTCTAAGATAAGTCAGGTGAACTGAACCAAGAGTGGAGTTTGGGCCAGCTTGGCCTCTCTGAGTAAGAGGTCAAGTGCTATAACTGGGGTAAAGCGATGACACATCCGCCGTGACAAGAAGGCAATTAGCACGTAGCTCAAATGTCTCCAAACATTGGATCAGCTCGCCAGAGTCACGCAATACCGTAGGCATAGCAATGGAAGGTTTAACTAACTCATCTACAAATATGCTAATAGGACGCGTGATGTAACTGTGTGAGGCAGCAATTTGCCTACCAGCCATGGGTGACTTATGAATCTTAGGAATAATGTAGAATTTGTCGAGGCTACGAAGAAACTTAAGCGAATTAGGAGGTAGAAAATGCGAGAAACTATTTACAAGCTTATCTCGAGTCTGGATTACCTTATGATGTATAATCGACCACTCGTCTACAGTGATCTTTGTATAGGATCTAGTGTCATTAAGGTGTTTTAGAGTCTCTTTTTCCACCCATTCCGTGGAGACGAGGGCAGGACCAAGGTTCTTGTCAGTAGCGAGTACACGAACTGATGGGTCGTCCTTCAGGTCTCGAAGGCCACATAGTTCTTCATGGGATAAGTTAGGTTTCCATCGTGGGCGATTGTTGCTGAAGTTTGTTAGTAGCTCCCGACGAATCTTATACAGGTTTTCCTCAAGGTCTGGATCTTCCTGTGGAGGATTCCAGTTCGATTTCACGATTTTGATGGCCCGGGGACTTTCTTAGAGGTCCGAATCGCCACGCACTGAAAGTAGAACTCGTTCACGAAGCATTTTGCCGAAGCGACAAAATGATCTGCATCCAGGTCCAGAGAGGCTTCGCTGGCTTGAAACGAATTCCTCCAGGCATCTATTGTAGCTATGACCTTCTTCTTTTCATGAGAGCATCTCTCTTTGTACTGTTGTTCTTCTTGGGAAAGGGCCTCAATGGTGGTGTCAAGGAGTTGGAGCTCGGCATCCCTGAGAATTGTATCAAAACGTTCCTGTAGAAGCTGGCTATTCCGTCCTTTTGCAGTAATGCGATGGAATGCTAAACCAGTGGGCACCTTTCCCTCACTTTTGGAGTCCTTTAGTCTTTGATCCGCTCCTGTAAAGCATACAGCTCGTTTTCAGCCTCTACAAATTTTCAGATTAGGGTTTTTAGCGTTTGCTGGAAGTGATCATCTATCCAGAATTCTTCCTCTGGTTGTGCGCTTGTGTCGCGACCGTCTGAGACGACTTCTTCTCGGGCACTGGCTTGTCTATCTGCGGATTCTGCTTGCCTTTTTAGCTTCAGTGAATGTCTTGTGGACTTGACTCCATAGCGATTTGCAGCATTGCTGAGCATAGTGGCCTCTTCAAGCGATTACTTAGACAATTTAAAAATGAAAAAACTTGTGGGCAGCACGCAGCAACAACTAGTGATCTTGTACAACTGAGTTTGTTAATCGACTGGTTTCGTCTGCTAGTGAGACTTTGTCAGGATTAAACTACAAGATACAGAGATTCATATAATACGCGATCTTCAGTTTCCGACAACTTTTATATTAAAAAATCAAACCTTGAAGTTAAACGGAAATCCTTTTCAGTAATTGGCGCAAAACTGTGGAATGAGATACCAACTAAGCTCCGAACACTACCAAAACTCATCTTTAAAAGGAAAATTCGTATGATCTTGTTTAATATATTAGAAGCTGAAGACTCCTACGAAGACTTAGAATCCATCATCTCAAAAGTTAGAAAATACTCTTAATAGCTATTAGCTTTGTTTCGTCTATCTTATGTTATTCATTTTTGTCTTATCTTATCCTCCTCTCATAACACATTGCGTGGTCAACCTCAATTAATTACCTAGCTGTTTCCGTAGACTTAACCTGTTCTGGTATTTACTAATTTTTATTCATATGTAGTCTAAAGTGTGTACTTCCTGGCCCGCCTCGATTAGCACTGCTATCTGCGGAGCCAGGGGATTAACGATTATTTACCTGTAAACGAATAAAAGATTGTTGTTGTTGGAGCTTATTTTATACTAAATCGTTGAAGTACAATGTATGCTCCTACTATAGGGTGTGAACAACAAAACACCCACAAGAAATACGTGCAGAATATGACTAAAATCCTGCACTAGGAAATGTGCAATGTAAGCGGGGCTCACAGATTTAACGTTAAATCCATGAGCCCCTTATTAGTACTTTTTAACACTCTATGGAAAAGTACTAATAATTAAATCTTTGGGGTTGTCTAACTTAATATACTCAATTTCAAATATTAATGTCCCTGAGGTTATTGTGCCAATGGTAAAAGATAAAATGTTTTCGTTTCCTCTGGAAAAATAAGAAGGAGAAAATAAAAAACACTAGCATGTACCAAGACCTTTCCACAGGGGGCTTACAGATGGTTGACATTGAACTTACGATTAAATCGCTTGGATTTGCATGGATTAAATGACTTCTCTTTAGAGATAACTGCAATTGAAAAATAGTACCGGGCTATTTTTTTAACAATCACAGAGGCCTCAATTTCCTGCTTCGATGTAACTATGATGTCAAGTATTTAAGGCACATTCCGACATTCTATAGAGACGTACTTATTGCATTTGAATTTCAAGCTAAATATCACTGCAACACAAATTTTCTCCAGTTCTATCAAATCTTGAGTGCAATTCCTGTGCATTTGAAGAACAGAGCGCGAGTCCTAGGGCAAAACGCGATGTCCAATTACATAGAAACATGGAAAGGTTAAATACAGGCTACTAGTCCACAGCTTCTACACTCGTAATAGTGGAATGTCAACTTAAGGATCTAGAATAAACGATCAGTTGTTTTGACTATTTTCGAATTCAGCAAAAATGCGCGTGCATGATTGTCCGTATAGAGTCGTTAACAGTGATCATATGCAAATTTCCTTCGAAGTGAAAATACTTTGTTCTTGTTATGATTGTTGTTTTGTTGAAGGAAGTTTGGCGCGGACAAGAATGTCCTTGAGAGATTTTTCCTTCCTGTAAGACACAATCGGTGGCTGATTAGAGATTTCTTTGAGCCTAGGCTGTTGTTGAATCATGTGCCAGTGTTTCATGAGAATCTTTTTAAGATTCGGTGCGGCTGGATTGTACGTTGTAACAAACGGCAGAATCTCTTTAGTTTGTTTTGTTTTGTTGCGAAGAGCCTCTTTTCGGTCACAGAACTGAACTTCAGTCAGAGTTTTTTGAACGAGTGTTAAGGGATAGCCTCTTTGGCAGAGTCTTTGTTCGAGTTCTCGTTTGTGCTTTTCAGAGTTTTCTTTGACTGAGTTGGTTCTTAAAAGACGTAACGCTTCTCCTTTGATAAAACCCTTTTTAGAGTTAAAGGGATGGCAAGATGAGAAGTGTGTATACTGAAAAGTTTCAGTAGCCTTGAAATGTGTTTGTAAATCTAAAATTTTGTGAGTTGAATGACGGGGTCCTTTAAAGACCTCGGTGTCAAGGAAAACAGCGCGTTCTGATGACATTTCACAACTGAACGTAATTGATCGGTGGAAGGAGTTGGCGAAGTTAACAAATTCGGAAACTTCTTTGATAGGAATGTTCCACAATGAAAATATGTCATTGATAAATCTTTTCCAAACTAGAGGCTTGAAAGGGCTAGCCGTAAGTAGTCGTTTTTCAAGATCTGCCATAAAAATAACAGAGAAAGCGACCGCCATTTTGGTTCCCATAGCAATGCCGTGAGTTTGTAAGAAATGTCTTCCGTTGAATTTGAAAGAATTTTCTTCAAGTATGAGCCTCATGAGCTCCTGCAAATCATTTGTGGGAATTGGTAGTTTTTGCTCATAATGATCTTCATAGTGATGGCAGATGACATCAATTCCTTCTGATTGAGGAATGTTTGTGTACAGGGAACTAACGTCCAGTGTAGCCAATATTACATCCTCTGGAATTTGCGTGTTTTCGATAAAGTTAATAAAATCGGTAGTGTCTTTAAGGTATGACTCGTGTTTAGTAGCAATTGGTTGTAAAAGTGAGTCAACGAAACTGGAAATACACTCTGTTGGGCCGCTGCTGCCAGAAACAATTGGTCTGCCGACCGGTGTTTTTTTTGTGAATCTTAGTCAGCGTATAAAACTCTGGTATTCGCGGCTGTTTAAGGTCTGTTGTTGACCATTTGTGAGTCATTTTGTCAATGAGTGAAACCAGTCAAATCAATTTTGAAACGTGTAGGGCAAGAGACTATTATCGTCTGCTTCTCGTTAAAGTGCACCTAACCCCCAAACTTTTTTTCTGCCTAAAAAAGTCGTCATGCTTTGGTGACTATTGCTTCAAAAAAATTTTTGGATTTGGTCAAATCCTTGAATTTTTATGCCCCGTTGAAGTACGGGAAATCGCACTAAAATCGCCGCCATTTTGGCTCGCGACTGCGTTTTAAAGATCAAGGGTCTGGCGACCACTGTGACGTCACTTCGAGAACCCAACAATCTGTATTTCGCAGTTTCGCAGTGTATAAAGCAGCATCGTCATCGCTTGAATTGTTCGAGGTTTCTTGTGATCGTGGTGAGATGCGGCACTGATAAATGCTGGTTGTCTTCAAGTTCGTATCCAGCGATAAAATTGATTTCCGAGTCGTCTCAGTCGAAGCTCGTCTCCAAGTCCGATGATTCGGAGGACATAGTAATTTTTTCTTCAATTACAGAGGCTATCAAGACCAAATAGAATGAATTTTCGTGCTAGAAACGCTTTCGCAGACCGACGACTGGCTGAGAATTGCTTGAGCGTCTTCTCGAAGTGACGTCACAACTCTACTCTGCCCAGATCCCCATTTGCGCGGTCGTGGTCCATTCGGAACTCGACTTCAACGGGGCATAAAAATTCAAGGATTTGACCAAATTCAAAAATTTTTTCGAAGAAGTAGTCGCCAACGCATGACAATTTTTTTAGGCGGAAAAAAAATTTTGGGGTTAGGTGCACTTTAAGAAACACCAATCACCTCATACTGGTCCAGAAAGATGGGAAAGAGATATTTCAATAGACACAGAGAATTGGACAGATGTTTTTAAAATGGCTTCAAAAACATGCCAAGAAAATAAGTTGAAAGAATTTCAATTCAAATTTATTCATAGGATTGTCATTACAAAGAAAGAACTCTTCAGATATGGGATAAGTACAGACAGCGACTGCACCTACTGTGGTGAGCCAGACTCGATAAATCACACCTTTCTAGACTGCAAATTTACAAAAACCTTTACATGCAAAGTCATTAATTGGTCTAACACTCAAAACGGTTCTAACTTTCAACCAGATACAAAGGAAATGCTTTTCGCCACCTTTAAACACCTAACAAACATGGAGGTAGTGAGAAAATTCAATTACACCCTCCTTTTCATGTAGACTGTTCACAGTCCCCTATTTTTCTGTGAAATCGTAGATGCCGATCGTTGAGTTCGACGAGCCGCCATCTTGGTCTCTCGGTTCGAGCGAAACTGGGGAGAGTACAAAACGATGCGAGCGAAACTGGGGAGAGTACAAAATGCCTGTGGGTAGGGGTCAGGGGGCAGAGAAAATAGGGAGACTGCAACAGCTTCCCACTGTCTCGCGTTCACTGGGTTAGTTGCTCCAGCAACGGCAACAGCTGATTGGTGGAAGGGACAATAGAATTTATCAGAGCGTAGCGGAGTGTTGACAATTTGAGTGACAGAAAATGACATTTATCAATTCGTGGCTTAGGCCCAAATGGTATCGATTGCAAGGGAATTTTCTGTGTGCTACTTGTCTTGGCGGATTGGTATTGAAGTGCGAACAAAAGGAGGCTTTGTCTCGTTTACTCGAAGGAAAGGATGTGTTGGCTGTTCTTCCAACTGGTTTTGGCAAGAGTTTAATCTATCAAAGTTTCGTTTTGGCAAAGGAAATGGTTCAAAGCTCCGTTGGCTGTTCTTCAAGCAGACCTTCCTGCCTTGTAATTGTGCCGCTACGTAGCATCATTGAAGAGCAGGTCAACTCAAACGAGTTCGACCTTGAGGTGAAAGGTTTCTCTTTTTCCAAAGATGTCTTGGATGACATAAAGAACAACAAATTCCAGGTAATATACGCATCGGCGAAGCAAGCTTTGTCAAGTCAGTTTCTTGAAGTTCTTCAGGACGAATCGTCGGCGCTTGGGAAGTCCATTTCTCTGATCGTGGTCGACGAGAGTCACACAGTTGAAACATGGTAAGTGTACAGTTGGCAAAAGTTGTTCGGTTAACTAACATGATCGTTGATGTTTTATGATTTCTGCTTATTACTCAAGCAAGCTCAACGTTTTCGCTTTGTTGACAGAAGTTATTTGGTACCATTTTCTCTAATTGTTTTTTTTCCTTAAGGGGAAAACGTACAAAGAAAGGAAAGAAGGTGTTTGAGCCATTCCGTAAAGATTTCTGTGCCTTGTGGACGCTTCGTTCCTTTTGTGGTTAGTATCGCTTACCCTCGATATGAATCTGTTTGCATAATCTCCATTGATATAGAAAGTCAAACATTTTCAGCTTGACAGTGTTGTTCACTTCATTCAATATGTATTAATGACTTGCTAAGCACCATGTTTACCTGAGTACTAATTTCAAAAGCCGTTCATGTATCTTTATTAAGAACCCAACAACAAATCTATGTAAGCTCAAGTATTGTTTTGTGCCTGTCTTGGCAATAACAGGTACTGCAACAAGACAGATGTGATCAAACATTGTCAAGCAACTAGCTATGGGGAAAAATGCGGTAACCATTAACATAAGTCCAAATAGGGACAACATCAGATTCACTGTTTTTAAAACGTCAAAGACCGATCAACTTGAATACCTGGGATGGCTGATTGAAATGGTCAAAGAACAGAACATTCTTATGCCAAAGACTATCATTTTCTGCTCAACAATGCACGATGTTGCCAAAGTTTTTGGATTTCTATTAGCTGAGCTTGGAGATAAGGCGTATTCAACTGGGAAGCCGCAAACACCGGAGAACAGGTTGGTGGGAGTTTATCATTCCTTGACACTACCTAAGTACAAATCCAGGGTCTCCATGTCTTTTAAAGAAAATGTGGGCCCAGTTCGAACTGTGCTTGCAACAACAGCATTAAGCATGGGAGTAAATTTCCCTGACGTAAAATATGTTGTCTTGTACCATGGCAACCAGCTTACCCACTGTGACAAGGCTATCAAGGAATTTGTACGTTCCAGTTTCTGCATCAGAAAAGCCCTTTTCAAAGAGTTTGCCAAAGTGGAATCATCATTACCCCTCCATAACAGCTGTAGCAACTGTGCAATAGGCTGTCTTTGTTCTGGTGATGAGTGCAGTCTGGAGTCATTTTTATTTGATGAACCGAAAGCAAAATCTCAGGAACCAGATGTTGGCTATCAACGCCCAGTCAATGAGGAAGATCGAGAAACATTGCACGAGGCTCTTTGTGAGATAAAGAGCAAACTGGACACAAAATCACCATTCATTTTTGATTCAAGAAGTGGGCATGGGTTTACAAATGATCTTGTGAATGATGTGGTTGAAAGTGCAACAACAATTTTCTCCTTGTCAGACATTCTAAAGAAGTTCCCAGTGTTCAATCTTGGCCATGGAAAGCTTATTTTAGAAATCTTTCATGAAATATTTGAAGACATTGAGGCCTTCGATGAAATGATGGCTACAGTCAAGCCGGATGACCTGTTCAATATTGCATTTTATGAGGACATCGATGACAACACTTCATCTGGGTCGGACTCTGACCCAGATAGGATCAACACAGAAGAACTTGAAAATGCATATGTTAACCAATTTGATTTATTCCAGAGACAAGTGCACCCATCATATGCACTAATGACTTACATCTATTATCTTGTATAACTGATTTATAGTTCCAAAACATATTCGTACCATCCAAGTATGGTTTTTGGCATAGTCCTTAGGTCTGCATGTCTGGGGTCTAAAACCTAAATTGGAATTTTCCAGGACTACTGTGTACTACTGTGTACTCCAAGGGTAGAGTATGAATATTTTCTGGAACAGTACCTTATTTGCTAAATCAGTTGCTTTGTTCACATCTTAATTTTTTTGGACTCTAATTTCTTACAACTGATCTATTAATCTCCTGAAGAACTGGTGCTGAGATAAGACCCTGCACTAAAGTCAGGATCAATGGACTACTTTGTTTTAAAAGAGCTTTTTACTTAACGAGCAGTTTGTACAAACATTATCTTATAGTTATAGCCACCAGGGGCTATCTATCCTTCACAATTAACAGGATTTTCAATAGTATGCTTGTTCACCTGCAGGAGACCTTATTCACTCATTGCTGTTGGCGTTGTTATCATTCATGTCAATTGGGTAGTTTCTTTCAGAGAACATTTAATTTCACATAGCTTTATTGAAATTTTAAAATAACTTGTTTCTGTATCAAAATGGCAACAATATGAGCCATCTTGAAGATAAACACAAGCCTTAGTTTATTCAGTGGTGCGACTTAACTAAATTCACCGGAAAACAAACGAGCAAGGGCTTTTAAAAAAGCTTTCAGAAAGTTGTTGTCATGTTCCAACCGCAAGTCCAATGGAATATTTCTCCCCTTTTTACCAATCACATTGCAGAACCGATTCCATTTCAGCCTGAATGATTGTGACCTAGTAAGCAATACACTAACTTTCACTAAGAGCAGCAATGTTGTATAGGCATACTTGGTGCAACCATGGGTTTTGAAGATAAGAAGAAGAATCTTGTACAGAGAAATTACCCTTTCTCCGTCCCTTTCCCTGATTGCATCATTGAAATCAGCCAAAACAAAACCATGACAAAGCTTAGCCCTATGATAGTTAAAGATGTTGTCTTGAGAAGATTTATCTTGGGGACTTTTCTCCTCTTGCGGTCTAGCCTCAACCACCAAAGATGGGTGTTTTTTCTTCTCGTGACTGGAAAATTCAAATGAAAGGAGTAAAGTAAAACCATGATAGTGAATCTAATATGGTACATTTTAAACAAACTGAATTTCTCTAAACATACATACATGTGCAAATCAGGTGCTTGCCAGAGGTAAGCACCCAAGGTTTTTCTAACATTGATCAGGGGTGGAGAGAGGTGGGATTAGGGAGGGGGTTAAGCATCATACCTATAAAATGTCAAGGGGCAGAACTGGTAATCAAGTGATATGAGTTAACATGACCACTAAGTTTATATGAGGTTTCTTCTGTTTTTTGTGTGACTACAGGTTTGTATCTAGACATTCAAGAAATTATATAATTTTTGTACACACTTGTTTCGGGTTGCTTTCGTCTTGTACTCTAGGCCACATCCTGCTCTACACCGGTAATAGCCCTCACTATCCATTTCATCATTTGGTCCAGTATCTTGCAACAACAGTTCTGGATGTGTGTTGGTCTCATGCCTAGTGTAAAACAACTGCAGTGAGTAACTGCTATCAGAACTCAAGACTATTAAAAGCCAACTTCTCTTTAAGGCCAATTTACATGTACATAACCTCAACCATCCACAAGCAGAGTATCAGTTGACAGAAATAGGTAAAAGAGCAAAGTAGTTTCCCATTGCTTATCTATCTTAATTTTGGTAAAATGGAATGACATTAATCATATATCTTGTATTCATGTGACGATTTTCATTATAGTCTCCAGAAAATAAACACTTAGCAATAGAACAGCGAAAGATTCAACTAACCTCACTCTACCAGAATGGAATGCATAAGTCTTGTCACAGTCTGGTGCTCGACATGGGTACCTTGCCATCTGCACTCCGGTTTAGTTGTTCAACTTGCTCCACAATAGTTGACATACCAGATGATCCAACAACAAAATGTGAAAGATAACTTGACATTACCTTATTGAACCAATCTTTTTTCTCCTGATTGGACTGCCACTGATCCGGAATAGACAACTTAGTAGGATTTTCTGTGTTGAGGAAATAAACCAAAAAAAGTGAGGGGACAGTCGTAAATGTTATTGTAAACCAGCTCCTTGATCTAGTTATAGATACAGGAAAAGAGCAATAGCTAATGCAGGTCTTTCATCAATATTACCTAAAACCACAAACTTTTAAATTTGTTTTTTTTTTCCATTTTCCTTCAAGTGCTTGTCCTCAAAGAAGTGAGATTAATGTTAAGAAAAAAATTACCTTCCATTGTTTTCATTCCTACAAATGTCATAAATGACACAAGTACATGTGCCTCAAACTCTCTGTCATGGAAGTCTTTGTATGCATTGTAGTCCACCATTGGGCCTTGCTTGGCATTTGTTTTTCCGGATCGATTCATTGAAGCACACATGCTACCAACATCTGAAGCTGATTCCCTCTTGAAGAACAATTTGAAGTCCAACTAAATATTTATGAATTAAAAAGTAATTAATGAATTTCATTTCTACATTCAGGAGAAACAATTAATTCAGCAATGTATCACAATCTGCCTTAAAAGAAGTCTGCACTGTCTTTGCTGGAAGTAACTGATGGATGGGCAGATCACTGATGTATGCCTGGGGGGAATGATCATCCAGTAAAGGATCACAGGTCACCCTGTCCTCGATGGCATATTGGTGTGTCCAATGCACGGATTGGTTTGAACTTGTCTTTGTTTGAATTCTTGATTTGATAGACAAGTCAAAGTTGGCAGCCACAATTCTAAAAATAATGTTGTACAACAAAATCAAGAAAATCAATGTTCTATTTCCCTGCAAAATTGGGGACTGCAATAATTATCAAGAGAGAAGGTTGGAAAATAATCTTCAAATAGGAAAATACCGACTTTCTATAGCAAAAAAATGTGTTATCCCCCCAAAGGAGGGGGTCACTGACATGGTTGATTAGACACAGCTTGGTTTAAGGTTCCCTTATTAAGTTCCCAGTAAAGTTGTTCTTGTTAATGGACCATCAGCACAACTACAATGACATATATGCTGATATCACTGTGACACAGTTCAAGTGTTTGTAGGAGTGGGGAAAGTACATGTAAAATGATGTTCTGTCGACATGACAACAAGTCAAAACACGACCTGCAAAACTAACGTTACTATTTAAATCACTAACCTGTACTGTGGAAGTGTTTTGAAAGTGTCTGATGCTGAAGAAATTGCCACTTCAAGGGCAGCAGGAGTACTCCAGGATGATCCAATTAACTCTTTGCATGTTTCATAATTTTCGTCCGAGAAATTTTCATAACCTTGGAGCACAGGGCATCAAAGGTCATAGTAGTCAATTTCCATGGCATCGTCATCATTGGTCATGGGTGCAGGAACTTGTTTCTCATGAACTTCCTTCAGAAGAAGTTTACATTTCTTGGCTGCTTCCAAAGTATTTTTCCACGTACAAACTAGGGAGTCATGTTCCTTAGCCATTTGCTTTTGTTTGGAAATAGTAGAGGCATGTGACATGCAAATACCAAGGTTATTCAGGCGAGTAAAATCCTGGCTCTTCGCACCACTATGTAATAGGATAACAGAAATTCGGTAAACTAGGGCAGACATCCTCTCGTTCCTAAATTTTGCCAAAGCAGATGAGCATAGTGCCCAGACGTTTGTGGCTTTTTCAGGCTTTGTTTTTGTTCCTCTGCCAGCTGCTCCTTTCATTGCAGAATTCCAGAGGGGACACATTACTGATACCTCATGGCATACGAGTTTGTTAGAAAACGCTGCCAGTTCTGCTGGAGATCTGTGCTTCAAAAGCGAATTGTCGGAACGACAAAACTCTTTCAGTTCATTTGAAATGGAAGATTTTACCTGTCCACGTAATAAAGGCTGAAGCTCTTCGCATTTGAAAATCAGACTTATAGCAGCAACAAAGTTTCCAAGTGCGAAGTTTTTGACAATATTTGCCACGTTTTTGGGAGCTTGCTTACGCCTCTTCCCTGAGGGAAAATTCAAGATTACATCCACTTGGAGGTCACCTTTTTGGGTAGCTTCCTTCTCGATCTCGTTCCCGTCTTGATTGTTCTCAATTGTGATGTCCGCTGCTATATTAAATGGAAACATTTCAGATTCCACGAGCACGGTCGGAGCTGCATGGTCGATACTTGGGTTGACGAGAAGCAACGGGCTTTCCGCTGGCGGCAAGCACGAAGGATTTTCTTTTAAAAGGTGGAAACTTGTCAACTGTTGTGCTGTCGAAGCTGATTCCCACTTTGCGGCTGGAGTGTTTGGCTTGATCCCCTCACTGAACAACAACGGGCATTTCGCAGGCGATAAATGCGCAGGCTTTTCCCGGGGAAGGGATGACTGTTTCGAAGTAGATGGTGAGCTATATGCACAAGGTTTTTTATCTTTCTCTGCGGGGAAACGATGCTCATTCGTTTCAATCGCTGCTCTCCCAGACTTTCCTCGTCGGTGTTTTCTCGATTAACAGCTGTCCTGATGAAATTGATCAAGGAACTTGCATTTCGAATCTTCAGCGTGCACTTTGCGCAAACACAGGAAGATTTTCCATCTTGTGGGTCCACTTCAACATCAAGATGTATCTTCAACAGATCTGCCAAGGGAATTTTGTCAACTCCAGCCCTTTGAGGGATCTTGAATAGATTTTCGGTCGAAACGTACTTGTTCTTTCCCCCGAAATCACCGACTGAAATTTTAAAATTAATGCCACAAAGACGGCATGCATCTGAAACATTGGAATTTTCTGCGTGCTTTACCGCTTTCTTTGGAGTAAGAGAAGAGTTTTTCCGTGCCGCATTCATTCAACTCAATTTAGTAAACCTTCGAAATGATTTCAACACGGTGTCATGTTATCCGATCATATTTCCCACCTTTGACAGGTTTTTCTCAGGGGAGGAGATTGTCAATTGATTTGATTAGCGGAGGTGCCAAACTGGTGGCCACGCCCTTGAACGCGAGACAGTGGGAAGCTGTTACAGTCTCCCTATTTTCTCCCCCCCCCCCGTCACCCCTACCCACAGGCATTTTGTACTCTCCCCAGTTTCACTCGCATCGAGAGACCAAGATGGCGGCCCGTCTAACTCAACGATTGGCATCTACGATTTCACGGAACAATAG
>OZ026596.1:36635647-36660647 GCA_964020085.1 Micromussa lordhowensis | reverse complement strand
ATTTTATCATTTGAGTTACAGTATGGCAAATAATTCTCTTGAGCCTTAATTTTTTTCAAAACGAGAGGGTTAAAATTTGAGAATGTTTGGCGATTTTTGTTCAAAAGGGGAAAATAATAGCAAAATCCTCTTGATTATACATTTTTTCGCAAAAAGCTAACAATATTATTTTCTTTGGTTAAGAAATGACTTTTATGCTGATACATCGTACGGAAATGAATTCGGGAGCTCTCTGTGGTGTCGCACTAGTTTGCTGAGGATGATGGAGGGTTGTCCAATACACCCGCACTGTAACG
Organism: Micromussa lordhowensis; assembly: GCA_964020085.1. Lineage (NCBI taxonomy): Eukaryota > Metazoa > Cnidaria > Anthozoa > Scleractinia > Lobophylliidae > Micromussa > Micromussa lordhowensis. The sequence goes on along the minus strand of OZ026596.1, from coordinate 36,660,351 downwards.
GTCCGTGAATCTTGCTTACGGTCTGTACAGTTCGTATGGTGCCTAAAGCTTTATCGGTCCGTAAGAAAGAGTATACGGTCCGTAAGTTGCATTCCATTAGCGACACTTAAATATTTTCCGCTGTGCTGGTTACTTGTAGAGGGGTCTAAGGACTTTACGGTCTGTACAGTTCGTACGGACCATAAAGTTATTAACGGTCTGTTAAGAAGGGTTTACGGTCCGTAAGTTGCATCCCATTAGCGAGACTTAGAATATTTTTCGCTGTCTTGTAGAGGGGTGCAATGTCTTTACGGTCCGTACAGTTCGTACGGACCGTAAAGTTATTAACAGCCCGTTAAGAAGGGTTTACGGTCCGTAAGTCGCATTCCATTAGCGACACTTAGAATATTTTCTGCTGTGCTGGTTACTTGTAGAGGGGTCCATGGACTTTACGGTCCGTACAGTTCGTACGGACCGTAAAGTTATTAACGGCCCGTTAAGAAGGGTTTATGGTCCGTAAGTCGCATTCCATTAGCGACACTTAGAATATTTTCTGCTGTGCTGGTTACTTGTAGAGGGGTCGAAGGACTTTACGGTCCGTACAGTTCGAGTTCGTACGGACTGTAAAGTTATAAACGGTCGGTTAAGAAGGGTTTACGGTCCGTAAGTTGCATTCCATTAGCGACACTTAGAATATTTTCTGCTGTGCTGGTTACTTGTAGAGGGGTCCATGGACTTTACGGTCCGTACAGTTCGTACGGACCGTAAAGTTATTAACGGCCCGTTAAGAAGGGTTTATGGTCCGTAAGTCGCATTCCATTAGCGACACTTAGAATATTTTCTGCTGTGCTGGTTACTTGTAGAGGGGTCGAAGGACTTTACGGTCCGTACAGTTCGAGTTCGTACGGACTGTAAAGTTATAAACGGTCGGTTAAGAAGGGTTTACGGTCCGTAAGTTGCATTCCATTAGCGACACTTAGAATATTTTCTGCTGTGCTGGTTACTTGTAGAGGGGTCCATGAACTTTACGGTCCATACAGTTCGTACGGACCGTAAAGTTATTAACGGCCCGTTAAGAAGGGTTTATGGTCCGTAAGTCGCATTCCATTAGCGACACTTAGAATATTTTCTGCTGTGCTGGTTACTTGTAGAGGGGTCGAAGGACTTTACGGTCCGTACAGTTCGAGTTCGTACGGACCGTAAAGTTATAAACGGTCGGTTAAGAAGGGTTTACGGTCCGTAAGTTGCATTCCATTAGGGAGACTTAGAATATTTTCCGCTGTGCTGGTCTCTTGTAAAGGGGTCCAAGGATTTTACAGTCCGTACAGTTCGTACGGACCGTAAAGTTGTCAACGGTCCGTTAAAAAGGGTTTACGGTCTGTAAGTTGCATTCCATTAGCGATACTTAGAATATTTTCCGCTGTGCTGGTTACTTGTAGAGGGGTCCATGGACTTTACGGTCCGTACAGTTCGTAAAGTTGTTAACGGTCCGTTAAAAAGGGTTTACGGTCCGTAAGTTGCATTCCATTAGGGACACTTAGAATATTTTCCGCTGTGCTGGTTACTTGTAGAGGAGTCCAATGTCTTTACGGTCCGTACAGTTCGTACGGACCGTAAAGTTGTTAACGGTCCGTAAGGTGCATTCCATTAGCGACACTTCAATTATTTTTTGCTGTGCTGGTTACTTTGCTATCCTGGTTCTGCCCGTAACTTAGTAAGAGGGGTTTCGTGGGTTTACCTTTCGTATAGTTAGTATTGTTCGTAAAGTATATCGGTACCATTCCTAAATATCGGCCCAGTCTGTTTTTCTTCTTAAAGAGTCTCTTTCAACCACAGTCCTTTGCGCGCTTCTATTTTTGTTTTTCCCGCGTTTTCAGCTCATCGCACGTCCGGCGACCGTACGCCAGCTTTTGCAGGCAGAGTTTTATGATAAAGCGGGCGCTTTGACAAGAGAGATTATAGGTGAAATATGGAAGAAAATTCAAACTTCAGTCAAATAGACGTTGAAGAAACAGAACCTGGTAGGATGGCAGTCAATTTTTACGGATCGCAAATTGCAAGAACTACTCATTCACCTCAGTCTAGTGCAGCGCTGGTTCCATCATCGGTAACTCGTGTCGTAAGTAGGCATTTATTTCGATATGTTTTGTCAGTGAAGACGTGGCTATCACAATATTTACATGTTATATTTGTGATTGCTTGTTGATTTCCAATAGACATGCAGTTGTTCCACTACGTGCTCCAAGAAATCAGGGAAATATAGAGGCTGTCCTTGTAGAGATGAAGGACTTCGATGCCACTCGACTTGCAAGTGTGGAAGTACTAGTAAAAAGCCTTGTAAAAACAACAAGGAGATTGACATTGTTCGGGAAAACTTACCTGTAAGTGCCTTTCAGCGACATCAAAATGCCATTCGTCAGTCAAACGAAGAAATTGAGGTATTGTAAAGTTGATGACTTTGTTTACCCGTGATCTTACAGATGTAACAAGGAAGGACTGATATCATTGATAGCTCAGTTGGGAGAGCACTGCACCAGCATCGCAGAGGTCGTGGGTTCGAATCCCGCAACAGAGCCTGGATTTTTTCAGGTCTCTGTTCTAGTAGTGTTGCGGCCTCACTTGCATTAATTAATGACCGTCGTCACGGTTCTGTCCTGGTGTACGGGTTCACAAGGGAATAACCATTGTTCTTTCTTTGTTTAGGAGTCATTGGTTAGCTGTTGTGTATTGTTTGGTCCTTTGTAGCGGCTCTTGTGAACCGGTACACGAGGACAGAACCGTCGTCACTCAATTGCTACTATGGACAAAATTAATTTCACTCTTTACTATAATTGGGCCAAGTATAAAGTCTCCATATAAAGCCCTAACCCGTATACGAACGCTCTCATGTGGCTTTGATAGCTCAGTTGGGAGAGCACTGCAGCGGCACCGGCGGAGGTCGTGGGTTCGAATCCCGCTCAGAGCCTGAATATTTTTTCAGCTCTATGTTCTAGTAGTGTTGCGGCCGCACATGCATTAATGACCGTCATCACTCAATTGCTACTATTGACAACAATAATTTCAGTATTCGCAAATACATTTGGGTTTACCTCGGTGTAAAAACCTGACGTTTTTCGCTTTGTAGCTATTCTCATGGTTAGGGTCTTTAGACCGTCTGTCATGTTGACTTTTTCTTTGTTCTACGTCACTGGTGATTGTCACAGGTTCTTACACCGATGACCCATTTATTTTGCAATCATGATATTAGAGTATGGGACATTTCACAACTTTTCATTTCTGATCATCTTCAGGATTTACTGTCAAAACTTTCCGAAGCTCAGAAGGATGCATTGCTCAGGGAATTACTTAGCAATGGTCGTGGTAGCTTGGACTATGCAAATCGTCTAATTGAAGCAGAAGATGGGGAGCCACAACCGAATAATGAGGTAGTTCGGCCAGACTGGTGCATCTGTTCAGTGTGTCGGGAAATGGGAAACGAGGAGGAAAACAAGTGCTGTGGGAAAAGAACGTGTGTTACCTCTTATGAACTATTCAGAAACCTCTGTATTGACAGGGAGGTTCTTCGTTTGGCTATTGGTGGAAGATGCGACATACGCGCAGAAGAACCCGATTTCAGTATGAATAGTTTCAGAAAGGCTGCTTATCGACAATATATTCTTTGGCGTTATGGAAAACTCGGGAAAGGTAACAGGCACGTATGCCCCTTGTGTGTGGTGGTAGTTGTGCGCAGTGTCTACCCTTCTGCAGGTGGTGTGTATATGGGCTTCAGGCGTCGCTGAATCCGTACGCAGACTAAGCAGTGTTAACAATTCTTGTCACATAAATTATGTACCTGTAATGATCAACGAAATAAACTATATTAATGGTCCCCGAGCGTAAATGCCTGTTTATTTCCTGTAGGAAGTGCACGAAAAGAGAGTTGGTAATACAATTTTCATATTGAATAGTTCACAAAGCCCTGCTTGGGACTACAACGTATAGGGGTTTTACATGAGCAAGGTCTTTGAAATATTAATACATGTATCTTGGACACACCACCACCACGAGTTCATCCTTCTTATGTCTCTTCTCTGAATTTTTATAAGATGCCTCCTCAAGCTGGGCCACCCGTCTCATAGGATAAACCTTCTTCATACCCAGGTTCTGGGGTTGAAAATATTCAACATGATATTTACCACTGGTAGCCTGCATACAGCCACCTCCTCCCTAAAAAAATTGGGATTTTTTTTATGAGGGGAGGGGCCGAAGGCTATACACAGGCTAACCAAAGGCAGAACAATATCATCCATAATCATTATTGACAAAAACAAGCTCAGAGGATCAGAAACATTACAGTTTATCCGGCTTTGATTAACCTACATTGTTTATTAAGAGACCTGGCTAAAAAAAAAAAATTGTAGTAGCTTTACCTAGGCCAGGCCCCGATTACATGAGTCCAGAGCAGTAGACAGGAATCATGAATATCCTAAGTCCAATGATTGGGCTTACAACCCCAAACATTCAGACCTTAAAGTGCCCATATCGTCAATTTTTATTTTCTTATCTGATTCTGTATATCACCCAGTGAACTTTTGCGAAAGAAAAATTCGATTTGGATAAAATGCAATCTTTTTAGAAGCTTTAAAAACGTTCAAATTTGCCGCCATTTTGGTCCACCATTCGCACCAGTCTTCCCTTGGTTTGCAGTGAGTTGTGACGTACATTAAGGAACACGTGATTTCAGGCTTGACTCATCTCGCTTGTTTTACCTCTGTAAATTTAACTTGGTAGTTCATACAAAATGCTGGAAAAGAGCATTTTGCATGGACTACGAAGCTAAACTTGCAGAGGTAAAACAAGCGAAATAAGTCAAGCCACAAGTCACACGTTCCTGAATCTACGTCACAACTCTGAGCATGTCGATCATGTGATCAGCGGCACGGGTAGACCGCAAGAAAATAGGATTTTCAGGTCTTTAAAGATTCATAACAAAATCGCTTTTTTATCCAAATCGAAAAATCTTTTCGCCAAGGTTCATTGCATGAAATGTAGGATCTGATGGGAAAATAAAAATTTTGACGATATGGGCACTTTAAATGAAGGGTTTTACACAATACTGGACTAAACTGTACTAAGTTCTGTTTAAAAGGACTAAACTCTGTTTCCTCAAGAATCCGACTCCTTGCACGCCTTCTCTTCATCACTTGTTTTCTTTGTGAATCTCGACACTTTCTTTTCAACTAAACAACTTGTGCTAGGAGGTTCTCTCATGGCAATGTTGGGGGCCAGGTTTAAGGGGTTGGACGGCGAGACAGTCACAGGTCGGACTACAGTGCCATCATCATCTATCCCATTTCTCAGAACGGTCGCACCAAGAACAGACCAGTGTGGAAACGTCTTTTCCTCTTTAACAGTTTCAGCTCTCCAATTTCCTGACCTCTTGCTATAGACGCGTTTGAAAAGCGGCTTCCCATCCCTAGTGCAAGCAATGTTTCGATACAGGTGGTTGTTGTGATCCAACACAGCCAAAAGGATTCTGACAATGAAAACTTCGTAGCTGTAAACACATAAAAATGGAAAAGTACAATTTTCTCATGGACATGGGAGGATGAAAATGTCTTACTTTCAAATGATTTTGTAACTGGAATCAACCTCAACCTCAAAGCATAAATTAGATATACTCTTAGCATATTTATAGTATTTTTTGTTGATAAATTATAAAGTAGTACTTTTACCACACCCCCTGGCTTGGGAGATGGTGCGGGCACTGTCACTCACTCACTCACTGCCACTCACTCACTCACTGACACTCACTCACTCACTGTCACTCACTCACTGTCACTCACTCACTGTCACTCACTCACTGTCACTCACTGTCACTCACTCACTGTCACTCACTCACTGTCACTCACTCACTGTCACTCACTCACTGTCACTCACTGTCACTCACTCACTCCACACTCACTCACTGGTTCACTTTCTTGCTTACTTTCTTTAAAAATAATTACTTAAGTGTCTTTTGGAAGGTTCCACTTTGAACAATGACAGAGCAATAACAGTTGTTGAAATCAGTTCAAAAGCATCAGTTCTCGCCAAACCCAATATATGATATGGACTGTTACTAAAAAAAATCACTCATAATAGACCTTTTTAACTTGGGCTGTTTGTTGGCCCATTTCAGACCATGTGACGATACTCAAGTGGGAATTTCTGCTTATGAATTTTCAAATAGCCCTGTGTATATATAAACAATAGCCTCCATTTGGCTCGAAAATATGCTAGGATATTTGTCCACGGGCATTATATGTTCCAAGAAGCGAACAGTTTTCAGAGAGCGCAGCTCGAGGAAAACTGTTGAGCTTCAAGGAACAGATAATGTCCAAGGACATACATGTATCCGAGCATATACTTGCCCAAAATGGAGGCTATCGTGTCTATTAACCTTTAAATCATTTACGCAACACGCAAAGTTTTGGAAATTGGGGAATATTTAGTCACGTGATGTGTTTCGACCAATCACACATGAGCGACAAGATTTGATGGATTATAAGAATGAATAATCTTGAGATGGATAAAATATTAGTTCTCTAGAGAAATTTACGTGCTCTGTAATGGGAAAACAAACTGCCCAACTAAAAGGTTTAGTTATATACACGCTTTCTACCGACTTACTGTCTAGTAAAAATAACGCAAGAATCAGATCATGAGCATTGATAAGTACATTAATTGTTTCCAGTCAAGCAGAAAAAAGAATCTGGCATTTGGGAATGCAATCCGACTAATGTATCATGCCCTCCTTACCCCTGCCTTGATGGAAAGTAGGATCACTATCAAAGGCTATAGATACTACAACATGCCATGTCTATGTAAAAACATACCTGAAAGCAATCCTCTTAGAAGCATACTTCAGCATCATTGAATTGAAGTTTTCCAACTTGCTTGTGTGTCTAAAGAGAGGGGTTAGACTTGAAGTATTCTTTAAAACCTAATTTCCCAAACAGTTTATTGAAGAGAAAGCTAATTATAATTGACTGAAAACTCTCACAATCAGACTAACACAGTGGGTTAATATAATGCATCCACAGTGCTTATACCAACACTGATGTTTGATTAGGAACTAAGAATCGTGCACTAACAGCCAGTAAAATATTCAAGCAAACTAATGCTAACAAGCTAGACCCTCCTGGGAACAAATTTTAATTAATTCAGTGCATCTATTTTGAAATCACTGGGGATTCTTGCCATCTGATTTCCACATAATACCATCTGATTAATTGCAATAGTGTGCAATAGCTACCTGCTAAGTATCCATTCATAACAGAAATAAGTTCATCAACTTTGAGACCTGTCTCATTTATGAAATTTCTTTAAAATATGTAGGTTCAGAAAATCACAATACTCCCTAGCCCTTACAGAAGAGTTTGTAATTTCTTGGGGGTGGGGGGTTTCTCAAAACCAAAGTATTTGAAGAAATGCATGAAATTTGACTGGTATTTCCACATGGGCTGAGAGGGGGGTTAGGCTATAGAATATGCCTTCCATGAGACGTATGGAAACTGAAAAACATTCATGGGACCTTGGCTGAATTATTGTTACTCACCGGAATAAAACATAAAATACCAGTGACCGTAGCCATTCCTTGTCGAAAACAATATCCCGCACTGCTTGATGAGCTTTGGAGTCTTTCTGCAGGTATGTTTTGCCTTCTTCCTGGCAAGTCAGGGGGCCATGGCTACATTCACCTTGCAGCCATTCGTGCTCACCACAGATATGGTGAACCACTCCCATCCACATATCCTTCAAAAAAAAAAAACAAAAAAAACAATCATGGTTCACCACACAGTCTCCTTTGATCTTACACACTTCAATGGAAATAGCATGAAACCAACCTATCAAAGGAAATAGCATGAAACCAACCTATCAAATTTTACAATTGTTTTCACAATTATCTTTCACCAATCAGAAGACATATTTGGAATCATATTAATTACAAAAATAATGCATACTGTACATGTATATCTGTACTTGTATCAAAAGGCCATTTCCTGGTTCTCCTGTGCCTCTGTTGCACAATGAGTCTACGTGAGAAACCTTTCATATGAAAATGTGTTCTGCATGCAGTTTCATGTTCATGCAAATCAAAGTCATTTTCATAAGAATGGTTTCGCACTTAGATTCGCTCTGAAACAGAGGCACAAGGGAACTTGGAAATGGCCTATTGCTATAAAATTTTTATTTTATGGATACCTTAAGTTCCTGAAAGTTACCACTGCAATTTTCTGCGCAATACCAAAAGTGGTTACGAATTGGTTCAATCCACTCTGTAATAGCTTCGCAACCCTTTATCTTGGCAGCCTAAAAAATTAAAACCAGTCATGCTTCCTTTACACCATTTTATACCCAAACTCCACAGTCCCTAAAGTGTCAAATTCCATGTAAAAAAAGATGGCCCAAATACAAAGTACTGTACATATTGTAAACTTAAAACGGAAATAAAGTGTGAAAGTGCACTGTTATTAAATGTTTCCCAAAACAAATAATAATCGAAAGTTAGCATATCAGCACAAACAGGAACTGCACAGCATGTACACATGTAACTTACAGCAGAAAGTTTGGTGGTAATCTTGCAGGACTTATGCCACATATCCAAGGAGTGTGTCATATTACCAAGATACTGGGGATATTGTTCTGAAAATTCAATGAGGAAATTTTGAGTTATTTACTTGTTGACATTATAGCTTAGACTACTCATTCAAAAGAATTTTTACTCTAAATGAGGTTGGAAATGTCATTATCATTGCGAGTGAAGGTATTGCTGTGCCGATATTTTGGGGTCTTTCGGACCGACCAAAAAAAAAAATTTGCTCTAGATAGTGCGACCTCCCCCCCCCCTCCCCCCCCCCAAAAAAAAAGGTAAGGTAAGGTAAGGTCTGTGCTTGGGCCAAGTGGCCCATCAGGTCGGAGCTTATCCCGGTTTCCGTAGCATGAAGCGACTGAGAGTATTTCTACTCCCCCCTGGATGGGATGCTAGTCCATCGCAGGGTTACCCCCCAGCATTAAATTCGCCGGTACCCATTTACATACATACATACATACATATATTTTTATTTGGTATCTTGTACATAGTACATTGACATTGTTCCAAATAAATTTACAAATGCGCTAATTTTCTAACCTTAATTATAATTGAGAGTTAACTACGTGTTTTTTCTAATTTCATAGCATTCATGCACATACTTTGCAATTATTTTTTGTAGCTCAATATTATTACTTGGGGGGTTTAATAGAAGCAAAAATATATTTTCTGTTGACATTTTCCCGATTGGGATTTTGAATTCCGTGGATACGTGCTCAAACAGCGACTTCCGTTTTTCCTGATACCCCGGACAGGAGACTAGGAAGTGTTTTTCATCTTCTGCTTCTTTCTTACACAAAGGGCATATTCTTTCGTTCGGTTTCTTATATGGTCTCATGTAACGCCCTGTTTCTATTGCCAACCTATGATTACTAAGTCGCAGTTTTGTCATGGTAGTTCTGTGCCGGATGTTGGTGACCTGGTGGAGGTAATCCTCGCATCTGTAATTATCTATTTTTTTGACTTTACGGTAGGTTCGCATTTTGTTGCTTTGATTGGGATCTTTCCTTGTGTCGTTATTCATCTCGCTAAACCACCTTTGTAATTCAATATCCTCTAATCTTTGTCTAACAATGCTTACAGCTCCTACATCTGGTAGATGTGCTTTTTCCCAAAGGATTCCTAAACCTATATGATATAAAAAGTTTTTGATTTTTTGACTCCAAGAGATTTTATCTTTTATCCGTTTTATGTCATTATAGGCTACTTGAGATAATTTATGACAATTATTCTCTTCGTGTTTAACTAAAGTAAGCCAGAACTTTAAGGTTCTACATTGGGCTGTCATTCGCAGTGGAAACCTGCCTGTTTCGGCCCTGCAAGCATTATTGTTGCAATATTTATTCACACCTAATAGCCATTTCAGAAATTTGTTTTGAACAAGTTCTTCGGGGTCTGTATCAAGCTTGCCATTACAGTCAATACCCCAAATTTCACTACCATACATGAGTATGGGCGATATTAGTGCATCAAATAGCTTAAATGTGAGTTTGATGTTCTCACTGAAGTGATTTCCCATCTCGTTCCGTAGTTTAAATAGGGCTTTAAGACTTGCTTTTTTCAACTCTTGCCTTGCAAGGGTAAAATTTCCATAAGGGCACAATGTCAGCCCTAGATACCGATAGGACTTTGTGTTTTCTAATTTATTCGTTCCGTACTTAAACGAATAGTTATTTAGAGATTTGCCACTGTTGTTGAATATCATAACTTTGGTTTTGTCTAGGTTCACTGTTAGGTCTACCTTTTCGCAGAAAGATTCCAACTTGTTAAGAATTCTTTGTAGACCTTCTGCGGATCTAGCAAAGATAACCAAATCATCTGCATACAACAAACAGTTCGTAGGTCGTTCTCTTAGCATAACTTCAGTTGTCGAGGCAATGTTTAGCATTTCAGGTAAATCACTCAGATAGATATTAAACAGGGTGGGTGAGAGCATGCATCCTTGCTTTACACCGATATGGCATAGAAACGTTTCGGTTATTTTGTTTTCAATTTTGACTGCTGACTTGTCATTCGAGTACATGGACATAAGAACTTCTAAGAAGTGTCCATTTATACCTACTGTTCTGAGTTTGTCAAATAATTTTTTTCTGGGTACAGTGTCGAAGGCTTTGCTAAAGTCGACAAAACAAGAAAATAGTAAATCTCGTTGTCTTTGTGGTTTCGATTTTACATACTTGTCAATTAGCATTTTCAAAATGAAGAGACTATCAACTGTACCATGCATTTTCCTAAAGCCACCTTGTTCATCTTTTAGAATTCCTTTTTTAGTCGCATAGTCGTACAATCTGTTGTTAAGAATGGTTGTGAATAGTTTACTAAGCGATGACAGTAGAGTAATGCCTCGGTAATTTTCAACTTTAGATGGGTCGTCTTTTTTGTGTACTGGTACTATCAGTCCGAAACTCCAAATCAGAGGATATTTGCCGGTGCTTAGGATTCGATTGAATAAAGTTATCAAATGTCCCTTTATAAAATCCTTCCCTACTTTTAATACTTCGTTTAATATATATACCCATTTATACACCTGGGTGGAGAGAGGCACCGTGAGAGTAAAGTGTCTTGCCCAAGAACACAACACAATGTCCCCGGCCAGGGCTCGAACCCGGAGCGCTCGCTCCGGAGTCGAGCGCGCTAACCATGAGGCCACCGTGCCTCCCGCCCCCCCCAAAAAATACTATTCAATTTGCCTACTTTTTGTAACATTAAACCAAAGATGTTACAGTACACATACAACTCATAAAATTGAAAGCACTCCCTCTAGGAAGAGGAATTTACAAAAAACATTTTAAAAGAATCAAATAAACTAGATCTTCAATGACTCGAAAATTAACGAGTTAAAAATATGGATACTGAACTTACAATGTTTCTTCTTCTCTGTTCTCGCCATCACTTTCTCCATCACTCTCATCACTCGTTCCATCATTCCATCATTTTCTCCACTTTCTCCATCACTCTCACTTGAGCTATGGTCTCTGTCAGACCTGTAGGCAAATCACAATGGCATTAGCTTTTGAAGTACATACAGTATGAAATGGTTTCCTCATATACAGTGTAAGTTATGTCAGCAGCATGTCAGTACAATGCTTTACATTAAATTCGAATACGAAGAGTGATCATCGCAGTAAATTGTTTTCCACTTTAAGCAATTGGAAAGAAGATTTAACTTATTATGTGTATAAGGGATATATTTCAACAGTATAAATTGCTGTCGTGTTTGTTTCCCCCTTTAATAAAACATAATTTGCCACTAACATTGACTCAACACCACTCACCGACAACCACTTAAGTGGTTATTTTCATCAAACGGGTTGCCTGGAAGACTACCATACGATTCATTTATTTTATCCATGAAGGAAATCCATCGGGATTTTGTAAAGGCAGGTTGGGAGACATCCACTGACAAAGATGTTACATCAACATCAATACAGACACTGAGGAGTACAATTCCAATATCATACAGTTTATCAATTATTTGCGACTACAACATGCAAGGTTTTCTTATTCATTTGATCAACATTTACATCATCAATCAGTGGTGGATCCAAAACTTGAGCTAAGGGGGGGGGGGGGGGGTTTAAACTGTAATTTAATTCTCCGCTGGCTTTTCTCCTTTCTCTCATTTCCTCTTATTTACCCTAAAATCTGCCACTGTCAATCAATAGACTCAATAAGAACAAACACCTACTAAAACTGACACAAGCTCAACTCATATAATGTCTACTGTAATATCATAACAATAAATGTGCTGTCTGATCACATATATACTACTATATTTCCAGCAGCTGAACATAATTTTCCTTGTCTACTACATGTATGTATAGCTAACCGAGTGAAATTTACTCTGCTCAAAAAAGTACTGTAATCAAAAAAATGACAAATTAAGAGAGATAATGAGGTTGTGTAACAGCAGTAACTGTACAGTACTTTGTACTTGCACAATGCAGATTACTTACAAGTTTATTTATATTATCCACTGCACAATTGGTAACAAAATGTTAGTCTCAATAGTCTGAGGACCATTTTTTTTACCAGATGAAATTATGGGGTAAATGCATGAACATTTTTACCTCGACTGATCAGAGAATGGAGACATTTCCAACCAATGCTTATTACTACTACATGGTTTCCTCGAGTCAGGCGTTGACTGAAAAGGGGCCTGAAACAGTGGTTTGCGACCTGGAAAAATATTTTTTGGACAACATAAGTTATCTTTTCATTATAGAATACGAGTACACGAGGAAAAATAGGAAACTATAAAGTATCAGTGTAACACTTACGTTGAGACTGTTCTAGTTCAGTCCGACGTCTTTTCGACGCAGGTTCCACAACTTCCGGTTTATGTTCACCTCGGTGTAGTAATATCTCCGCAAATTCGGAGTTCGTCAACTTGTTGTGTCCCCAGTCTTTTTTCTTCTCATTCCATAATTGGAAAGTTGACTCGCGGAATTTCACCAGTTTCACCTTTTCAACTCGGCGAGGGCGACCTCGTCTGGGAAGCATTGCCTTGTCAAAAAACTAATCCTTTACATGAAGGAGATACCACTCTGCACCAAAAGAAAACACTGATCGGATTCTAGAGAAAGTACTCTTCAAGTAGAAACTAATTAGAGGTTTGACTGAGTTGAGATTGGGAGGATAATAGCAGATTCAGTTGCCTCTAGCCAAGATTCCGAATTTCGGTAATACCAAAAATGGCCGCACTGAAGTCGAGGCGCGCAATGGACTGTGGTTGAAAGAGATTCTTAAAGTTCTAGAGGGCGCAATGTTTTTACGGTCCGTGAAGCTCTTAACGGTTAGTAAGGAAGAGTTTAGTGTTCGTATGTTGCATGGCATCACCGGCGCTCAGAAAAATTCCCTGTTGTTTTTTCGTAAGGTATTTAGAGGGCTCTTGTGGCTTAACTGTTCGTTCAGTTGAGACGGTGCTTAGTTATTTGTAGAACGTAAGAAGAGTTCTGTTCTTAAGTTGCATATTGTAAACAGTTCGATTACCCCTCTGTTTTGATCGGTAAGTAGTGTGAGGGGCTTGGGGGATTTCGTGTATTTACATTTCGTGTTGACCATACTGTTTTGGAGCTTCGGTACGAAGTGTTTCCTTTTTGTAAATTGCATCTTATTATTTGCACTCAATTCTTCTCTCTCTTGATTCACAATGGGAGAACGGGACAATTCGAATTCAATTCAACTTATCACAATTAAGAGATAATTTATTTTTAAATATTAGGAATTGATCACAAACATAACTAAAACTTGGCCTACTTGATTTTTAATTTTATATGTGTTAACTAGTTGGGTTGTTTTAAGTTGTAATTTTTGTACATTCACTCTATAGCATGGGCAAGAAGTATCAATATTTTAATGAAATGATTTTTTTTATACAAGAGGAGATTCGATTTTGCAAGAAACAATGCCTTTGTCTGACTCATTAATATTGTGCTGTTTTGGTCTACCATAAGGGAGCAACTCTCCCCTCTCCCCTGGGCAATTTGCTAACTGAATATGATACAGTTATTACAGGAAGGAAACACTATGTTAATAGAGGAGTGACTCTGTTTCAGTTTGAGTTGTGATCTCTTTTACGTTTCTTGTTTGGGGTTCCATTGTTGTTCTTTCTGATTTCATATTCACTGAGGTGTCTTTCACTGAAAGGAATGGTTTGTAAATCATTAAATTAAAGATACTTAGTTTATTTATAATTACTTGACGTTGTTGGCCCATAATAATATTAAATTACGTGGTGTAGCCAGGTGGGGTGCGCATGCCCTTTTATTTTGTCACCTTTGACAATCTGGCGAGTAGCCTCATTTGGCAACACTTTGACCCCCCCCCCCCCCTTTGAAAAAACCTGGTTACTCTCCTGAGTTAAATTTTGTTAGTTGCACATTTGTTTTCAATGGTTCATGTTTTAAAATATCTTCTCTAAATGGGGGGATGAAAACCAGGATTTAGGAACTTTATTTTTTTGTGTTTACTCTTTCAGTAATTGTGCTTTCTACTCTGGTAAACTATTACCCCAAGGTTCCTTTGATTTTATAACAATTTCATAGATTACATAAGTGGTGTTTATTTTCTGCTACAGTGACCCTGAAAGGTACCCAGGAATAGAGGGAGCTTAAGGTGGTTGCAGTCATTGGTTTTTGTTTTACTTCATGTCAGCGAATGAAAGCAAGTTGGATATTACATTGGGCAACTTTTTTGAATTACAGTATTTTCTTATGAAATGACTAAAATTCTTTATGATAGTGGAAATGTTGGTTTTTAATGCAATTTATGTTAGTAACAAAGTGTTGAATATTCTAAGGATTATTACTATCTTACCTTTCATCATTGATGGTTTCTATGGCCAATGTGTATTGCCCCAAATCAATTCCAGTTTGGGCTAATTGGTTTATGAATGTCTCCATATTTTCCTGTTCTTCAGGGACTGGTTGTTTCTTGAAGAAATGAACCTGTAGACAGTGGTTGTATGATGTGTCAGAAAGTTGGGTAATGAAAATTTGGTTTCAGCTGGAATATCATGTAATTCCCCATGATAGTATTAATGTTAAGTAGATTTTAACTTACTAGATGTAGTTTATGTTGGTTTGAATTATAAAGTACATGTTATATTACAGCAGAATGTGGTGCTTGTCCATTTTCACAGGACTTATGTAATGATTAGGAATCTAGAATTTATTTACTAGATGTAGTGCATGTTGGTTTTAATGACAATGTAAATTCTATAATTACAGCAGAATGTGGTGTTTGGCCATTTTCAGATGGGTAGAAAATGATTATGGATCTGATTTATCAGTGATAAAAATGAAAAACTTTGGGCAAGGCTGTAAATCATCTCGTAAGAAAAACCAAATTCATAAGGAGGTTTACCAAGAATATCATTTTAATTGATGTTGGTTGCATATTGTTAGGTTTACACTTACTTTATGTGAAGGAGAGATTGTGTATGCTTTAAACTTCTCTTACAATTTGTGTATGAAATTTCTAAAGTTTGTTATCACTTCTCGCATGTCAAAATATGCCGTGCTGTTGTTTCCTGTGAGAAAAAGGGGCTAGGAAGAATGATCATGTTGCCAGTGTCTGGTTATAGTACAGTCATTTAGCTGGAACTATATAGGTCTTTTCTGTACCATTTATTATATTATCATTTCTGGATGTTTGAAGTTGGGAAACTATTACTTTATGTTTAATGTCAATTAATTTAAATTGTATTCCTGTTATAGTATCTACTTGCTGTTATTTGACTGTTAGTTTTAGAGGTAATAGGAGTCTAAGTATTTATTCATTGGGTGTATAAAATGAGGTATGCTTAATGTAATAAGGTAATTATTACCTGACAGTAATTTCCAGGTATTGTGTAGACTTCAACTTGTCCAAGTTTGAATCCGACAAGATCTTCTAATACCTGGAGAGAATTTAATAGTTCATGTGTCTTAATAGGAGTTGCTGATTGCAATTTGTAACTAACATTGGTAGGGTAGTGAATAAATTTTGTAGCAGTGTGAATCTTTTTGAGACGTGCATGTGCAAAGTGAAATATTTTGATAAAAATGTACTGTTTTAAATTATGCAGCGGTTAAATTTTTAAGGGAAGTTACCTTTTGCATTAAATCTTTTCCTGCATAGCCAGCCACCGGTTTTCTAAACATCCCTTTTTGGTTTAGGATTGTAAGGCTAACTACTTCTCCTGGTGATAAAAGAATGGTACTGTAGAAGTAGTATACCTCAGATGAATAGATCACTTGGTTCTACATGAAGTAGTAGTCACGGAATTAATGAGCAATGATAATGAGATACGGGCCGTGTAGGTAGTGATAATGAGATACGGGCCGTGTAGGTATATGGGACGTTTGCAGTGGTTTAATGAGATGCAGGTCGTGTAGGTAGATGTAAGGGAAATTGAGAGGGAGAATAATATTATACATATGTATTGTTTTATTGTTTTAAGAGTTTTATTATTGAATATTACATGAGTTTTTAGGAGAGGAGTGTGTGTTGTAGTGGAGTGAACGTACCGCCCAACCAGCCGGGTGATGTCGCGTTTATATAGAGAGAGAACAAAGACTTGGCTGAGAACCAATCAGGGAGCACTGTCAAACCGGTCAGACTGGTTTTGAGACCGGTTGAATTTGATGATTCAAAATGGCGGACATACCTTGTTGGGAACGGGTCAAACCGGTTTACCGGTTTTAAAGTATATCAAGCTAGTTTTGAGACGATTATTCAAAATGACGGACAAACCATTGTTAAGCCAGTTTTTAACGTGTATCAAACTGGTTTTGAGATTGGAACTTGCTTATGTCTGTCATATTTGAGCACATAAGAAGACAATTTTTCAAGTCTGTTGACAAAGATGGACCGTTTGATTGAGCAGCAGATCTTCGCTTTGGACATGGACGTTTTAACAAATCGCATGCAATGTTTACAAATAGAAGATAAAGTAATTACCTTGTTAAATGAACTTTGGGATCAAATGTGCATCGACACTACAGCCCGCCGTACAGTGGAGATAGCTTGCAAAGAAGATGGAATGGAATTCGCGGTTGGTGAATTGATGGTACCCATATTCTACTTTATGAACGAGAAGAAATTTCTGTCCCAATTACAATATATTTTGAAGTCGCAAGTACTATGGGAAGACTGGCTTAAGACTATAATCTATCAGCAATTTGTGACAGACTGGATGAATGAACCGTTTATACCATGGTACTGGAAAATTAAAAGTGGTCTCACCAAAACAATAAAGACATAATAAATGGATCATGAAAACTATTTGCCCATTTATTTACAATAATATAATAATATTAAACAAAAACAAAGTTAAAAAAGGTAGTTCTATAGAAAACTATATATTTACATCAATGTTTTGAAAAATGAATATTTGAAAACAATTAACATTAATTTCTAAAAGGTTTATAAATGAAAACGAGCAAGTTCAAGAAGGCTAAAATAAAGATAGATAGAACACTATTTTATTTACACCAAGATGTTTGAACATGAATATTCGAAAACTATTTACATCATTTTCTTAAAGGGCTAATAAAAAAATCAAATTTGAGAAGGCTGAAAAAGGTATATAAATCAACATGTTTTAGAAATCAATGCAAATGGAAAGAAAATAAATAATGGAAAATATAAAATGAAAATGAAAACAACTACGAAAATAAAAGAGAGAATTTTAAAAAACAACATTTCCCGTCATGTAATGCTGGATTATGCCTACTCTTCTTAGGCAGCGCCGGCAAACCTGATCTTCTTGCCTGCATTGACAGTTTACAAGTTTTCTGAAGGTGGACACTAGGTCCACCTTTTGAATTGTCGTCAGCCGATCTTGACTGTAGTAAAGGCAGATCACACAGTTTGCACTCATTCCCTCTCTATGAAGGACAGGACAGCACTTTGGAAAGAAAACAAATGTCAATTAACATTTGCAGAGTATGTAATTAATAAATGAAAATTTATCTTGGATCATTTTAATTACTTAACTCCTATTCATGTGACACTGAGAGACAGAAAGTATTAGCGCGCGGTATTTTTAAACTAACTAAGCCGGATCAAATGGTCTCTTTGAACTAGCGTCCACGCGGCAATGGAAACTTAAACGTAAAAGACTTTTAGGGACGCAAACTAGAGCATTTGATTTTGAATTGTCTGAATTGTTTTATCGCATGCATTTCAAGATTTACAGAAAATAAATCTAACCTTCCTACACTCTGCCATGAAGTTGTCCAGGGTATGTGTTTCCTCGGGTGATAAAGGAAAGGCGTAATCTGTCCGACAGCCTGGGCACCTCACACTGCTTGGAATGAGCGTCCTGATCCAGTTTCTAATACACCTCATGTGAGCTGTTTGTCCACAGCATAAAGTTTTTCTCATGTTAAATTCCTCTTCAAGACATATGAAGCAGGTGTCTAAAGTCTGTAAAGAAAACGAAATGAGATCAGTTCTAGATGCCGTGGTGAATTGTAACATTTTGCTCTTACAAAACAGTCCAGAGACCCGGGTTCTTTGAACTAGCATCCACGCAGAGTCCCAAACTAAACTTAAGGACAAATAGAGTAAACTAGATAAAGTAAACTTTTATGAAAACTTAAATGTAAGAACTTTGAACAGAACTCTTGAAGGAAACTTTGAGACCAACAGACCAAGATAAAAACAATTAGCGCGTGGTCTCTTTAAACTAGCTAGCGCCGACTCAAATGGCTTCAGTGATTTCGCGTCCAAGCAGAGTTCAAAACTTCACGTAAGGGCGAATAGAGTAGACTTTAAGGGACGTAAGCCGTATAAAGTAAACTTTTATGAAAAAATGAATTAAAAGAACTTTTAACAGAACTCTTGAAGCAGACTTTGAGACCAACAGACCGAGATAAAAAACAATTAACGCGCGGTCTCTTTAAACTAGCTAGCGCCAACTCAAATGGCTTCTTTGAATTCGCGTCTAAGCAGAGTTCAAAACTTCACGTAAGAGCGAATAGAGTAGACTTTAAGGGACATAAGCCGTATAAAGTAAACTTTTATGAAAAATTGAATTTAAAAGAACTTTTAACAGAACTCTTGAAGCAGACTTTGAGACCAACAGACCAAGATAAAAAAACAATTAGCGCGCGGTATCCTTAAACTATTTAAGTAGCTCCGACTCAAATGGCTTCTTTGAATTAGCGTCCAAACAGAGTTCAAAACATAACGTAAAAGCGAATAGAGTAGATGAAGTAAACTTTTATGAAAGTTTTAATGCGAGAACTTTAAACAGAACTTTTCACGCAGACTTTAAGACCAACACATTAAGATCCAAAAGAATAAGCGTGCGGTTTCTTTAAAACTAACTAGCGCCGAAACAAATAACCTCTTTGATTTTTCGTCCAAAACAGAGCTCAAAACTTCACGTAAGAGCCAATAGAGTAAACTTTTAGGTACGTAAACCAGATAAAGTAAACTTTTATGACTTGAATTTGACAACTTTTAACAGAACTCTTGAAGCAGACTTTAAGACCAACAGACCAAGATCCAAAAGAATTAGCGCGCGGTATCTTTAAACTAACTAGCTCCGACTAAAATGGTCTCTTTGAACTACCGTCCACGCGGCAACGGAAACTTAAACGTAAAAGACTTTTAGGGACGCAAACTAGATATAGTAAAACTCCAACTTCATCTTTACGACAAAGAAATCTTTAGTGTTACGAAAACTAGATTTAGTAAACTATCAACATGTTATACTTACTATTCTGACGATGATGCGTGACATTTCCAGGTCTGCCATGATAATTTTCTTTAAAGTACATAAATTTCTGGTGGTCTAAAACTCGGTTCAAGTGAGTGTATGCACAATGGTGCTTTACCTCAAACAAAATGGTTGAGTACTACTCTTAGAGGAAACAGCGTCAGTTTTCTATCCAATCAGAATTAAGTTAATCTAGCAAGCATACTAATTGTTCCTAACGTTTTCCAAGGTCGAACGTTTGCTGAGGTCACTTGTAATTGCGGACCTCTCGGAAAATATCTAAAATAAGACTAATTCTGATTGGATGGTACATCACTGTATAATTAGTGAAGGTCATTGCATCATCCTTAAGTGAAGGTCACTGCATTATCAATCAAGGACATTCAAGGGCTCCAAAACAAAACAGTCAACGAGTTTAGCTTGTTACCAGCTTGTATTTTCTGGCAAAAAGAGCATTCAAGGTCAAATAAAACAATTTGTTTTTTGCAAAAGGAGAAATGATTGGTGTTTTTCGATCCTTGGTTCATGGCAAAGATTATAAAAGGAGGTACAATCAATAAATTTTTCATTCCAAAAGTCGGAAGAGCAAAAGCAAGTTAAAATGGAAAACAAAGTAGTGGATTTCAACCCTGAAGTGTCGCGCGCTGAATTTGACAAGGAACGAAGAGTACTAAACAGCATCCCGAAAATAAAGCTGCCAGTTTTAAAATGCAGCTTCCCAATCAACTGCATTTGAGTGAGGACTGGGAAGTCGCGATGACACACATTGTCTACCCGCATACATGGCAAAATGTCCAACGGAATCAAGTGTCGTACCTGCTAAGCTATCGCGGTGATTCATCGTGGAAGTTACTGATTTATCTCCCAAGTGGGACTTACCAGAGACTTGAGGATTTAGTCAAGGGTATGGTGACGGGACTTCATAGTGCGTTTCGGGACATTCATCGTAAAAGTAGGAAAACGATCCACCGTATAGGAGGACACGAATGTTTTTACATCAATCCAAAAGCTGGACATTACTATGAGTTTACTCTACCTCCAGGATTTCAAGTAAAATTACCCAAGAATCTAGCTAGAGCGTTAGGGTACCTGAACCATGAGGATCGTGTACTGGTCCTTTACTCGA
Source organism: Micromussa lordhowensis (assembly GCA_964020085.1). Lineage (NCBI taxonomy): Eukaryota > Metazoa > Cnidaria > Anthozoa > Scleractinia > Lobophylliidae > Micromussa > Micromussa lordhowensis. The sequence continues at coordinate 36,639,417 of OZ026596.1, read as the reverse complement.
TCACTGATCCTACTCCTGTACAGCTGAATGAGGATCAGAGCGTGACCCTGAAAGCAACTACCATCACCATGAGACGAAATGATGAATTGGTATGGGGTATGCTAAGTCGTCATTCGTTCCAGTCCATATACATCTATTCCGACCTCATTGAGTCTTTAGTGGTGGGGGACGTACAAGCCAACTTACTGAGAACAATAGTACCACGAGGTCAACCTGGTGACATGATCGCAGAAGAGATCAAAATACCTACCTATCATCGTCTCCGTACCTCGATCTTTTCTGCACTGGAGATCAATATAAGGGGTGACACTGGTCAGTTGATATCATTTGCGTCTGGTGTTGTGTGAGTAACATTACATTTCCGACGTCGTGCAATTCTATAAAATGATTCTACCGATGAATCATCAGTTTTACCCATACCATCGGCAAGTGATACCGTTTTCCCAACGAGGTAAAGGAGACATCAGTATATTTGGAGGAACACATCCTTACGGTCAAGGAGGCAATGGGCTGGGTGGAATGTTTCGTTCGCTCTTTCGCACAGCTACACCCTTTCTCAAAACAACAGTCAAGAAAATGGGAAAACGAATGCTCAATACAGGATTGGACACGGGTATGCAAATTGCTCAAGACGTTGTCAATGGTCAGCCTGTAAGAAAAGCTGCCAAATCGAGAGCAAAGGCTGCGGGTAAAAGTTTCCTGACAGGCGCCCTTAAGGACATTACGCAACAAGGCCGTGGGAGAAAAGTACTTAAACGCAAGCGGAAAGCTGTTCCAGTCAGTTCACGTCAGACCAAGAAACGAAGAACATCAACCGCAAAGTTCAAGACGATTTTTGACTGAATATGGCTTCAGCACATCCGCTCTCTGTTCCCGGTGAAAACTCGAGCTTACAGTTGTTCCAAGTACCTGTCACAGATGTTTCTATTATGAAAAGTAAATGGGTTGATTATGAACCTGTTCAAAGTGGAACCAACTCTATTGAATTTGTCATCAAGCCTCTATCAGATTACATCGACATCAACAAAACGGAGTTGAGACTAGTGATAAAGATCACCAAAAATAATGGGGGAGACATCGCGCCTGGAAAGAAGTATACTTTAATTAACAATGCCCTTCATTCTCTCATCAAGCGGTTCACCATCAAGTTGAATGAAACTCTCGTCACAGAGCAATCCGACACTCAAGCCTACAATGCATACTTCAAGACCTTGCTTAATTTTACTGAACAGGCCAAGAAATCTTATTTGACCAAAGCACTGTACTACAAAGACACTGCAGGACACATGGATGAAGTGGACAATACTTCCGAAAATAACTGGGGGCTCATGAAGAGAGGTTCCTTTACTGACGGAAGTGCTGAAGTAGGATTGGTTGGAGTACCCCTCTGCGATTTGTTTAACACCAATAAGCTACTGTTGGACAACATAGAAATCAAGATCAAGGTTGATCTAAACAGTAACGAGTTTGTTTTGATGTCTGGAGAAGAAGCCAATGATTGCAAGTTAAAAATAATGTCAAGCACTCTCAGAGTCCGCACGGTACGAGTGGCAGACAGCACTAAACTGGAGCATGTTAGTATTATGCAAGGTCACACGGGACAAAAAGCGCTGCCTGCAATTTACACCCTAACAAGGACCCCAACGTACGCCAGGATCATCCCTAGTGGCGTACTGAATCACACAGAGACGGATCTATTCAATGGCCTTATTCCTCAGTGCATCATATTTGGAATGGTGCGAAACGATGCTTACAATGGCAGTCTGACAAGAAATCCTTTCAACTTCCAGCTGTTTGATCTAAATGCTGTACGAGTGACCGTCAATGGTGAAGAAATCCCTTACTCGGTCATCGACTTGACCGGTGGTAAGAAAATTGATGGATTCAACACCCTCTTCTCAGGTAGTGGTCACGGTATAGACATTGATAGGGAAGATTGGGAAGGTGGATACGGGTTGATTCGCCTGGACACGACACCAGCAGGGAGTGGTCATCCGGACCACTTGATTCCTCATCGTAGTGGCAACGTCAACCTGTATCTTAAATTTGGCAACCCTACACCAACAGTTCTCAATTTAATTGTTTACGCGGAGTTTGGAGATTGACCGTAACAGGAGGGTGGTGTACGATTTGTCTCAAGGCGCTTGAAGATGCATACGACTCAAGAATTATGGCAAGTTTCATTACATGATCCTATCCTAGCATCCGTCATGAGAGGTGTATTTCCCAGTGACAAGTTGCCAATCGTAAACGAGTATCCTTCAGCTCTGATTGCAAATACGGACCCTCACGATCAACCCGGAACGCATTGGACTGCAATGTATTTTGTCACGCCTGACGAAAGTGAATTCTTTGATAGCTACGGATTTCCTCCTGATACCTATGACATGGATGAATACGTACTTCGAGAATCTACGTACTTCAACGACAAACCACTACAAGGTCTAACGTCGGATGTCTGCGGAGACTATTGCTTATTTTACTTGCTTCATCGAGCACGAAATGTAGATCTGAACACTATTCAAGCTAAGTTTAAGCGATATGACTCACAGTGGAACGATGCACAAGTCGCACAATTTATACACAGTTATGTTCAATCTATTACCAGTGTTAGCACTCGCTTTCAAAGAGAAGAACAAGTTTGTAAATCTTTTCAATGTTGGCGCAAGCAATCAATAAAGTAACATTATAATTAAAGTTAGAAAATGTTTGCGTAATTGATAGGTATTTAAAGAGTGTTTGCCTTTAAAACCTTTTAAAACCAGTCTGCATTCTGTTGCGACAACATGAGTCAATTCAAATGCCCAAGCAGTATTATAATAGCTGGCCCAAGTCAGTGTGGAAAGACAACGTTTACAAGACAGTTACTTCAACAAGCAGATTCTTTATTTGAACGACCCATTCGTAAAATCGTGTATTGCTATGGACAATGGCAAGAATGCTTTAAGGATATGGCACCACGGGTGACATTTGTAGAGGGTATTCCTGAAGATATTCCCGCTCTATTTCCTCCCAGTTGTCGCCCGGGAATACTAATACTCGATGACTTAATGCGGAACTGTAGCGATGACGAGCGTATCCTTGATCTGTTCACAAAAGTGTCACACCACTGCGATGTGACTTGCATCTATTTGACCCAAAACCTCTTTCCACCGGAAAAGTTTTCTCGAAGTATCTCTTTGAATGCGCATTACGTCATCACATTTAACAACCCACGTGATACCCTAGGATTTCGGACATTGGCGCAGCAAGCATTTGCAAGAAGAGTTCCTTACGTATGGGAAAGCTTTCAAGATGCTACGTCAAAACCCTTTGGGTACCTCGTTATGGATTTACATCCTCGTACACCAAACATTCAACGACTACGAACCAATATATTATCTGGATCGCATTCTTATCCTGTGATTTACGTGGACAAGAAAACCCATAAAACAGATGAACGACTACCAGTTGATTTCAGTTAACATCATGACTTCACACAAGTCACACCGTACAACGAAACTTCTCAGAAAAAATCAACGTGGTGGTAATATGGTCTTGCGTTCTGGTACTTCCACTGAATTGAAAGGGGTATCAAAGAGGCGTCTAAAAATTCCCAAACATTCAAAAGTCAATCAGCATTTACCTTTCCTTTGCACCTGTTTTAAAAGCACTGGAAAACAACGAAAAGACATGATAGCGCATGCTAACAAGGGACAAATGGAAGCCATTGGCGAGATCGCTCTAAATCTTCTTAAAGGGAACATGTTGATACCTACTCCATCCTGATC
>OZ026596.1:36625533-36635447 GCA_964020085.1 Micromussa lordhowensis | reverse complement strand
GAAGACACTCCTCTTCATGACTACTGTCCTGAAGGGCCTGATTCATGGTGTAAGTGGCAGTGTGATCAGGCAAATGGCACCAGCACATTCAGCCCAAAGAAAGTGGCCCCTGCTGTGATGCAAGAGATTCTTCCCACATTTGAGGCTTTGTGGGACAGAAGCCTTCTCCAAAGTGTATTGGAGGGCCTCTCACAGAACAACAATGACACTATAAATCACCTTTTTTGGGACATCAGTCCGAAAGAACTCTTTGGTGGTCCTGAGACAGTGTTGACAGCTTGCGCTATTGCTGTTTGCCTCTTCAATGGGAGTGCTAGAACAATCCAAACTATGCTAGGAGGGCTCCACCTGGCAGTTGGAGAGCACTGCAAGTCTGGTCTGACAGCCATTGATAAACAAAGACTATGCAGCTGCAGAAACGTCCTCAGAGGCAACAAAACAACAGCGCCAAATTTGTCGCAGTCAGCGAATAGGCCACAATGAAAGGAATGAGGAGCAGGAGGTGTCAACATATGAGCCTGGGGCTTTTGGACTTTAATTTTTCACTTTGAACATTATTTAGATACTTTTTTATTAAGGTCTAAATAACATTTACTTGCCTAGAATGTCTCAAATGTATTTAAATGTAGTAAAATCTGGGCATGAAAAGATTCCTTTTTTTGCAATTTTGGGGCAGGTTGTTCGAGAGAACAAATTGTCCAATTCTCACTACATTTGGCAGGGGTGTGTATTTTTGCCTGTAGAATGCAATGATGTAGTTTTTGAAGCCATACAGGTGAAACATAGATCATTAAATGAGAGCCAAACTGGAAGAAAAGTTCTCTCTTTTATGTTTGCTTGTTGCCATGGAAACAGCACCCCCCAGAAGTTTGTGAAAAGAAGGTCATTGCATTCTACCATGTCTCCTGTACTTCAACGAAAATTTGGCCTAAATAGGACAGCTTTTGAAGGAGATTGACCTGCCCCAAAATTGTAGCTATTTCACAGTAGGGGTCCCTTTCAACACCCCTTAACTCAGCCAGGATTTGACGAAACTTCTTAAAACTTATTGTCAGAGGTAGCTGAAGACTTAAGTCTTAATGTAGTTTAAGTTATGATTAAATATGGTTTTCAGTTGTCATACTTTTTGGACTCCAGTTTTGACCAAATTTGGCCATTTTTTGCGGGTACATCTGTTTATGCACGCAGCAAATTTTAACTCTAAGGGCTATTAATCATCTGTTTATGCGCGCAATTTACTTATCATCAAAACTCTGTCCGAGTGCGTACCGTTCTGTAACTGAAATGGTTTTCACTCAAGAAATGTAGTATTGATTGGGAGCTCCATCTTCACCTATTCCAAATGCAATGCTTTCAAAATCTCTGTTTGACATACAAAGATTTCACAGTATCAGCAACTGTTTACGGTCTCCTTTGCAACTGTTTTTTTTTTTCAGTATTCAAGAAAATTTCAGCCAAGCATATAAACAAAGCGAGTATGAAACAAGTGATTTTCGCATCGCATTACTCAGAATGGCATACGATCATGCCATTTCTATTTGAGCACTTGATTTCCATGACATGTTTAAGACAAAAATTAATTGATCACAGAAAAGTTCATCTCATCACAGGCAAGCCCGCTTATTGAGCACCGCTGCTTTTTATAACCTGCTAGGTGTACTGTAGGTGTATTGGCCGTCTGTTTTGTTTTGTGTTTTCCAGTCTGCCGCATTTCGTGCTTGGAAAAAACGTCCTTATCGCAGGTTTAGGTTAAACCGCCGTACGTGGTTAAACCGCTGTACGTGGAACTATTTCGATAGTTCAGAAAACACTACTAATAACAGGAGTTGATTGGCCTTTTAAGTCAAATAAAGATATCGCTGCACACGAATTTGCAAAACGCTTTGTGAAGAGTGTGGCCAACCTTTAATTAGTGCGCTATTATTAACTCTATCGCACCTTGGGGTTTACTTTACGCATTCAACCGTTTGATTGACAGCAGCTGAAATCTGCGAAGAGACTCAAGTATTCCCAATGCTGAAGCTGTTGACCAATCACAGCTGACTAGACATGCAAATTATTTTGCCGCACTGAAAACTGCAAGTACATGTTGCGAAAGACAATGGCATTCTGCACGAGGAGGTTTGTTGGATGTTTATAATCCTTTTCTTACTGTTTTGCTTTATGCAGAAGAAGAAAGATTGAATAAGAGATCATTTTCAGTTTCGTTTTTTCGTGTTATTTCAGTTCAACCTTTCTTGAACAATGCCAGGTGCATGGCCATTTTTTGCGGGTACATCTGTTTATACACGCAGCAAATTTTAACTCTAAGGGCTATTAATCATCTGTTTATGCGCGCAATTTACTTATCATCAAAACTCTGTCCGAGTGCGTACCGTTCTGTACAGTACCGCTCAAAAGTAAGTTACCACCCTCTCGCAATCTCGTCTCGCGAGACGAGACTCTCGTCTCGCGAGAGCCTAAAAAAACTGTAAGTTCAACTGCTTGAATTTCTCGTGAGACTATAGCCTATTATAACTTCGCACGCTCGAACGTTTGCCGAACTCTGTCGTTTGTTTGTCACGTTCATTTGAGACTGACTCTTAAACTTTTCAAATCTACTTGGCTCAAAAATCGTAGCCAAGAATATGCTGCAAAGCTTTCTATTTTACAGCTGTAAAAGCCTATTGCAATGCGAACTTGCGCGCTCGAACGAAGCGTTTGCCGAACTCTGTTGATCGTTGAGTTATCACGTTCGTTTGAGATTTGACTATTAAACTTTTCAAATCTACTTCGCTCGAAAATCGTAGCCAAGAATATGCCGTCGTTTATGGGCTTAAGAGTGCTCAAATCTGTACGATGAAAGTTTGCCGATCGATCGTAGCGTCCTCTTTTGCCAATTATATAAAGTGAAAGTCGTGGATATTGAAGCTATTGACTTCACTTTTACCGGTCATTTAGAAATGTTTGTAAACCAGGAAGAAAGCAGTGATGAAAACATTTAACAGTTTCATGTTCGAAAACAAATACGTACAGACAGTTCTTGGCTTTTGTGTCATTCGCATTTTTCAAGATCCGCAAAATTGAACATCATTTAGAACAGATTTACACTGTAGATCGATGATCGACGGGCATTATTACATTTGAAAGAAATTAGGAAGCGTGCATTTTACAGTATTACAGTAACCGGGTAAGTAACGCCGAGTCGAGCCCAGAATTTTTTTCTCGCAGCAGGGAGAAGGAGAAAAATATCCCCGCCAAATCATAGATCTCGGCCAAGATAAGACGCATCGAAGAAAAATTGTTCAACAAACCCCAGTTTTAAGCGTTAAGATCCCAAGATTGCATCTAAGATAAATAAAAGTTAAACGCTGATAAAAGTATAGTTTAATTCATATGGGGGGAAACTGGCAATTGAGCATTCGCAAAAAGGTAAAAAAATAACCCATATTGAGATCTATTGAGCCTTGTCACGTTGGCGCCAAGATCATACATTTATGTCAAAAATTTGCATAAGTTAACATGACGTTTGAGCGTTCAAATAAACACCAGGGTGAACCCGAAATAAACGTAACCTTAACGAAAAATTTCCAAAAATAAAGGATTCAATGGATACAATTGAAGGAAAGGATAAGTGTTAGTACATTTCAGTTCTCCAACTCAGCTGTGAAGTAGACGCTAGTCTCGATTGAAACCAACAACATTCAACGCTACATTCAACGCGGTTTTGTCTGTGCTTAAATTTCTTTCGTGTAAAAGAAGTTTTCTGAATTAAATTTACTTTTGATACGACATTAAATAATCAATTTTCTGTAGTATTGGTATTCCAAGAGGCTAACGTAGTAGCGAGAAAATTCCGAACAAAGTGTAAATATTTTCGTAATTCACGTGGGTGAAAAGTTCTGTGAATCGGCACGCCTCGGCAAGCTGGTTGGATTCTTTGTCTGAAGTGTTTCCAAGATCCTAGTCGAAAAAATGATAACTCCGGGACACAAATTATTCATTCAAATGGTAAAATACTCTTTCCTTGAGCAAAAAATTGTTTATTAAAGTTTCAATTGTGTGCCGCTCATGTTAAGTTATTTTTTTCATCAAAGAAAAGTTCCGTGTTTCGGCGCGGGTTGGGAAGTCGCTTGCTTGGACCGTGTTTACTTCATGTGGAAAAGATGTTATCTTTCATTTGTTTTTGCTCCTTGAAGATGGGACTGTAGAAGCGTCTATTCCCGGTTCTCTTCGACAAAACACAGTGAATTTTTTATTCAACAGCAAAATACTTCCGTGACGTGTAATGAATATACAATCGGTTTTGTTAACTTCAGCTAGTCTGAAGGTATACGCGCGTATACTTTATACGGGTTTTCATAAAGAGAGGCCTTTTTCTCGTCTTTTCGTTTGTAATGACAACATTTAAGTTCAAGTTTAATTCATCTGGAATGAAAACAATGAGTTCCAGTTCAATGGACTTGCAGAGGCACGAAATTCAAATTCGATCTCGATGCAGCGAGGAATAACTCGGAGTAATCGGAGAAAGATTGAAACTTTACCAAGCGCTTTCCATAACGGATCAGCTTCTTCAATTCTGGCAATAGTACCGATCTTGCGAAAGAAGTTTCGTTTCAGTTCATTCGCACGGACGTAATATGGCAATTAAACATGCTAAAAAAAATTTCACCAACTGGTGCGATGCAATGTTCCAATAATTCGCTAACGTCTTCGCGTTCGTTTCTTCATACATTTAACTTCAGTTCTTCATAACTCCAGTCCATTAAAGTTTTTGGTTTGCAATGACAGTGTTGAAACTAGCGAAGCAAGTTTCAATTCAAGGCCTCTTCACGCCGTATTAGCAGGAATTTCACGAAGCATACATGTACATGGCGGCAAACCCGTCGCGAGAAATAAATCGTTTTCTTGCAAGCCAATTGCTTGAAATGTATTCCAAAATATACGCTTCAGTGGTTCTCGCGAGACGAGAGTCTCGTCTCGCGAGACGAGAGACGAGAGGTGGTAACTTACTTTTGAGCGGTACTGTAACTGAAATGGTTTTCACTCAAGAAATGTAGTATTGATTGGATTTTCATAATCCTTTTCTTACTGTTTTGCTTTATGCAGAAGAAAGATTGAATAAGAGATCATTTTCAGTTTCGTTTTTTCATGTTATTTCAGTTCAACCTTTCTTGAACAATGCCAGGTGCATGGCTGCGGTTACCTAGCCTGGCTCCCTCAGTTAGCAGTCAGCTTTTGAGGTTTGGGGGTAATGGTCCCCTTGATGGAGGAATTGCTATCATAAATCCAAACCTTCCAACTTTTAATGCTGCCTAGCTCAATTGCTAGAAGGTCCCAAGCCCTTATAAATGCAGAGGGAAAGTTTGTTTGTCCTTTTCTTACTATTTTACTTTATGCAGTTTTCAACAAGTCCCATAAACGAACTTTCACTTTACATTCACTTTTTTATAGTTTTGATTAATAAAGTTTAATTTATTGTCTATTTGTAGTCTTTTTGGAGTGTAATTTACTTGATTTCTGTATTCTCTCTCTTTGTGGGTTGCCTGTGCTCCGTAAGGGAATCCTCTTTTTCCACTGGGACCCCAACAGAGAAGAATGGGTGCCTTCCTTGATAGCGACCTTGCCAGAGGTATTGCCAAGCTCTTTGAAGATCTCTCAAGATCTTGGCAAGGTCCTTTAAGATCCTGGCAAGAAGGTTTAAGATCGTTGAAGATCCTTGAGGATCCTTGAGGATCCTTAAAAATCTTGACCAGGGGCCCGTTTCTCGAAGGCCCTGAAAAGTTTTCGCACCCGGAAAGCCATAGCAAAATCTCGAAGCTTGTGATTACAGAGCTGTTTTATTCACATATTTCTTATATAAACAGAGGTTCTATAAACACAAGAAGTCTCAGGCCAATATGCTTCTCCGTTTCCAGATACAGATGAACTAAAAATGGCTTTACGGGCCCAAAAAGGTTTACGGGGCTTTCGAGAAACGGGTCCCAGGACCTTAAAAGATCTTGATGAAGATCCTCACAAAGATCCTCACGGATCCTTGAAGATCCTTGAAAGATTTTCACCAGGGCTTTTCACCCACACTTTCCCAGTCCAATCAATTATGATATTGAGAAACGATAAAAAAGTAAAAGTAAAACTTAGAAAAAGAAGAAATACAATAAATATTATTATGCTTTAAAGATATCACAAAGCGATTAAATCCTGTTTGTGTCATTACTTAAAAAAAATCAATCTACTTGACACTACATTAGGCTTGTTAATTAGTAATGTGGTATGTTGTGCTGAGTTTGGTACGGAACATTTTAATCAATGTTCTTAGCCCTTGATTTAAACCTGAAGAATCCAGATCTGTCAATCTTGCAATAAACATGAATGCAGTGTGAACACTTTGTTGAATGTCCCCCATTTTCTACAGTGTCTTGAAGAAATCTGAAACGTAAGTGAGAAATGCATCACTGTTGTGTTGGCACAGGTTGGTTTGGGTACCTGTAGAATACAGTATCACAGTCAAAACATTTTTTCTTAAACAACAATCAAATTTTAGTTTAATTAAATTAAATTCATGGAAATTAATACATGCCGATGTGGATTTCCAGATAAGTGATACATTAAAACATCTTTCCCCCGGTATTACATTTTTACAGCTATAAAGTTAGACAAAACAAATCCTCCGCACACAAAAATGATGTTGTGTGCTTCTGCCTTGTTAAATGATATTAATGGTCACGGCTTACAACTTCTTGACAGAAGACATCAAAATTTACGTGAAGTTTAAGAAATAAGAATTTAAATTTAAGAAAATTTATGTGAAGCTTAAAGAATAGGTGGTTCAAATTTTACAATTTTGGCAATGTCAGAAAGCTAATTTTGGAATAAAGTTATTAAATTAATTAACAAGCAACAAGGCTTTGTAGTTGTTATTGTGAATGGCTTTTTAACACTTTGCAAGATGGAGGGACAGATATAAGTTGTATTTCTGTGAGCCTGAAACTTTCTCAAAACCATGAATTAGAAATAAATGGACACTCTGAAAAAGTGCAATGAAAAAAATGAGAGAGAGATAGCAATGTGGGAGGGTGTGAAAGTAGGAAATACCTCTAGAAGTTCTGTGATTTGCATCAGGTCTGAAATATACCTGATTCACAACTCCTAGAATTTCATTGTAGATGATAAAGTTGAGGAATGATCTGCACTCAACGCGAAAAAAACAAGATCTTTTGTACTTAGGCATCTGATTTGGTCGCTATAGTGGCTGATACTCAGTCGACATGTCGACCGAGAGTCTCTAGAGTGCCAGTTACCATGTTATTCACGTTAATAGACTGTCAGTCAACACTATCAGTTGACACTTGGTCAGTATAATTATGGTTAGACACTCAGCCGACACCTGGACTGTTACATTGTGATCAACAGTTGGCAGCATATCAGTTGACTGTTGGTGGTGTGCAAGTTGACCATGGCTGAAAAATTGAAATCCACTTACCCAGTGGGCTACTAAATTTCAGTTTTCACTTACCCCCACTAAACTGATACTTGCTGACATGGCAGTCAGTATGGCAATCAGAGGACAAACGCAAACTAAGTATGCTTAGCTTCTTATAACCCATGTTTTCAATTCAATGGTCAACTAATCTTTTAGAAATAACTTCTGACTGGAAATTATCATTTAACAAGCGGACACTTTCATTTGAACTCACAAGATTGCCAAAGCTAATTTGGACTGTTTTCAGCATTGGGGTGGACACCAGAAGGACAAAGGGCGAGGGAGACCAAAGACCACTTGGAGGAGGGTTGTTGAGAGAGAGAGATACAAGGCAGGATGGAAGAGTTGGAATGTAGCCAAGGCGGCGACACGGAACAGAAAGAGTTGGTCAGAGTCTGTATTTGCAGACTGCATTTATAACAACAATAATAATATTTATTGAGCTCATATAGATGTTAACATTTGATTTTTACACTCTTAACCCTTTGGTGACGGATGTGGCGAATATCGTTCCATATGGAACGATGACGTATTTCTTATTAAAACAATGCTCTTTTAACATTACTTAATCGTTTTTACACTAAAAATAAACTATGGATGTAGCCAATCAAAAAAAATTGTGGTATCCAGAGATGTCATTGGCTAGTCGAAATTCACTTTAACCGTATGCGGCGTGACAAGTAAGGTCCCTTTCAAAATGGCGTCTTCGAGCAAGCGTCCACGCGTGACTTTCACGGCTGAAGAAGTAGCTGAAATTTGTGCCCGAGATAGCAGTGATGCGGAAAGTGATATTGACAGTAACACAGGTGGAATTTCGAGTGGAGAAGAGTTTGATTTAGACCAAGAACTCGACGGAAATCGTGATTCAGAGAGAGAATGGAGGTAAGCAATCGTGTAAACAACATGATGAAATATGAGTGCATTGTAATTTAGACTTTAGTTAGCCTGAATTTGCACTTTTTCGTCATATTTTTGCGAAAAACAAGACTACAAGTCTTAAGTAAACTAAAATGATAGAAACAGAAGTTCTCTGGGCCCGTTTTATTCATTTCTTACCACAATTTTGAGTGCCATACAATTAGCTGATTTTTTCGCGCTATGCGTAACATGAACCTTCAAACATGTGTTCCCGAAAACAAAGACAGAAAGAAATATCATGGTTATTTTGTTAGTCTTATCCATTTTTTAGTGCTCAAAGAATTTGTAGAGAGCTTATTGTTTTTTCAAGAACCCTTTTTTGATGAAGTTTTATGGAATTGATGCATAATACTCTTTTGCTTGTTTCATTTGTACGTGGACATAACCTTGGAATGTCGTCGGGAATGTTCCATAAATAGTGGAAAAATTGTCGGCTAGAGTTTGTAATTCTGTGTTTTACTTCCCTGTTAGCGGTATACAAACAACGCTATATGCATTTTATCGAGCACCAAAGTGTAAACATAATAAGGTTCTGAAAGAAGAAGCTTTTTGCCTGATTTATTTATTATCAGTAATGATCTCTCCAGCTTGTGACCTTTGTTCAAAGGACATTGTAAGATCTAAACAGCAAATTTTAGCTTTCCTGATGTGTATTTGGTTTGGTATAAAATTTCCTTATTAGCTGTTGAACCTTTCATTTTTTTATTAGTGTTACAGATTTGCCCCTTCTAAATTCTCCAAAATTCATTTCACATATGTTTGCAATTGTAGAATATCGAGAGGAACTTGTGAGAGATCTAGCAGGCTTGAATGAATATGGACAACCTCCAGTGTTCAAGCCCCCCAACAAGGGAACCTGGGGATTTTGTTACTGTGCACATACCAAAGGTTACTGACACCAAGAGAAACTGTAAAGTTTGTTATGCAGCAACAAATAAGGAATTCAAAGTTAGGACTTTCTGCAGTGCACCACAATGTAACAATGTTCATCTCCATTGCACTCAGGATAAAAACTGTTTTGAGATTTGGCACAGCAAGGACTATCACCATGATTAATTGTAAAAAGACACTTGTAGTTGATTTAAGTTGTTCTTTGTTAGGTGAAGCACCTTGAAACCCCAAAGGTAACATCATAGCATTGGTTGGGGGTACACGGTCCCCGTTTTCCACTTGGTGGTTTTTAGGGGTTTACGTGTCCGGCTGTGGTGCATGTAGATTTTTTATCTTTTATAAACTAATTGCTATTTTATACAAGTAAAATATTTGAAATGAGTGACATTTAACTTTTATTGTGCTCAAGTAGCCAATGGGCATTTGTATCAGCCATGCACCCATATAGGTGTAGTGAAGGCAAAATCGGGCTTTTGAGGGCACCCCAAAGAAATGGGCATAACTTTGTCAATTTTCATTGAATTTTAATCAAAGTTTCAGGAAAAATAGAGTATTTAATGGGAAACAACTTGTCTTTATTCAGTTTTCAATGCTATGTAAAGAGCAGGTGTTACTAAGAATTTTCTCCTAAAAATATGTATTG
>OZ026596.1:36613033-36620533 GCA_964020085.1 Micromussa lordhowensis | reverse complement strand
TAATTACTAACAAGGGAATCCACGTCTACCAGCCTGAAATGTTCAGAGAACTTTGCATCTCAGCAGGGGCAACAAATATTTTTGATGCCATTCTTGATGCAATTACATCAGCAAGGCACTCAGCAGAGCGTGTTAATCTTAATAAGAAAAGGGCTGTGTCAGTTATTTACAACCTTTGCTACTGTTTGAGTCAGGCATGCAATACACTTCAAACTGACCACGCCCTTTACCTTCGGAGTTGTAATTTAAATCAAGAAGGTATCGAAACACAGCACATTATGGGTCTCTCTTGTGCTAGAAGGACAGTAAGCACCATTGCTAAATCGTTGGCTGAAAATCATCGCAAATCATTCAAACATTTCATTCAAGATGCGATTGAAAACAGGTGGCTTTTAGTCCTGATTATAGATGACTTCACTTCAATTCACACCAAGCGAAGACCACTGGGAGATCAGGCATCTGAAGCAAAGTCAATGTGTACAGTAGTCGTTAAAGCTTTTAAAAACATACCCGCTATAAGTGTGCTGCAAGCCAGTATCATGCATGATGTAAATGGCATCAGTATAAACACATGCCTACAGATTATAACATCCGCATCATGTATGCAAAACATGAGCAGTTCATATGCTTCTGTTATGCCAAACTGGCTTACTGAGGCTTTTTTCAACCCAGAACTTCAACACCAACGACTCAACACCCATCAGTATTCAGAAAATGACAACGTGCAAACAATGAGAAAAATGGATGACCTTCACCTTGTTGACTTTGTGCAGTTACAACTCAAGTCCAAAGAGGACTTTAATGCAACATATGACATAGCATTTAGTGCTGGTTTGGGTGATTATGCAAAAAAGTTCATTATTTTTCAGCCTGGTGATTAGCCATGTCAATTTTTCTGCCGTCAAATAATATATCAGTGTGTGAAGAAGTTCATCAGCTATCAGCAGCCTCATCAAGTCAACTGTGAAAACCCTCAAGCTGCATCAGATCATTCTGCATATTCTTATCCGTCCTTCACTGGTTCTGACAATGAGCAAACTTTGCCATTAAACTTGTCTTCTCAGCCCTCCATTCTCTCTGTGATTCAGGTCCTCTCCACATATCCTTGAACAGTAGAGAACACATTGTTACTTCCTTCCATCCATTCTTCAAAACAGTGTATGAAAGAAGTTTTACTCGATCAAAACTGGCAGACAAACCAAAACCTTGGAGAATCAGCTTGCTCTTAGAAATTGTTTATGGAGGATGGACATTAATACGAGAATCTGTGATGAAAAAGTTTTGGCGCTTTAAACATCCCGAGTATGGAACACTTTTTAATCTTTTGGACAACTACATACCTTTAGTACTTTCTATTTACAGCATTTCTTTTAAACTTAATAATTTTTCAGAATACTTCAGAGCTATGATTCGAATGTGGATTATGTTCACCTACCTCAAGCGTCGTCATTACAACAAAGCTCCACTTGTCTGGCTGAACATGTGCTCACACTGGGGAAAACACTCACCCCAACTTTATAAACTACTTCGCACCTACATAACAATTTTTGATGAGTATCCTGTCGAAAACACCCACAGCATTCTACATGCTCAAACAAAGCCCTCTGACAGTGCTGATGAATTAAGAAATAAAGCCAAACAAATTTTTGAATCTAAGGAACAACAAGCTACCTTTAGATCAGCTTTCACATCACCATCACAGTTTTCATTTTCCCAGAACCAACTACAGTTTCTCAAAGTCAAATGTGCTAAAGTACTATGTGCTATGTTAACAAGAATCGCTACAACACCAGGACAAAGCTCATTCTCATCAAATGGAAATAAAACTACTCAAGTAAAATTTCCAACAATCTGTGCCAACAATCCCATCAAGAGTACTGCTTTACCTCTAGGGTATCAAGGTAAGGTTAAACCTGATGCATCTAAGCGATGTGATGATGACTGGACAATTTTAACAGGCTGCTTTCATTCCTTCCACAATACCTGCTTGAATGGCTTAAATTCATGCCCCTTATGTAAGAACTTCCTGAAAGAGAAAGTACAAGAACTTGGTCAAACTGCAAAGCAAGCAATTCTTAATCCTACTTCAAGCACTGAAGTACCAGCTGTGAGCCAGGACAATGGAGATGAAGGATCTGACTCAGGGTTGGATTCACCCAATGAAACTACAACTACGAGAGAAATGGAGCAAGGCGAATTTGACAATATTGTAAGACAGCTTCATCATGAAATTGCAAGTCTTAATCCAACTTCACAACCATTAATAATTTCCAGCCATAACCACACACCGACAAGAGCTCCCAACACAAATGAAACTACTACTAAGGTCCCTCCACATTGCAGAAAATGCCACCATCCCATTCGTGGACACAAAAGATCCAACAGTTCACAGGTTAAATGTGATTTTTTGTCCCAACAATGTCTGCACAGTAAATTCAGACAATAGTTTCTCAAGATGCAACTGTTCATGGCACAGGGGAAACCACACACAGAGTACCGCTCCACCAGCTCCAACATACTAAATAACTGTGACCACAAACCAGCATGTGGATGTGACTGAGTGGCTCTTGCCACCAAATATTTGCCAATCAACCATAGCAGGGAGTCTGATTTGAAGCAATGCCTGTACAGTCATTGCTATGCTAACTGCACGCCATTTTCTTGAAGGTAAAATTTTCATTCCTCAACAACTTGTACGCAGGTAATTCCTCTCTACAGCCAGCTAATTCTTAAAGGAAACCATATTTACAGCTTGTTTCATGTGCCTGCACACCAACCAAACCCTGAAATCAAAGAGGTCCTTGACTACAACAATGAAGAATTCCAGAAAATTGAACTAATTGCAGACTTGGGTTTTTTCACTGTTGAAGACCTTAAATCCTATCTTGCACGCTACCATTGCCAGCATCCAACATTTGCTGCAGTCCTGATTGTGCCCCCAGACAAGACAATGGTGTTATGCTTCAGGAATGCAAGTATTTGCCTCTTTGAAAGTCACAGACATGGCCACCATGGAGGCATTATAGCCTCGAGCTCTTCTGGAAATGCCCACAATTTTGTGCAATATGTAGAAAGGATGGTAGTAAGAGACTGGGAAACACAGTTGCAGGGGTCAAACATAGATGTACCAGGTCTTAAGTAAACTGTGAAAACGTTAGACCTAATGCAGCTATGTTACTCTCAAAACTTGAACATTATAATTGTCCTACATTTTACAATACAGTGTACAGTAAGTTGCTCAGCTGGTGTTTTATTTATTTGGTGAAATAATTTGTAAAAAAAAAAACATGGTTTAAGGCATAAGCAATACGAGTGAAATGCAAGGTTTAAAACACATTTCAAGTAAACATGTACGTTGGTTAAATTATTTCAAGTGCCGTATTCAGCTTAAAACTGCAGCATAAATACATGTTTTCTTCTCTATGCAAGCAAGTGAAGTTCCAAAACTGTGTGGAGATTTTAGTCAAAATAAAGCGGTTGTAAATGTATTAGAAGCTCTTATGATTTGCTGCTAACTTATAAGCTTAATATTTTTAATAACAACAGCTATGATTTCGCACGATAGACCTAAAGTACTACATGTGTACTGAACAGTACTGTGGGGAGTTCGAAAACGCCACTGAAAATTCGAAACGGACGAGATCGAGACACGTCATTTTCTACCACAAATACATTGAAACAAGTCCTTTCGGTGAGAAGCACGCATTTTTTCCGGTAAAGGAGCTTGCATAGCTCGGAAAAGGGAAAAATAAATTATTCGCTAAGCATATTTTTGAGTTGGGGCAACATACCATAACATAGTATTTGTCAATTTTCTGCCGGAACACTCAGTCGAAGGGCAAAAAACACTATCTACGCCGTATATAATAAAAAATGATAAAATAAAACAACATAAGAGAAGAACTACTCGGTGAGACCATTATAACAATGAAATGGACTCCAGGAGTACCTCTAAAGCAGACTTGAACGGCATATCCCATAGACGATCACTGCGATCCACGACTTGGAAAAACTACCATAATTTGCTCCGTTAAAATGCACAAAAGTGCTCGTGAAGAAAGTTTTAATCCTGGTGGCTGTACATTTTTTAAGGAATGCAACCCTTAGCGACTGCAAAGAGAAGGAAAAGACACTATTAATAGCAATATTTTTAAGTTGGGGCAACAGTAGGATTTCATGGAAATTTGACTACAAAGCTAATGCAAATTCAGAATAACATCAAAATTCTCCCATTAAAAGGAGCCTTCTACCTTACGATCGTCTTAAAATACACACACCAAGTTAGTCACAACACAAATTTAAAGGTCTTCAGACTCACCTTAATTGCTTTGCTGCTTGTGGAAACATCCGGTAATCAGCTGATGGTAATTTAAATCCCGTTGATTTGCACATTTCTTAGCTGTTTTAGGCAGATTGATTGTAAAAAATATTTTCACGAGACGTCGAAGGAAGCCCCAGAAGTACCTTGAGCGTTAGCAATACATATAGGCATTTAACTTTCTTTCATATCGTTCCATGATGTCTTCTAGAAGAGTGTTAGATCACCCAAACAAACCCACCATCGCACGCTCAAGAAATCAAAATGGCGTCATGATTCTTTTATTCCAAAAGATGTAGCGCATGCACAGACAGAATGCCCTTCTGCTGCATTGCCAATGTTTGTTCTTAAACTTCATTTCAGTGTTTGTTACGATGTTGATTGCTATTACTATTTTATTTCTTCATTTTAGTTTCTATTTGGAAAGCTATTGTTTACTTAATTTGCTTGTAATCTGATCATAAAGTTTTTACCATCATTGTTCACAGAGTAAAATTCCATACTCATTTTAGATCAGAAACCACAACATTTTGTACTTGAAATATTCTTAACGACTTTTTATTTTGGGCTCAGGACTCAACACTGACACCTACCCATTTATCGCTGGAGAGTAAAAAAGATTCGGTGGAAAGTATAAAAAGTCAATTGACCAAAAATACTTGCCTCATAAGGCAAGTGGTTTTCTACAGTCCAGAGAGTAGATTTTGGTGTTCAGCCAGGCTGACCTGTAGAAATAAGTAAATAATATAACAGGTTGTTATTAAAGAGGCCTTCCAAGGGGGGGTTTGATGTCGCTTTGTCGCTTGTTTGCCAACCCACCTGCCACTTGTTTGGTAAGGGACAAATGTCGCTGTCGCTTTTTTGCTATAATACAAATGTCGCTGTCGCACTAAATTTGTGCGATGCAGTCAGTAATATTGTTAGTGTCCGTAAACGAAGATCAACCACGCATAAGTTTACGTATAACTTTACGTATAAGTTTCTAATAGCTTCATTAGAAATAAAAGTCACAGAGATCGCTACAGGGACCAAAACTCACCCATACTTGGTTCTTCTTGACTAATATCATGCTTTAGGACTATGTATTCGTATTTCATTGTCGATCGGTGGCCTAGCTTTCGTACCTCGTTGCCGAAAGTAAAAATGGATTGTCTCTGTCGCAAACTGTCGCCCTTTTTCTGTCAGTTTTTGTCGGCTGTCGGTGAATCAGAAAAAGATTGTCGCCACATTTTTTAGCAATGTCGCTTGTCGCCAAAACCCCTTGGAAGGCCTCATTAAAAGAAGAACTCCTTGGAATACCAAGAATGAATCCACAAATCTGTATGCATCCTGCTAGTGTACGAAAACTGGGCACAAAATGGATGATGCAACAAGAGTTCAGCAGCACTGGGAATGAAAATATTATTCTCTATTTTGAGTGCGTTCTTTTGCATTCATTGCCCCATATGCCTGTGATTGGCCTCAATTAGCAACATGTGCCTTTTCTGTCGTTTTTTTTTTACGCACTAGCAATAAAGTTAAGGAGTCAAGGAGGAACCAACCAAGAACAGCCAACCTCACAAGAAAAATATGAACAACAAAGGAAGATGACTGGACAAGGATTTTAAAGAAAGTGAGCCTAGTTAGCCTAGGTAACCTTTAGGGACGTTTAACACTTAATTCAATTTCTATGTTAGAGTCTCGTAGCAAAGATATCAGTGATGTCACCTATTGTTATTAATATGCCAACCAGAGAGCTGGTGAAACAAAGAATTCTTTTAACGTTTTGAACATTTAAAAAGGAAAAACAATGTTTGTAAACAAATACCTTCCCTATAAAGGAAAGGGTTAACATCAAATCTTCTAGTACTTTGAGAACTATTTGTTGACACTGGATTACTCCTTACTGCATCTGTTTATCCATGATAAATTATCACGGATAAACAGATACACGAATCACGTCAAGAAAGAGGATAAAAATATACTTGGAATGACTTGGCAAAATGCAATGAAACTCCTCCGAAAATACCCTGGTCCCAGAGGGTTATTCTTGATTTTTCGCCCTATGCGATGAGAGAACCAGAGCCGCGAAGCGGCGAGAAAGAAAACTCGCCGCTCCTCATATTATACGGCGAAAAATCAAGAAAAACCTCTGGGATCAGGGTACTCCGAAAATGGCCACAAACAAAAACATTCCAAGAGTGAGTCGGAACAGGTTCGCTTCTAAGTGTTTTGAACTCAAGCTTAACTTTATGGCAGCGACAAGTCGACAATTCGAGCTTGTGGAACCTACACACGTTCAATAAGTTGGAAAAATAATTCCGCAACGGCGAAAACCCACTCTACTCACAAGCCGTTGTAGCTTATCATGTACTTAGACTACATGCAAAAGTTTAGAAGGAAAATTCAACTACTTACACGGTTCCTGAAATCTCTACCTGCTTCTTCTTTGCTTAAAAATGTGAACACAACAAGCACGAACAAGCACTGCATTGCAGTCACGTGGTACTGGGCCGAGAAAAACCGTAGTAGAACCCAGCCTTCCCCTAAGGCCAGCAAATACCCACGTGGACCACGTGCGTTGACAGCTCCGGCCGGGAATAATCTAGGTTCGATAATTGACTGCATTTTCTCTGGATATGTATTGAGTAATTGTTTCATGAATAAGAAGCGGACCAACTAAGTCTTCCATCGAGAAGCTCGGCCACAAATAGAACTTTGCGCGTTTGACAGCTTCACTGGCCATGGTTCGTCACACTCAGGCTAGATTGCAGAATACCAGGCCCACTTTTTGGAATTTTAAATGCTGCTACCGCAGTCCCGCAGTCGACATAATTTACATAATAAACTGTATATAAAAACCACGAATATACCTCGTTCTTTCATCCACTGCGGGACTGCGGACCGCGGTAGCAGTCATTAATAATACCTATATAATTTCTATGTCCACCACTACGGGACTGCGGACCGCGGTAGCACTTCAGTTTAACACTTAGATTAATACTTATTCATCGACTGCGGGACTGCGGACCACGGTAGCACTTCAGTTTAACACTTAGATTAATACTTATTCATCGACTGCGGGACTGCGGACCGCGGTAGCACTTCAGTTTAACACTTGGCACATACATTTAAGTGTTT
This sequence comes from Micromussa lordhowensis, assembly GCA_964020085.1. NCBI lineage: Eukaryota > Metazoa > Cnidaria > Anthozoa > Scleractinia > Lobophylliidae > Micromussa > Micromussa lordhowensis. The sequence goes on along the minus strand of OZ026596.1, from coordinate 36,613,095 downwards.
AACCTTGCTAACCGACTGCGGACCACGGACCACGGTAGCAGTAGAGTCGAAGACGACTCTTT
>OZ026596.1:36600533-36608033 GCA_964020085.1 Micromussa lordhowensis | reverse complement strand
AAAGAGACGATCGAACAGACAGCTAACCTGTGTCTCCAACTATTTCATCAGATGGGAGTGAAAGATGTTTCGATAAATGACATTGACATTTCCCACCGAGTTCCATCTAGGAATCCCTCGAATCGACCAGACGCAGTAGTCTGTAAATTTGTTAGAAGGATGGTAAAGGAAAAAATCATGGCTTCTAGGAAGACGATAAGGAACATAACAGCACAGCAACTAGGATTTTCTTTAGAGATTGATGTGAGTCACCTCAATATTTACGATCATCTGACACCTCGTCTACAAACCCTTCTGTATGAGGCAAAGAAGTTCAAAGAAGCCAACAGCTTCAAATTCTGCTGGGCGAAAAATGGTTCCGTATTTCTCAGGAAATCAGAGAATTCACCGATCCGCAAATTTGCAAATATGGAGGACCTAAACGCATTTACCCAAGGATAGAGATAAGTAACGCAATGACAATATTACATATCAAACTTGGCCTATTGTTATGGTTGGATTTTTTCTAAGACAATGGCGCTATTGTTGTCCGTCCTTTGGGATTTTTCTGTTCGGTGTCGCGAAATTACACTTGAGATAAATCGGATTCAGTCGGCAAATAGTTGATGATGACATTTTTGTTCCCTACGGGAGCCTACTTGGGAAAACACGGAGAGATCAACAGGGGATGAGTTAGTATATGTCGGTAAATCAAAAGTTTGACTATTGCTATACCTCGCGTGTGCTGGTCAGTGTCTTCCGGCCTAAATCAGACTCTCCTAGCCGTACTTTGCATTTTTTTCAAAAGGTAGTCACCAGTAGGTTGTGACATTCTGTTCTTAGCACATGCCCTTGCAAGCAAGCGCCCGTACCTGCTCGGTAACTGCAAGCAGCTAAGGCCGCGTTGTTTTTAGTTATGCCGTATACGCTTTAAATTTCCTTGCTTCTGATTCACTAAAATCGAACTTGACTTTTTCAAATTTGCCAATGGCACAAAGAATATATAAAAGAAAGTTTAAGTGTGTTGCTTACACCTTTTTCCCTTTGACGACTTAACTTTAATTTCGACGCTCCAGCTTGTGCTGGGAATAAAGAGCGAATAAAGTGCTGTTGTTGTCGTTGTTGTGCCATTATCTTATTTCTTTCTTCATGTTCTTGTGAGCAAGCGATCGTAAGTAGCTGGGAACGATCAGTATTGCTATACACACTGTAAACTCGTTTTGTTTTAAATTTGTTTTTGATGACCGCCCGCGCGACGCAAGGCGGATTAATATAAAAGAAACTTAAAGTTTGATTTTCGCACCTTTTGTCGTTTGAACGATTTCACTTTCAGGATCCACCGCCAAACGGCTTCGCGCAACTTCTTCTCGAAGAAGCTGCAGTTCCTGGGTGAGCTGAAAAACTTCAGCCCTCTTTTGCGCCAATTCCAAATCTTTAATCACGTTGCTGGCTCGCAGTTCGTCATTTTGTGCCAACAGGTTGCGAATGCGTGCGTCGGACCTATAGAGCACGTTTTGCGGCTTCTCGATCTTGAACTTTGAAAACATTTTCGAATTTTTTTTTGAACGATCTTCTCCGAAGACAAGTGTAAAATGATTGTCGGCAAGTGGCAAGTGTCTTTCAAGTAATTGTTGTCAACGCATTCGCTAGTCATCTTTCATTTGCATAATTAGAAATAAGTTGACAACGAGAAAACAGTGATGTCAACCGAGCGCGAAATTCGAAAACGCTAAAAGATGTCTTGTGGGGCGGAAAAAGAGGCCATTTTTGTTTTCCACGATCAATCTTTATCTTTTTCGACTTTCTTTTTAATATCTCACCTATGATATGATTTTAAACTTACTCTAGATGCAAAAGCGAACCAGAAGATGTAAAGAACAAGACCGAAATAGAAAACTCTTTCTCAAAGAACTTTCATATTATAACTTCACTGGCAGCTTAACTCTCTTCCACGGGCAATTTAACAACTCTCTGATCCAAAATCAGCTCCCAACTAAAAGACAACTCGAAAACCTAAATGGTTTGCATGATCTTGATCTTTTCAGACTAAACTCAAATCTTGATGACAGTTTAAATACAAACAATAACTTATTAAATCAACAAATCTACAGCCGTTATTATTCTTTTTTTTTTCACCAAAATTACCGCAGTGTTCTTGGATGTATTTGCTTACCGTTCGTGTAGAGCCATCTCTTTTGCACGTGACAATTCTTCATGCAGTATACAGTCTACAAACTCAGGGGAAAGACGAACGTTCCCATAGAACGTAGAAAGAAAAACTCAAGTTTGACAGTTATAATTGTGAAAATGATCTTAATTGGGTGGAAAACCTCCCAGAGTATCAAAAAGTCCGCCACAACGATTCACCACACAGCTCGCTTGGCTTTCTGACACCATTTGAAGTATATTTGGTCGCCCCTCTAACAGACCAAGAAAAAAGAACTGTTTGTGTTGTAAAGGAGATGCAGTCCTAGTCCGAATCCCTATATCTGAGAAATCTGTCAAAAGTAAAAAAACTTTGTTAAAAAGCAGCTGCGAAGGTCGTATCATTCACGCCGATCACAATCTTCACAAATATAACATTGAATTTAATGATCCAGTCACAAGTAAGAACAAAAAAAGCTTGGTTTAAAGTGGACGACATTACTTCGTTAACAAAAGAAGAAGAAAAATTAACGGCAAAAAATCGCCAAAGAGAAGATTCGTCAAAGGAGAAAGCGACAAGCGTGATCTGAAAGTAATAACATAAGGACTTGCAAATGTCTAAACACCCGCTACCTAATTTTCTCGTCTTCTCGCTTTTCGATTTTAACTTGCATACTTTTATTATTTAACAGATATATCAATTAAAATAAAGTCAGTTTTGGACTTTTCCTTATCGTGGGGATGTTAAAATTAGAAGAACTGTTCCAGTTATTTTTTTTGCGTTAGATAGACTGGTTAATTAAACTCGTGTTTTAGGACATCGATCAGTGCATATTTAGACTGAAAAATGATATATGCATGTTCCAGTTCCATAAAGTGTTTTGTTGTCGTGTTACATTGCAATTCGTGATGCTGGATAGTTTAAGGCGAGGGTAAACATGAAAAGGCGTGAAATTTGAAGTGATATAAAAAAGGAAATTGTTAGGATTAAGACGGGTTGAAAACACGTCCAGACAGTTGACCCCCGGAAAAGAGAGCCCCAGGTTGCTAGGAGACTGTTTGGTATCCGTCTACTCTTCACTTCAAATTTCAATTTTCCAAATCCATCAAATCTTCAACATTTCATATTTTCCTCAATTTAACCTATCCTTTGAGAAAAAATATCTCTTTCCCAAAATGCCCAAAAATCACCCAAAAATTTACACAAAACTGCTAAACAGTGGTTAAAGTGCCTATAACCCCAAAAATGTTTTCCGCTTAAAAAAAATCTTTGTGTTTCTGTGAGCAAAATGGTAAAAAAATCATTGTTTTTGCTTGAAAACTCGATATTTTATGTGCCGTCAAAGTCACAGAAAATCACCGAAAACATTTGCACGACCGAGCTTGTGAGGAGCATGGGTCTATTCCTGGGTTGATGTCACAAACTGTTTTGCATGCATGTTTATAAAGAGTTATGGCTATGTAAATAAATCTATGACATCAACCCAGGAATAGACCCAGGCTCCTCACAAGCTCGGTCGTGGGAATTTTTTCGGTGAGTTTCTGTGACTTTGACAGCGCATAAAATATTGAGTTTTCAAGCAAAAACAATGATTTTTTCACCATTCTACTCACAAAAACACAAAGGTTTTTTTAAGCGGAAAACATTTTGGATGTTATAGGCACTTTAATGAGATAAGCAGAGAGATTTTGTGTCGCTTGAAACGTGACCGGGATATTGGCAGAAAGCGGGCCATATTAAGCGACCTCAAAACAGCTTTCACGCTTACCCCAGCCTAAAGCCGTGAAATTTACTGTACATCTTGCTTGTGCTACTAATAGTAACTTTTGCATTTAAATTAGCAGTTCGAAATTTTAAGAGAAAAAATATTTAGGGTTAGGGTTAGAGTCCACTAGTTTCCTCTTATTGTGGCTAAGATATCATTTCCATTCCGGGGTATTTGCGGTCCAATCTGGGGATCATTTCTGGTCCTTGGATCATTTGAGGTCCAATCTGGGGATCATTTGCGATCCCGGGATCCTTTGCGGGCCTATACAGAACAAAACCTAACGGGGATTTCCTTTTGACTTATAGCAAGCCTTGTGATAACGGTCTCGGTAAAGTTGGCCTATGAATACCCTCTCTGGTGAGGTATGGGGCCCGAAGATATCCGCGGTCAAAAGTTCAGTCGTGAAAAAATCGCTGCCATAAAAATCTTTCTCGCCAGATGATGGCACTATCTTGCCGGTTCGGGATTACAAGCTATGTCCCGCATTGAAAAAATGTGTTCCTTATCACATATACTGAATATATCCTTTATGACAAAGCTGGTTCTGTCAAGATGGCTGGATAGATAGACTTATAGCAAGCCTTGTGATAACGGTCTCGGTAAAGTTGGCCTATGAATACCCTCTCTGGTGAGGTATGGGGCCCGAAGATATCCGCGGTCAAAAGTTCAGTCGTGAAAAAATCGCTGCCATAAAAATCTTTCTCGCCAGATGATGGCACTATCTTGCCGGTTCGGGATTACAAGCTATGTCCCGCATTGAAAAAATGTGTTCCTTATCACATATACTGAATATATCCTTTATGACAAAGCTGGTTCTGTCAAGATGGCTGGATAGATAGACTTATAGCAAGCCTTGTGATAACGGTCTCGGTAAAGTTGGCCTGTGAATACCCTCTCTGGTGAGGTATGGGGCCCGAAGATATCCGCGGTCAAAAGTTCAGTCGTGAAAAAATCGCTGCCATAAAAATCTTTCTCGCCAGATGATGGCACTATCTTGCCGGTTCGGGATTACAAGCTACGTCCCGCATTGAAAAAATGTGTTCCTTATCACATATACTGAATATATCCTTTATGACAAAGCTGGTTCTGTCAAGATGGCTGGATATTTGCTTCGTTCCTTTTTTTGCCAGTTTATGCGTGTTCAGGCACGAGAAAAAAACTTGGCCAATACCCAGCCTTATTATTTGACAAGCTCCGTAAGCGGGCAAGATGAATCAAATCCTGCGCTGTGATTGGCTACCCGAGCAGGCAAGATGGAGCTATCTTGCGTGCTCGGGACTACCCGCCTTGTCCCGCAAGAAAAATTTCCCCGAAAGCCATATAATAAATCTTTTATTGACCAAGCTTGTTCGGTCAAGATGGCTGGATATTGGCCTCGTTCTTTTTTTTGCGTGTTTATGGACCTCGACTCAGTCTCTGTCCATAAACTCGCAAAAAAAAAGAACTCGGCCAATATCCAGCCATCTTGACCGAACAAGCTCGGTCAATAACCCATACATCTTGACCTTATGCTTGATCAATGATCCATATATGACCCATATATGGTAAATACTCAACCTCGTTCACAGAGGGCGGTTAGATGAGAGACCCTGGGAACGAGGTTGCGTAAATACTCTGTTTGTGGAGGAACGACCTCTTCCAGCAATGGACGACTCTGCTTTCTTTTATCTTATGCTTTTATTCACTTTACAACAACATTATATGTTACATGTCTTACACGTCTCAGCCTCAATTTTCCTGCTCTTGCTCTTTTATGTTGACCTGGTAGAAACTGACACTACCAAATCTAGGCTTCTGTAAGCGCTTGCGCAGTCCAGGTTAAACAACAATACGCTTGTACACGAGAATCATTACCATATTTTCCTTCGACCAAATAACTGAGTCGAAATCTTTTTCATTTTACATTTTCTGTATGATTCTAAGAGTCTGGCCACAATAAAACAACGAGATCAATATAAAAAATACAACAATAGTTTTTACAGAATAGCCCTTTTCACGGTTAATTTTTCTCATTTGCATTACAATGTAATCCAACGTGGATGCGAGGCAATTTCGGGCTAAAACTACAAAATAGCCCGAAATTGCCTCACATACATGCTAGATTTTATTGTAATGCAAATAAGCAAACCTAACTGTGAAAAGAGCTATTAAACTAAAATATAAGTCACAACAACAAGCTACCTTATTGAAGAATAAAGATGGTCTCACTGGTTACGCCTTTTCGATAGTTTGATATTTAAGTACTCGTTAGTTCCAAAACAGAAATTTATTCACATTAGTGTTAACGTACGTGTTACTAGAGGTCCTTTGAAGGGGAAACGGACTTCTAAAGGGTTTCTGCAGATAAGCGCCTTTTCCTATAGAAAATGTACTGCAAAGGTTGGTCAAGACAACGTGAAAATAGGCGTTGTTACAATATTTCGGCTGGCCAACACCAGCCTTCAGGTTTATTGAATGGATAAATGCTTGTTACAAGATCTTTATATTTACCGGAAATGACATAAAAAGGCGACGTGATGTGTAACATTAATAAAAAAAGAAAATGCATAAAAGATAATAATACATGATAACAAGGTAAAATAGACAAAAGAAAATCAAAAGGTAGCTAAATTAAAGTGTGCTCGAGTTTAGTGTCAAGTACAAGGATATATTTAACATTAGCTAATTGTCCAGTGCGATCTCTACTAAAGAAATAAGGTCCGCTGTGGTTTTACTTTCGTAGAAGAGATAACTCTAAATTAAGAACAGAACATACCAGCAATAACAATAAATTACTCCAGGAAAATGGTCAAGCAAAATACTTTTTAGCATTTGACCTGGCCAGAACACTAAGCCTAAATGGAGATAACCGTCGAGATTAAAATAGCAAAACTTGAACTTCGTACCTTAACGAGACTCATTCTCTCTAAGCTAAATTAATTCTATGTCCGGGGGGGTACTCCCTTATATGGGCTATATAGGTATGTGCGGCCCCAAAGGGTAGGGTTTTTCAGCCGTTTTGGTCATAAATAGGGCATCGATTTTGGCCACTTGGTCATTAATAGGATATGGTTTGGCACTCTTGTCTTGAACTGGGTATGTTTTTTTTAGAAGAAGTTACCTATTCATCATTATCGATAAGATCATAAATAGGACATCAAATTTTGGTCATAAATAGGGTAAGGGTTTTGGGAAGCGGGCCGCGCACCCCCAGCCAATTTTTCTGGGAGTACCCCCGGGTTCTAAGTACACACAAATTTTCCCATCAAGATTTCTCTATACTAGACAATCTTTGTTCTATATAAAAGAAATAACATGCAAACTAAACCATATTACACGACGTTTCGGCGTCATCTTGCCTCCATTACCAAATACAGATTTAAGCCGTTCACTTCAGATAAGTATTGTGTTAAGGAGTTTTAACTCCTTAACACAATATTTGTTTTGTCGTTTTTGTCTTTACATTGTTCTTAAAATTACAATGTAAAGAACAATGTTAGCTAATTAAACACTTTTTCCCGAAACGTCATGTTATAGCGTTTAGTTTTTGCCATATCTTCTTTAATTAACCATGCAAACTGCGGTGATAAACATTACCATAAAACGCATTGTTGATAAACAAAAAATG
>OZ026596.1:36560533-36593033 GCA_964020085.1 Micromussa lordhowensis | reverse complement strand
TATGATACGATGAAGCTTTTCGGCGACCGAAGCAGCAAACTGTGAATAAACGTACTACTAAAACCAAATATCGTTTCGAGATTTCCAGATAACCGGTCATACGATACGATGGCGCTTTTCTGCGACCGAACTAAGGGCGGTTAAACGAACTGACCATGGGAAAAAGGGGCGTCGAGGGTAAAGTACAAGTTCACTGTAAATGACAGCGGAACAGACAACTATTGTTTGCTGACAAATAAAACTTTAATAAATAACCAAAACTGCCTGTTTTTTAATTGCAAGCATTTTTTTCCAAACGAAAGTTCCGAAGCGGCCAGATTAAAAGTATAAGGTCGCACGCTTCAGTCAGCACGCTTCACAGCAATTTCATTTCAAAGTATTTTCCAGCCAGATTTGATTTAGAAAACCGATACGTAAGCTATTAGTACACACAAAATAAATTTTCCCAGCTATCTAACCGTCGATAAGCACATTTCCCAGCAAGATTATAACTATAGCCAAGATTCCCAGCCAGGTCGACATAAGTTTGCAGAGCGGATATTCTGCGGAGCGGATCCGATGGGTACTCCTGCGAGGTATTTCTGTCTGTATAATCATAGTTAGTAGTACTAACTATGGTATAATAAAGGAACCAGAATCTCGCCGATGAGCATCGGCGAGGTATTTCTGTCTGTATAATGCCCTCATTGGAGCAAGACTTGAGGTTGAACACAACCGAGTTAATTTGGATGGCTCCACTGAATATCTCGGCTGGATAGTCGGCTGGATAAAGGGCACCATCGCTACATGGAATAGATCCAAGGGCTATTTTTACGATAACTGCAGAAATTCGCGCGCGCTCATTGGCTAATTTTTATCGTCAATATGCGGGCAGACACATGAAATTATAATTTATGCGATATTGACATGGCGAGCTGAAGAGCGGAAAATTTAAAACCAACATGGATGAAACGGAAAAAAGTCCCCTGTTTCCAGTTTTGGACCAGTTAATGAATGTTTAACTCAATTTGAAGAACCAGATTGTTCCGATATCGAGCTGATAGCCTGTATGGAAGAGAGAAATAACAACTAAATTTTAAATTTAGCATAAGGAACTAATTAACAATAACAATGACAGTGTAGTCGAAATTCACACATCAATGATATCACACTTTAACTAGTGATTCGCTGAAAGCAAACACACATAAACAAGCTAAATATACAGAGCAGGAAAGCAAAACGAAATACAAATAAAACAGGCAAAAATGACGGAAAAATAACGAAACTTACTTAGATTTGTGTGGCGACTATGACAACTGAAACAATCACAACGGCAACAAGAAAACTAAGGTAGAAGAAGCTATACCAAACAATAGAAACAATGCGTGAAAAAATGGACACGAAAATATGAAATGTTACGTAACCGAAAATAACTGGCGAAACTAATAGATCGTTTTCATGTGACGTCACAACTTTCTAAAATCTAAAACTAAAGATCCACCAAAGTTTTCATCCCATCAGGTATAAGAGGTGACATATTTATATCTGTTTGCAACTTTACAGCTCAATAGCGTGCTTCGTTTGGAAACCAGAGCATTTTGAATTTCCGGGTTATGGAGGCGCGTGACACAAGGCTACGATCAAATTTGTTGAAAAATATATACTTATCTCATGATTTTGAGCCCTGTTAGAAGCTAGAGCATTAGAAAAATTGGTTATGTAAATACTTGTTTTTTCAGTACTGATAATCAGTCGCCTAGAAAGCCAAAGTAAGTTCCAGATGTTTACACTATTTTCCAGCCGCCATATTGGTGTACCATGGAGGTACACCAACATGGCGTTTTCATACTGGGCTCTGTAAATTTCTGCGAAACATTTCGACAAATATCTGAAGTTTGGGGAAACGCACAGGGCTAAAACTTGGAGAAGTGTTTTATTTTTTTCTCTTCTATAACATCACAACTTCTTAGCTTTTTCCACTGGATAGTTTTCGATTTATTTTTTTTATTGCGTGACAGTGAAAACGATCTATAGAATAACAAATATTCACGGAACAATTGAAAAACAGAGAACAATAGACAAAAAAGCGCCAAAACAAAACAAAATTGAGGCGCCGTGACTACAGACAGAAGTTGAAAAAATTTGCATTTTAAAAGAGATGGAAACTACTAAAGATAGAGCTTTTCGCTGCTGACGTTATCATTTAGGGTAGGTTTCAATTCCTTAATTAGCAGTCTCCTTTATCTTGCAATGGGTATACGACCGTCCTTTTGCTAATATATCAAAGTGGTCCAATTTTAAGTTATAATTGACGCAAGGGACCAGTTTCTAGCTTTCATTTGAATGTTCACACACCAGGGTAAGGTTTCATCCACAGAAGTCTTAAAACTTGAAACCATCATGAAAGCTGCAAGGCCATGTAAACGAGGTAGAACGTTCTAGGTCGTTCTAGGGTGTACACATTGGGGAGGGGAAGGGGGAGGTGTTGCGTTAGTAGAGCTGTCCGCCTACGATAATTATTTCCATTAGAAAAAAGAGAGAAAAGGTAAAAAGGGAAATTGAAAACAGCGTCCGTAAGTAGAGCAAGGAAGGAAGGGAAGTCATTCCACTGTCCGCTTCTCGCACTGTTCATGGCGCATTTTTCTGGCCGATTTCCGTTGCCGCCATTATTGGGTTCACCCCTGGACCAATTGAGATATTCAACGCTGCTCCTGTTCAAGATTACAAGACAGGTTAGCATTTAATCATCAGTTATATGGCGTGAACAAGTAAATTACCACAGTAAATTAACCCTTAAAGGGAAACAAGCATGACACTTATACAACTCTCTGACTTGTGACATTATGCGATCAGTGCTTAAAAATATCTAACCATAGTTTTTTTTTAATGCGGAATAAGAGGTGATATCTCAGCTGCTGAATGTTTTAAAGGTAAAATATCTTTCAATCTAGTATCTAATCTCCTGGATCTTGTAAACTGGATCTTGTACTGAACCGGACATTTTTAAAGATCTCTAGATAATTAGTATACTTTTTGAAAACAAAAACTTCATTCGTGAGCTTACCTAACGTAAAGTAAAGTTCCAAATCGAATGCTTTTATAAGCTTAAAATATACTGTTTTGCAAATGAAGTTTGGTTAAAGTTGACGTCTTAACGTCCCTTCGTATGCTTTACTCACTGACACTTTCCCAATCAAATAATGACTTACTAGTATATAAAAATTATATATTTCTGTTAGCTTCTCTTATTTCTTGCACCTTGAGCAGCTGAGTTGCGATATAAAACATAAATAAGACAAATATTCCATCTTCTGGTCATCCTAAGTGCCGATTTTCTGCATGCATTTAACATCACGGATTTCAAAACGGATTAAAACGGATAAACATGATTTCAGATTATCAGTATCATATCGGGAGGGTATGCCCATTCCGCAAGGTAATTGTAACGCGGTCTCTGTGTATGAGTGTAGGTTTGGGTTCTGGAATGTAAGAACATAAACAATCTGATCGTCCACTATAACTCTTAACTGACTAAGTTAATCACGAGTTAAAAGGACTCCGAGCAGGCTTTAGGTGTGAAAAGCAGAACGTAACTGAGCTTGTGAACCTAACCTTGCTCAGACAATTAACATTTGAAAGCTTTAAAAGTGGCCATTCTTAAATCTGTTCCATGACATTTGTTGAACTTGTTCTGTTGTTTTGTTATCTTACCCGTCGGTCCACTCCCAATCGCGTTTCTTCTCGAACCCAATCCATACCGATGCTTCTGATGAAGTTCTGCTCTGCTTTGCTCTTTATACTGTCGAGGTGTGACTTCTCATCCTTGCAGAATTCCTCTGCTTCTTCCCACTTCAAGCGTTTATTGGTGATAACAAGGTAACAGTGTGGAACTCGGTTTACATAGAAAGAGCGCCACTTTGGATAACAGTCTGTAACAGGGGCTGAAAAAACAATACATGTAAATAAAACTTCCATAGAGTTAGTTAATAAGCGCGGAGAAAGCAAGTGAGAAAGAAAGCCAGTCGTTTAGGTAAGTAGGTCAGTAATAATATTTATACCTTGTCGTACCTTTTTACTTGATATAGAGCAATCTCAACCACCCTTCTTCAATTTATATCAATTGTATCACTTAGTAATTGGTCGGGTTTGCAAGGGGAAATGAATATGTAGTGCGAAGACCGATTTTAAATCTTGGTAAAGAAACTCAATATCCAGTTCTGCACCCCAGACTACCTACCTTCTCCAGTAATCCCACGGCAGTTTGACTGGAGTGCGATATTTCCTTTTCTAACACTGCGTTTCTCGCCCTCCCCCCTCCCCACAGTATATACTTACACATATGGAGCGGTCTTTGGTACGCACAAATAATTATCGTGCCAGCCATTAGGTTGATATCGTCCGTTTTGGTGAGTGATCTCGATGCATCTCATACCAATACTTCGCCTGTCAGACCAACGGACTTCCAAGTCTCTCTTGTTACTTGGCCAGCAGAGACGCGTGCGGGCCCATGCGCTGTACTGCTGCCTCTTGTATATCAAGATAATCTATCAAGATGCATACCTGTCGTTTGGGAGTGAAACTTATGAACTCAAATCTGAAATCGTACGGCCATGAAGGAAATTCTGGAAAATAAAACAAAAGTGACGTTGGAAATGGAAAGAACAAAAATGCTCGATGCTTTAAGACGATTAAACGATCAAACCGAGCTAGATTTAACAAATTGACGTCAGTTTTTCATGCGTCTGTCCTGTTATTGATCATAAATTTCGTCATCACATTGTCAAAGTAGCTGTACTTTGACAATGTGATGACGAAATTCACTGTCAATAACAGGACAGACTGATTAAAAACTGACATCAATTTGTTTTTTACGATAACAAACGGTCGAATTGCCCGCTCTCGCTCGCTGACGCGTCGCACGAATTTCAAATTCATGTGTCTGTTTGAACTCCACGGTCTTAGAACTAACTAGTCAAAGTGCTGCGTTGGTAACTACATGCTGAGGGGGGCAAAAAATAGCCAAAAAATGTTGCATCATTTGCCAGTAATGCCCCCTCTCCACTGACGCCACATCCGCTCGTCGAGGTAAGATTGAAGATCTGCCTTTCCAGTGGCGGATCTAGGGGAGGGGCCCGGGGGGGGGGCCGCCCCCCCTTATTTTGGGTAAAAAAAGAATAAATGACTGAAGGGAAAATGGCAGCCATGGCAAGTAAATCAAGACCCCCCCCCCCTTAGCTCAAGGTCTGGATCCGTCACTGCTTTCTAATACCTCTAATTGTTTTTTGTTCTAACTTGAGACCATTCCAGCAGGACTCTACTTCCTGCGTATGGACGCCAGTAACAGGATCGACGAAGTGACGAACATGCACTACGATTCGGTGCACTGCAACGTTGCTTATTCGCCGTGCCATGCCTCTGTATGAAGCCCAGTCATCAGTCGAGACTTCTGTTCCTGGTCGGATACACTTCGAGATGATGGGATCAAGTGTGGCGATGTCCCGTCTCTCTACAACTTGGAAGCACCCCCGTGCAGGATTAAATTCGGTAGCGACTATGCCAAATACCCAAGCATCCCTCGCTAGTCTCCCTCGCTTGTACTGAAAAGAGGCGTAAAGATTTGTTACTAAACACGTTTTTTTCTGTAAGTGTATATGAAATAATTCATATATTTGAACTGCGGTTATAGATGAAAGTGAAAGAATGATCATCGCAGTGAATTTTCCAATTTAAGCAACTGGAAAGAAGCCTGAAAAAAAATCAGGGCTTCAACGGGAGGTCACGGGTTCGAATCCCGTTGAAGCCCTGATTTTTTTTCAGGCTTCTTTCCAGTTGCTTAAATTGGAAAATTCACTGCGATGATCATTCTTTCACTTTCATGTTTTTTTTCTGTGACCAGAATAGAAATTAATGCAGCCTAAATGTTTTGAGAACACACTAGAATAATGTGAACTGGACATCATCCTCCTTTACTTACTTTGATAGATGCAAGGTAGGTTTAGCTTGCTGTCGATCCTTTTGGTTGATCAACCCGGCGGATATCCCGTTAAAAAAAAACTCGGAGTACTTCTTACCTCTTTTCAACATGTACGCGTCTTTGCTTTGCTAGTTTCATTTGGCTGGTTGCTTTTTGGGGTATTCTCGATTCTTTGTTAGGTTTTGGCTTTTACAAAGCAAAGGAGGCTCGATAGCGTTTTCAGCAGCGCGCTTGATTTTGTTTTTTTAAAGATTTTGATCAGTTCTGCATTATAACGTTGTTGAGATACATGTTGAAATCTTGCGCGTGCAGTTGAACCCCATCGCAAATGACGATGATCTAATCGTGCTGTACGTTTTTATTTTTTTTTTTTCACTTTAAAATCCGCACGCTACCGCTCGGAAAATAATTTCAAATTTTGGCTGGGAACCAAAATTAGTTAGCTGGATATATAATCTCATTTTTAACAATTGCTGTGGGTAGTAAAAGATAAGAAAGCCCAAGAAGTCAGTAGTGGCAAACAGAAGTGCTCACTCCACCAACTGCTCAGTTGAAATTTAACACTAAATTTGGTGATGATGTCTTGGAATGGAAGGAGATTTATAGCTTGCCTTTTCGCGCTACCTTGGATACAAAATTGCGTGAATTTCAGTACAAATTGCTCAACAGATGTCTGGTAACAAATGCTTTTTTGTTTAAAGTTGGACTTGCATCAACTCCAGCATGTTCTTTTTGTGGAGATATGGACGAATCTCTCGAGCACCTTATTATATCTTGTCATTACTCTAAAAAGTTTTGGGCTGAAGTGATAAAATGGTTTGATAAACAAGGGATTAAAATCGCTCATCTTTCCGATAAAGATATAATGTTTGGTATTTTAAGGTGTGACGATGAATTATTTGTAAACCATGTTCTATTAGTAGCCAAACAGTACTTATATTATTGTAGACAAAAAAGTTCTTTACCTTCAATTAGAGTTTTAGACTCAAAAATTAAAATGATTTACCAACTTGAAACAATTATAGCCAAATCTAATAATAAAATGTCAGCTCACTTTATAAAATGGGGCAAATACAAAGTACAATAATGTGCAATGGTACCGCTGCTGTACGTATATGTGAGAAAAAGTTGTTTACTATGTAAAAAAGATGATGAAGAGGTGTGTATGTGTATGTGTATGTGAGTGTGAGTGTAGTAGGGAAGTAAGTGAAAGTAGTATGTAGTAAAATTGTATGTAAAACTGAAAATCAATAAATATCATTAAAATAAAATAAAAAAAAAACAGAAGTGCTTTTCGTATTCACATCAGATTTTTTTAACTCGAAAAATAGAACAGATTCAGGAGATGTTCCCTTCCTGTTCCTTTGATACGACACTAGTGTCGATTTTGGGGGATCCTCTGAATGCGTGCTAACAGGTTATCTACAGAAAAAAAGTTTTTTTTTTATATAAACAATAGCCCCATTTGTCGCGAAACATGGTCAGAAATTTGTCCGCGTACATTATCTGTTGCAAGTACCTAAGAGTTTTCCGAGAACAAAGTTTGAGGAAAAATGTGAGCTTCGAGAAACAAATAATTTCCAAAAACAGATATCTGAGCATATTTTCGCGACAAATGGAGGCTGTTGTGTTTAATATCGTAACTATTTTTCGCAAACCGCGCATTCTCGCAGGTTTTGCTGGGGCATATTCAGTCGCGTTTAGACCAATCGAGCTTGATCCAAACTTTTCGATGGATTATAATCTGTGATATTTTGGATGGATCGGGGGTTCGAAGAGCTCTAAATAGAGCTCCCGATCACATTTATCTTCGCTTTGCTCGTTCATCGCGTTGACATGTGTTGAATAAACCAGCTGCTGTACCAAGCTGCTGTTTTAAAATTCGCGCAAAATCATACATTTTCTAAATGAATTATTTTCTTGAATAGGCTTTTGTTTCGTCTTGACAACCATTGTTATTCAGTCATGGGCTGAAAACAATGGCATCGGACTTAGCACGCGCCATTTTCGAACGGAACTCCGACTTAAAATTTTAGAACTGAGAGGGATAGTGGTTATCTTTCACCAATTTTCAAAATCAAAACGGATTCTGTTTCAGGAAAGATCTATCTTCCATTTCTCGCCCTTGGGTTTTTGGAAGCTAGTTTGAGTTTTCCGAAAATTGCTCTGTAAATCGGCTTCCATACAAAAAATTCCCGTTTTTTCGTCATTTTCAAAGTTAAAGTGATAGGCCTTATACTTTGTAAAACTTCTTTTATGTGCAAATCAAAGATGAACCCTTCGTCTTCAAAAGTCCTCTCTTAGGTTTTTAACCTCTTGCTTCTGTAAATCTAGAAAGCAAGTTTTATCAACGCCGCTTTGTTGATTTCGGCTCTTTCTTCTCTTATTCTGGGCTAACGAGCGGCGATCACATTTAAATTTCCCCGCTTCAGTGGTTATGAATAATTAATGAATGTCCAAGCACTCTTTCCGATGTGTTTTTGTTTATTTCGTTGGCAATTTTCATACTGTTACGCTTAGCCAAGCTCTGTTTAGGAAATAGTTTGTAGAATTTATTTTAATCTGCCTTGGATTTCTTCTGAGAAACTAGGCAAATAGGGTTGCCTTTTCTCTCGCTGTTTTCTAAAGCTTTTGACTTGCAACTAGCGATTTCACCTTAGCCTTGTGATTTAATTTGCTCTCGTCACACTTAACGACGACGCATGATCCTCCAAAAGGTATGAACGGCCTCTCCTCCAGATCTCTGGAACACACATCTTGCAGCCGTCGGTAAATTTTTGATACCAGGCCTCTGTTGAGAGTTAATCTCCGCGCTGTTTGTCGCTGGGAATCTTCGGCAACAAAATAGTAAATTACAAGGAGCAGCGTTCCTAGTGGTACGCGTGGAAACTCTTCGAAGAAACTGTTTGTTTACAGTTTACAAGAAGGGAGGGTTACCTTAGCAAGCAGGTTAACCCTAGCTGGAGGTCAAAAAATAGCCCGGGTTTAGAAGCAAAAATTTCACAGGTAGGGTAACCCTGCAACCCGGGACAACTGAATGTGCAGTCTGGGGACAATTAAAACCTTGGAAACAATTAAAAGGCGGGTTAACCCTACCTGGAGTGTTTACAAGGGAAAAAGTTAACCCGCCTGCCAGGGTAACCCTAGCACGCAGATAGGGTAACCCGCCTACCGGGGTAACGCTAGCTGCCTTGTAAACACGACGAAGAAAAAAAGAGGAAATGTGGGAGTGCTAGGGTAACCCTCTCTCCTTGTAAACAGGCCCTTACAGCCGCTGCAGCGCCTATTAATAGGAAAAGAAAATACGAGGCCATCCAAAATGTATTAATACGGGCGCAACAGACCTTACTAATCGATTTAATTCGTGTTCAAGGAGTGGAAAAAGAAGCGTGCAGCAATACAGTTCATACTGTTCCGCACAATTTGCCATCTCGCGCTTTAGTCTACATTAATTCTGGCCGACGGAGAATCGAGAATGTTTTAACGGCCAAATAGCCTTTTGGGTTAGTATTACATTGTAAACTATTACGGGAAAGCTGGTACTATTAAATAGAGGATATTGCGTGGCCGCGCGGAGATACGAAATTTTTCAGAAGAGAAAATTCGCATTTCCAAGCGACAACATAATTTTCTTTTTACTATATCGCAATGCATAGCGGCGTTTTGGCGATTTTCCGATGAGGAATCTGGGACTAAGGGCAGATGCACGGGGCAAATAGTTGGAAAGAGCGAAAGTAAAATACTGCTGTAAATGTGGTTTTCTGAGTGCTATAAACGCAGTTTATAAGAATACAGATTGCTCAGATATAAAGAAAATAATACAAGGTAAGGCACTGCGTCTTTTGATACTTTGCAGACCACAGTTTCGAGTTTAAGCTTATTGTTGGTCAAAATATGTTTTTTTCTGTCAATCTTCGTGATTGGACATTACATGCAGGTTAAAACTTTCTGTATAATGAGGCATAAAACAATGTAATTCAAAGAAGACTCGCAATGAGCCATTGTCTTCTTCCCATCCACCTACCCTCCCTGCCACTCCAGAGTAGCGAATTACAAGGGTACAAAAAAGAGCCACACACAATGGAAAAGTTCATGGTAGTTGATAATGTTTATTGCTAACATACACTTATCAGATTTATTGGAGTATATTGAAAAATGCTGACTACATGCAATTATATTTTGTGATAATTCAAAAAAGTCAGACACATATTTCTTATTATAATTGATAAAGTTAAACATTGAAATAAATTACCAGCAGCATTTCTAACATCAACTTACAATGCTCAGTTGCAACAAATTTCACTAAACTACTCTCCTATTTCTAAACAGTTATATACTTCATGATAAATAAAAGAAAACTGGTTAAGAAGGAAATGAAGGACAAATATTAACAATTTAGCAACATACTGCAGTATCGTTTTTAATATTCAGTGACTTTTAGTAATAAAAGTTTTCTGAACTTATTTAATTTTCTAAACGTACAATGTAGAAGTTCAATAGTACCTATCTAAACAGACAGTTTATTTGTAGTCTCTGCAACAACCAATATTTCATGAATTTTGATAATAAAATCTAATGTATGCAGCAATGCTGACTTGTCAATGTACAACATCAATTCAAAAGTAAAGGTGTGACTATGTACTTCATATAATGGACAAAATAAGGTGTGGAATGACCCAAATGCGTTTCTGTTTCTGCTTTTGAAAAACGCATGCAATTTTGGTCAGAAATCATCTTGCAATTCAATTAAAATTAATTAAATTGAATTCAGTTATCATTATCAATTTTAATGAGCTTTGCCTTTCTCCTCTTTGCCGTCGTCCTCTTATCCTTCTTCCTTTTCTTTTGAATTTTCTCTTTTTCTGTATCTTCCAATTCCTTTTCGTCTGCATTATCTTCTTCTTTTTCTTGCCCCTTTTCATTTGTTTCTGCTGTTCTTCCCATTTCTTCTTTTCTGTTTCTGTCACTTTTTCTGTTTCTGTTTCTTGTTCTCCTTCTCTTGCCTGAGCTTCAGAAATTCCTCTTTGAGAAGCATCTGTTACCAAAATGCAGATGTATAATTAACCCCATTTCATTTTTTTTGGTCATTTTCAAGTTTGGCTTACCAGTTTTTTGCCTTTTTTTTTGTTTTTTGGTCAGCCTTTTTCAGTTCACTGTTTGTATTTTGAGGTTATGCCAATTTCCATGCTTTCATTTATGTCAACTTGACTGTAGCCTTCAAAATAGATTAACCTTGGATTTAATCAGTTCGTTTACCATTTACAAAGAATCCTGTATCATTGTAGCTGTAAAGATCATCTGAGATCCTCGGAGGGGGGGGGGGGGAGTCGGGCAAGACAGGTTAAAGGGATGTGTAGGTAATTTGCATTGATTGCACCCGTTTGACTTTCTCCTGACACGACCATCTGCCCCTGGCTCTCCTAGAATGCTTTAAAAGTTGATGTGTACTCACCCACTACTGTATCAGATAGTGTCACTTCATTTAATCCAATCTGAGGCAAATTTCCTCTGAACGAGACCTGCAAGTCAAAGTAAGGAAGGAAAGTGTGCTGCTCAAAGGAGTCACAGGTAACTAACAAGTTAAATGATGGGACACAGTATGTGGTAGCCATCATTTAAACAAAGTTACCCATTTATTTCATTTGAGCAGCCCACCTCCTTAAGATGCTCTCCACTACTGACATGAAGTAAGACATCAATCTACAATAACTATTGTACGAACTTTATTGTTTAAACTTTCGTATTCATTATTACTGCAGTAGTGTTTTCACCAGTCTTGGTGTAATCTTTTTCTGTTCCTGTTTCTGTTGGTTTTAGTGTTTCTGTAGCAGTAAATGTTAGTGTTGATGTTAGTGTTAATAATAATAATGTGACTGTGGTCACTATTAGTTCTAGAATTTAATTGTAAACTAGTGGTTCTGTTTGTGTTAATGTTAGTGTAAAATAAAATGTCAGTGTTGGTGTTAATAGAGGATTTTCTGTTTGTGTCCAAGTTAACAATTCTTTCAGTTTTAGTCAGTGTTACTAATTTTGTTTCATTGTTACATTTTAGCTGCAAATAAAATGCAGACAATTTTGTATCCAACTATGAAGTAGCTCCAAAGCTGTTTCCTTGTAATCTAAAAATGCCGGGCTGTATGGAGCTGACTCTAGTTGATGTACTGCTTGGCAAACTTAACGACTTTTGTCATCTGTGTATCCATAGAAGCTCGAGGGTGCTGTAAAAAAATCTATCGTTTTCAGTCTGATTTATGTTTGATACTCATATACATGTATCATTTCAATTTAAACCCTTTCAGCAATGTGTTCGAAATATTAATGTTGTCTAAGGGATAAAAACTTAAACTTCTTTATTTAATAGAATATCTGAAATTGTAGTCCAGGGCATTGTTACTGTTATTAATATTGTTTCTGTCAGTCTGTCCCAAGTGTCGATGCTCTAAAAGAGCTTCGTTCCAAGGGAACCTGTCAAGTTGGTCTGTCCCTAGTGTCGATGCTCTAAAAGAGCTTCGTTCCAAGGGAACCTGTCAAGTTGGTCTGTCCCTAGTGTTGATGCTCTAAAAGAGCTTCGTTCCAAGGGAACCTGTCAAGTTGGTCTGTCCCTAGTGTTGATGCTCTAAAAGAGCTTCGTTCCAAGGGAACCTGTCAAGTTGGTCTGTCCCTAGTGTTGATGCTCTAAAAGAGCTTCGTCCTAAGGAAACCTGTCAAGTTGGTCTGTCACAAGTGTCGATGCTCTAAAAGAGCTTCATCCCAAGGGAACCTGTCAAGTTGGTCTGTCCCTAGTGTTGATGTTCTAAAAAGCTTCGTCCCAAGGGAACCTGTCAAGTTGGTCTGTCCCAAGTGTCGATGCTCGAAAAGAGCTTCGTCCCAAGGGAACCTGTCAAGTTGGTCTGTCCCTAGTGTTGATGCTCGAAAAGAGCTTCGTCCCAAGGGAACCTGTCAAGTTGGTCTGTCCCAAGTGTCAATGCTTTAAAAGAGCTTCGTCGCAAGGGAACCTGTCAAGTCAGTCTGTCCCTAGTGTCGATGCTCTAAAAGAGTTTCATCCCAAGGGAACCTGTCAAGTTGGTCTGTACCTAGTGTCAATGCTCTAAAAGAGCTTCGTCCCAAGGGAACCTGTCAAGTTGGTCTGTCCCTAGTGTCGATGCTCTAAAAGAGTTTCATCCCAAGGGAACCTGTCAAGTTGGCCTGTACCTAGTGTTGATGCTCTAGAGTTTCGCCCCAAGGGAACCTGTCAAGTTGGTCTGTCCCTAGTGTCGATGCTCTAAAAGAGCTTCGTCAAAAGGAAACCTGTCAAGTTGGTCTGTCGCAAGTGTCGATGCTCTAAAAGAGCTTTGTCCCAAGGGAACTTGTCAAGTTGGTCTGTCCCTAGTGTCGATGCTCTAAAAGAGTTTCATCCCAAGGGAACCTGTCAAGTTGGCCTGTACCTAGTGTTGATGCTCTAGAGTTTCGCCCCAAGGGAACCTGTCAAGTTGGTCTGTCCCAAGTGTCGATGCTCGAAAAGAGCTTCGTCAAAAGGAAACCTGTCAAGTTGGTCTGTCGCAAGTGTCGATGCTCTAAAAGAGCTTTGTCCCAAGGGAACTTGTCAAGTTGGTCTGTCCCAATTGTCGATGCTCTAAAAGAGCACGTAGTTGTTACTTCAAGCACTACAGAGAAATATTGGTACCATCACTGTCGCCAAATGTGGACAGTGGTTCAGGTTTATGCAGATGTACTTACCAAGATGCATCAATAATGAAGCAATCGAAGGATAATAGCCTTAAACTAAGAAACAATTTTGAAATTTTGTTTCCCTTTATTGTTTGCCTTAATTACACAAATGTTTAACGATTCACGAGATTGAATGTCACTTTTCAATAAATGATTGTCTCGACGCCATTGATTGTGCCTCTCTATGCTAATTGTCTTATTGAATGTCTCTTTTTCACTTATGATTGTCAGAAGATGTTAATGATTTTCTTTTGGTGTTACTGATTGTCAATTGCGCATGTTTAAATGTCCACTTGGCGTCCTTGATTGTCGATAGATGCTCTTGTTTGTTCGTTGACACTATTGAACGTTTATAAACATGCAAATTGCGCTCTTGAATGTTCCGTGGCGTTAATGAAGTGAGTAGTAATAGGTCAGCATAATTAACCCCATGTTGGATTTACGCATACTAATTTGGATTTACAGCATACTAATAAAGTGTCTTCCTACATACTAATGAAGTGCCTAGCTAGCTAGGTAAAAATGCGTTCCCCCATACTAATAAGCGTCGCTCTAAACAATGCAAACAATAAACTTGCCTGGGCTTGCCCGCAATAGTGAACCCTGATTGTCTTATGAAAAATCTATCATGTGTTTAAAATAAAAGCGCTAATGTTAATGAAAGCGCTATCGTTCTTGTAATCGCTTTGCTGCGAAAGTTTATCTCCGAGACTTTCAGTTTATTCTTGTCGAGTAAATAATATTTTTGAGTGGATAGCTTCCAAACATGCAAGTCGAAACGTTAATCGAAGCTATTATGTTTTTAACTGACTTTGGCGACGAGAGAAAATATATTCGGCTTAGCTAGGTGGTTGAGGTTTCCGCTCCGTTAGTCACGCACTGAACTCTATTTCAGCCCTAGATTTGCATACAAACTCCAACGGAAAAACCCCATGGGACATCTCTACCATTGAAATTACAACAATAGAAGTTCAGACCGCTAATTAATTGTCAACACGCGACAATAAATATTTTTCGGACAACGCGTTTTCTTAAGAAACTTTGTTTGTTATTAGTGAATACAAAAAATAAATAATAATAATAATACACACAGATTTGAAATGAATACACCAAAATTAAAACAACTACAAAATGTTTTTGAGTAAAGCATCAGGAAATTAGGATGCAATCAATCGTCTTCATCTTCGCTTGGAGGATAATGAGTCTTTTTTAAAGTTTTTGAATCAATGTGTCTCACCGCGTGGCAGTCAGCGCACCAAATAAATCCGTCTGTCAAGTGTTTACGATCAACAGGAATTTGATGTGCACATATCGAACAAATCCTATAACCATCTTGCCAGAAACATCTAGGGCATTTGACTATTGCTCTTTCGCAAACGTTCTCTCCGTTGCAATAGTAGCAAGGACCTTTTACGTTAAGCAAAATCTCTGAACTTGCGGTTTTTTCTTCGTCTGAATTTCCTTCAGGTTTTCCAATTCTTGATAACTAATTTTAGAGGCTGTCTCTTTGTCATCTTCATTATCACTGCTTTCGGAGACCATTTCTTTATCAGCAGCCTCACTGTCTTTATCGTGATAGGCTTGTTCTTTTTCCAATAGTTCTGCCAAAATTCTCTTATTCTGTATCAAACACTTATTGATTCCTAACTTTGTCAACCCATCTATAAATGTTTTGAGGGCGCAGGGTTTAACAATATCGTCGTTATGGGGGAGTAACACATATTCGACCAGCTCTGAAATGTTCGTCACTGGTATTATTCGCTGGTTTCAGAGTAACTGTCTGCGAGGTGTCCAAAACAAGATATCTTTGGAAGCCGCCATGCTGTGTAATAGATCGGAGGCCTTTTTTCGAGAAACGAGTTGGGAAAGACCTTCTAAAACATCTTTAATTCAAGGTTCTTCGTTATCGCTTTCACCGTTTTCACTTGTGATGGTGTCTTCATGATCACTCTCTTCCTCTTCATCCCAGTCGACTTTTCTCTTCATATTGACCAGCACTCGTTAACGTCAAGAACCGACTGATATACTACAGACTAGGTCGCGATGTTTTATAATATTAGGGGCCCTATGCTAGTTAGAACTGGGATTAGCAAATCTTGTATAAATCCTCCACCTTCTTGAGCAAGGGTTTGCTTCTTTATCTTGTAAGGAACACTTGATTCAACAAGACTAACAAGGGCATCTATATGCTTTTTTAAGTTGTGCTTCACTTCCTTAGAGAACGGTATGTTTCCATGACACAGATTAAAAAGAATTTGAACTAATGCGTGTATCTGTTTGGGGGTAGCTGTCTCTAGAAGAAACTGACGCTGATGTTCTGGGCAACAAGTTAAGAGATGAAGGAAAGGTAGATTGTTCTTTACTACTTGAGACATGGTCGTAAAATGATTAAAGATGACAGGTATCAGTGTTTTATAATTTTGCCAGGGAGTCCCACTTAAATTTACGACCAAAGTTGAAAGTCGTCTTGGTCTTGATC
Source organism: Micromussa lordhowensis (assembly GCA_964020085.1). NCBI lineage: Eukaryota > Metazoa > Cnidaria > Anthozoa > Scleractinia > Lobophylliidae > Micromussa > Micromussa lordhowensis. The sequence goes on along the minus strand of OZ026596.1, from coordinate 36,576,894 downwards.
CAACACAACTGTTTTTCGTTTCTTGAACGGGGGTAAACCACGAAACTGCACTTTTCTTTTTGTAGCTTTTCGACCACGCCCAGCCTGAGATACTAGTTCACCAATAGCTTCTTTACTACGCTTTGCCAGTGCTGTGTTCACATTATTTCCTTCCAGAACATCTTGAGCCACTTGCGCTCCGGTTTGTAACGCCTTTTTGCCCAGTACTTTAGCACCTTGCGTTAAATGAGGCATCGCCCAACGGAAAAGACTTTTAAATATGGAACCTAAGCCATATCCCTGCTGAAATTGAGCACCGTGAAAAGCAGGTAAATTGCCTCCTTTTTGCTTAGCTTGGTTTAAATAGTATTCTTCGTACAATTTGTGATTCGGGATGTAAAGTTTTGTCATCGCGTTTAAAGGTTTGCTGTTCTGCTCTGACGAAAATGAAGTGTAAGCAACACTTTACCAAGTTCAAATGGCACTGATACTCCTGTGTTGTGCTTTATATGGTTTTCGATATGGTGATAGAACAATAGGAGGGAAAACAATAGAATTGTGGTGGTGGTGGCGGAGGTGGAGGTGGTGGAAAACAATAGAATTGTGGTGGTGGTTGTGAAAACAATAGAATTGTGGTGGTGGTGGTGGAAAACAATAGAATTGTGGTGGTGGTGGAGGTGGAAAACAATAGAACTGTGGTGGTGGTTGTGGTGGAAAACAATAGAATTGTGGTACTGGTGGTGAAAAACAATAGAATTGTGGTGGAGGTGGCGGAAAACAATAGAATTGTGGTGGTGGTGGTGGTGGAAAACAATAGAACTGTGGTGGTGGTGGTGGTGGAAAACAATAGAACTGTGGTGGTGGTTGTGGTGGAAAACAATAGAATTGTGGTGGCGGTGGTCGAAAACAATAGAATTGTGGTGGAAAACAATAGAATTGTGGTAGTGGTGGAAAACAATAGAATCGTGGTGGTGGTGGTGGAAAACAATAGAATTGTGGTGGTGGTGGTGGAAAACAATAGAATTGTGGTGGCGGTGGTGGTGGAAAACAATAGAATTGTGGTGGAGGTGGTGGAAAACAATAGAATTGTGGTGGTGGTGGTGGAAAACAATAGAACTGTGGTGGTGGTGGTGGAAAACAATAGAATTGTGGTGGTGGTGGTGGTGGAAAACAATAGAATTGTGGTGGTGGTGGTGGTGGAAAACAATAGAATTGTGGTGGTGGTGGTGGAAAACAATAGAATTGTGGTGGTGGTGGTGGAAAACAATAGAATTGTGGTGGTGGTGGTGGGAAACAATAGAATTGTGGTGGTGGTGGAAAACAATAGCATTGTGGTTGAAGCCTATATAAATGTGGAGCATCATATGCATTTTGTCAGTTTGCGCTAAGCTTTGAATGAGTTGACATGAGTTGGTCCTGTCCTGTTTGTCAAAAGGATTTCTCTAGAAAAGATAGTATGCAAAGACATATGAACAGAAAACACAGTAATTCCAATGTTGCTCCAGTCATACCGATGTCTCAAGAAAAGTGTCAGCGGTTTCAATTGGTTCATCCATTTACTTGCATGGTTGCAGGGATGACCGGTTCGAGAAAAACTGTCTGGGTACAATCGCTGTTACAACAAGCTCAAACCGTGATCGATCAACCACCGGAGAGAATAATCTGGTGTTATTCACAGTGGCAAAACGCCTACACGCAATTATTGATGATGATACCAACAATCGAATTTGTCAAGGGGATCCCGGGATCTCTGGAAAATGATTCCTATTTAGATGTCAACATACGCAACCTGATTGTCATTGACGACCAAATGATTGAGGCCGGAAAAGATAATCGGATCGTGAACCTGTTTACAAAAGGATCGCATCACTGAAATCTGAGCGTTATTTACATTGTGCAAAATCTGTTCCATCAAGGTAAAGGCAACCGAAGCATCAGCTTAAACAGTCATTACTTGGTTTTTTTCAAGAATCCTTGGGATAAACTGCAAATTTTGACTCTAGCCAAACAAATGTATCCAAGTGAAACGGCTTGGTTTATCAAAGAGTACGAAGAGGCAGTGCGAAGACCATATGGATATGTTTTTGTAGATCTCAGGCCAACGACTCTAGAGAGATGTAGATTGTGAACAAATGTTTTACCCGGCAAAGAAAGATCCGGCGAAGAAAGATCCGGCGAAGAAAGATTCGACAAAGGATTTGACGAGAATAGAAGAACTGCTCCAGTACCTCAAACAACAAACTCTGATGGTGCCCCCGCCAATTTCGGAGATGCAATGCATTCAGAATAATATGGATAATCTCCTGTATCGAACAAACCTTGGAGAGGACCAAAAAGCGAAGCAGTACATGCAGTTGCAAAACAAGTTTTTAAACTATAAACACCAGCTCAAATCTTTAATACCTGAAGCAACAATACCCACCCAACCCCAAGAACCAAATCAAATTTCTATGAATGTACCGACAGGCGACGTACCAACTGCGCCAAACCCCGTTCAAAAACCACCAGAAATTATACCAGCGACTCCAGTTCAAGTATCAACCCAAGTGACAGCCCCACAAGCCTTATCTACCATGGCAACCTCTTCCTCTATCTCATTTCCCTCCCTCCATTTTGACTCCCCCTCCCACAGTCGAAACGCTGTCACCAGTTAGAAAGGGTAAACGCCCCCAGTCTGTCAAATTTGTAAATTACCTGGACTATGAACCGAAGAAAGCCTCTAGATGATCTCGACGTTTACACAGGACTTCGCCTTACAAGTACGCTCAATACGATGAAGACGATTGATTGCATCCTAATTTCCTGATGCTTTACTCATAAACATTTTGTAGTTGTTTTAATTTTGGTGTATTCATTTCAAATCTGTGTGTATTATTATTTTTTATTTTTTGTATTCACTAATAACAAGCAATAAAGTTTCTTAAGAAAACCCGTTGTCCGAAAAATATTTATTGTCGCGTGTTGACAATTAATTAGCGGTCTGAACTTCTATTGTTGTAATTTCAATGGTAGAGATGTCCCATGGGGTTTTTCCATTGGAGTTTGTATGCAAATCTAGGGCTGAAATAGAGTTCAGTGCATGACTAACGGAGCGGAAACCTCGACCACCTAGCTAAGCCGAGTATATTTTCTCTCGTCGCCAAAGTCAGATAAAAACATCATAGCTTCGATGTCCTTTACGCACAAGCAAGCCATCTTCACGATTAACGTTTCGACTTGCATGTTTGGAAGCTATCCGCTCAAAAATATTATTTACTCGACAAGAATAAACTGAAAGTCTCGGAGATAAACTTTCGCAGCAAAGCGATTACAAGAACGATAGCGCTTTCGTTAAAATTCGCGCTTTTATTTTAAACACATGATAGATTTTTCATAAGGCAATCAGGGTTCACTATTGCGGGCAAGCCCAGGCAAGTTTATTGTTTTCATTATTTAGAGCGATGCTTATTAGTATGGGGGAACGCATTTTTACCTAGCTAGCTAGGCACTTCATTAGTATGTAGGAAGACACTTTATTAGTATGCTGTAAATCCAAATTAGTATGCGTAAATCCAAATTAGTATGCGTAAATCCAACATGGGGTTAATTATGCTGACCTATTACTACTGAAGTGCTTCTTGGTGTTATAGAATGTATATTCGCCTTATTGATTCTAAAGTTTGCGAAAATGAATATCTTTTTCGCCTAAATGATCAGCAAAAGGTGTAAAAGAGCTTCATCCCAAGTGAACCTGTCAAGTTGGTCTGTTTCTAGTGTTGATGCTCTAAAAGAGCTTCATCCCAAGGGAACTGGTTAGTGGTCATTAACAATAATGTTACAGTTGCTGTTACTCACTGCTAGCGTTTACTTAGTATTTCTGTTAGTGTTACTGATGGTACTTCTGTCACGGTCATAGTAACTGTTACTGTGAGTTTTACTGTTATTGCAAGAGAGTCAGAGAGTCAGATCAGCCATTTAAAAACAGAAATGTAACAGTCTGCCAACATAACAAACCCATGTGACCAACAAACCGATCAATTCAAACCGCTGTGAATTCAAAACACAGCTAAACAGCATGCAGCAAAGTTTTTCTTTGGGAAACTGTCTTTTAATATACTTGACATAATGTCGTCGATTTGTTGTTGTTGTTCAACTACAATTTATTTTTGATTTAATTTTTAATTGATTTTTGAGGAGCCCTGTCAGACTGGATTTTCAGAACAAATGATATGTTCCATTTTAGAGTGAGATCCCAAATTTGTTATACTCATGATAATTATCAAAGTCTGTCTTGTCTCAATCTATCACAAAAGTAATGCAGAGATTTCTCTTTTCAAAAACAAAATACACATCACACATAATTTGTCTATTTTCGCCAGTTTTCTATGTGCCAAAGTACTAATTCCTTTAACCTTTAAAGTGCCACTATGACGAAAATCGCATCCTTCAAATCTGAGCCATTTTAAGACATAAACAAGTAGTCTGTACAAGAGTAAAAATGCTGTTTACTGTTTTCAAATATCTCTTTTCGTTCCAGAGATATTCAAGTTTTTACAATATGCAAATTAACCAAGTGATGACGTCATAGACTTCTAACGAATACATTAGTTTATCAAATATGATAAACAAGGATATCTCAGTCAATTTGTATGATAAATGTTTGAATTTTTACAGTAAGATTCTACTAGTGGTGCTCCGCAATATGAGCTTAACAATTTACCATAGCAACATACTAGGTTCCAGACCTCCACAATATTAAAGGCTTTTCTGACCACTTTTAGGGTTCTATATTGATATTTGCCAATGGTGCCTCATCTGCATAATCCAGCAAGCAGATAAATACATTAGGTTGAGCTCATAGCCTTGTTTAATGTTTTCCATGCTTAAAATGACTAAATATTGATATCAGGATAGAGGGGACTGGAAAAGAGTAGGTTGCCATGGGAATGGAAATTGTTATAGCTGTAGATGTGTTGCATTTAGAACTATTAGGCTACCAAGTTTCAATGGTTTCTGCTGCAAATTGACCGAGATAGCGCTATTTATATACTTCATGTAATATTTGGTTGAGTGTATGACGTCATCAGTAATCTCATTTGCATATTTTACTCATTTTTCAAACTTAAATATCTCCTGAACCAATGCAGATATTTGTAAACGGTAAACGGCATTTTTAATCTTTCGTAGAATTCTATGTGATTAACCTAAAAAATCAAGGGGTAAAAATTTGATCATAGTTGCACTTTAATACTTCAAAAGAAATTGTTTAAAAGCTTCCATTGTAAATAGAACTTTTTCGAAATGGAGTTATTGAGAAATGAATTTCCTGTGATGGCATGACTCACTTGCATGAACCTGGTCTGTAAATCATACATTCGTTTTGACAAAATAGCATGCAAGAAAATTTGAATGGACCAATGAGATTGCAGAAAACTTTGAATGGACCAATCAGAATCCTGCATGAAAGGGAGTGTAATAGATCTTGATCTGCAGATATGACTATTCTAATCACTCCAGTTGCATAAAAATAAATAACAACAATATGTACCTGGAATAGTGCATCAGGCATGAACCTCCTTCCAATTTTCTTGCCGTTACTGAGTGGAAGGAATGTAATCATCACCTGAGTGAGGTGACCCCACCCTTTTTTTCCTTTCCTGTCTGATCTAACAAGCAAACATTTCAAAATATTTTTAACGTAAACTGATGAAGGGATTTTTCGATTTTTCCCCCTAGCTATTACAACTAGGAATAGTTCTCACTAAAATATAGAATACAGAATACTTATATACTAATTTCAGTGTTGTGATAAGTGTTACGTGACTAATGCATGCTCATTTAATTATGTCAGATATGCTAATGTATTCGTTAGAAGTCACATGATCTTGTCTATGTACCATTCGACTTGAGTGCAATAAATGATTTGAGCATGAAACATGGTGGCAGCGTGAAAGCTCGTCAAACCTTAACACCGTTTGAGTTTGAGCGAAAAAAAACCCTGAATCCGTTCAGTATGCAGAAACGCAACTTGCAACTGTACAGATGCCTGATCCACCGCCGTCTTCGGGTGGAAACCCCTCACAGCAAACTCTCCCGCCGCCGATGATGCAGGGCATACAACCGCCCACTGGCTTAAAACTGTCGGCGAAAGACAAGGCCGTAAACTGGAAAGTTTATAAACAGCAATGGGAGAACTACTCCATCGTAGCACAGCTCGACAAGCAGACGGAGGAATACAGAGTGGGATTATTCCTTTACTCAGTAGGACCCGACGTGGTCAAGATTTACAACAGCTTTGACCTCAGCGACGATAACCGGCGCAAGCTGTCCGAGATAATCAAGCAATTTGACAATTTTGCGATCGGTGAGACGAACGAAACGTATGAGCGTTACGTCTTCAATAGCCGTGATCAAAAGGAAGGTGAATCCATAGATGACTACGTATGAGAACTACGGACACTTGCACAAACATGTAATTTCTGCGCGTGTTTACATGACACACTCATCCGCGACCGAATCGTACTTGGCCTACGTGATGGAGGAACGCGCAAACGCCTATTGCGTCAAGGCAAACTAACTTTGCAAAAGTGCATCGAGATCGCGAAAAGCGACGAAGTCTCGAACACACAGCTTAAGAATATGGATCAGACTACACAGGAACCTGAAGATGTCCATCAGGTGAAGATGGAGAGGTCGAAGAAACCAGAGCGCAAATACCCGAAGCAAACGGGCCGAGATAATCCGAACCGGAAACCTAACGATGACAACACAAGCGACAGGCCATGTGATTTCTGTGGGCGTAAACATCGTAAAGGCAGGACCAATTGCGCCGCTTGGGGCCGTATTTGTGGAGCATGAGGAAAAAAAAAACCACTTCGCGTCCCAGTGCAGAGCGAGAGAGAAAACACACAATGTTGAATTTGAAGAAGACGAAACCAGCGAGGAAGAATCCCTGTATTACGTGACCTCGAAACCAGAGATGACAGGAACTGTCAACAGCGACTCGGAACGTGAAATCTACGCACAGATGCTTATCAACGAGAAGCCCATTAAGTTCCATATCGACTGCGGTGCAACCGTAAATGTTTTGCCAAGTAAATACGTCAACAAAGAAGTTATCCAGCCGACGAAAGGTGTTTTGCAGATGTGGAATAAGACTGAACTTAAACCTGAAGGAATCTGCCGCGTGACCATACGCAATCCTAGGAATCAAAAGAAGTATTCCGTAGAGTTCATCATCGTCAAAGAGAATCTCACCCTACTGCTAGGCGCAGCAGTGATACAGCAGATGGGACTTATTGAAGTACACAAGAGAACTTCGAGAAAATCGCTGCAGCGAAAGTGGCAAGCACTAAGTCCAAGACAGCACAAGAACTCATTGAAGAATACCGTGATGTATTTGAGGGCGATTTGGGGACACTTGAAGGACTGCAGCACCTTGAAGTTGACCCTTCTGTGCCTCCCACCATTGCACCATCACGACGAGTGCCATTCGCCATTAAACCGAAGCTCAAAACTGAGCTTGATAGACTGACAGACATTGGTGTACTGGTGCCTGTTGATGAGCCCACGGACTGGGTGAGCAACCTCGTCATTGCAACAAAGGAATCAGGTGATCTGAGACTTTGTTTAGACCCGCAGCAACTGAATAAAGCACTGAAGAGAGAGAGATACCCCCTGCCTGTGATAGATGATGTACTCCCGAGCCTGGCATGAGCAAAAGTTTTCACGAAAATACATGCCAGAAACGGCTACTGGCATGTACAACTGGATGACGAGTCGAGCAGGCTGACGACTTTTGACACACCCTACGGCAGGTATCGGTGGAAGCGCCTTCCATTTGGAGTCAGTGTGGCCAGTGAGATATTCCAGAAGAGGCTGAACCAAGCACTTGACCGACTAGATGGCCTGCTGACAGTACATGATGACATGGTCATCTATGGAGTAGGGGAGACAGATGAGGAAGCAACCGCTGACCACAACAACAAGTTGCAGCAGTTCTTACAACGGTGCAGAGAGCAAGGAGTGAAGCTCAACAAGAAGAAACTAAAGCTGCTATGTAAAGAGATACCCTATATGGGACACCTGGTCACAGCAGATGGCCTGAGACCTGACCCAGAAAAGATTGAGGCCGTACACAACATGCCCAAGCCAGACAAGGTCAAAGCTGTCAGGCGATTCTGCGGGTTCGTGAACTACCTTGCAAAATTTCTGCCACGGCTGGCAGAGGTGCTAAAAGCCATACAGCAGTTGACACGTAAAGATGCACCATGGCAATGGCAACATGAACACGAGGCAGCATTTGAGAAGGTGAAAGAGCTTGTGACAGAGGCACCCTGTTTGAAGTATTACAACCCTGGTGAGGAACTCACAGTGCAATGCGACGCAAGTGAAAAGGGACTTGGAGCTGCCCTCACGCAGAATGGGCAACCCATAGCATTTGCAAGCCGTGCTCTGACAAACCCAGAAACACGTTATGCACAGATTGAAAAGGAGATGCTGGCAGTAGTATTTGCGCTACAGAAATTTGACCAGTACGTCTACGGTCGCTCAGTGACAGTTCAGAGTGATCATAAGCCGCTAGCAGCCATCTCCAACAAGCCACTCCGAAGCGCACCCAAGAGATTACAAGGGATGCTGTTGAAGATTCAGAAGTATGACGTGACCATTGTCTACAAACCAGGTCCAGAGATGTACCTCGCAGACACCCTCAGCAGGGCATTTCTTCCCACCACTGAGAATACCCAAGGGGAATTCGAACGCATAAACGCAGTCAAACTACTGCCAATGACTGATGAAAGACTGGAGGAGATTAGGACCAGCACACGTGATGATGACGTGTTGCAGCAGTTAAAGGAAGTCATCCAGATTGGCTGGCCAGAGGAAAAGCAAGAACTTCCAGCAGTACTTGCACCCTATTTCAGCTTCAGGGACGAGATGAGCGTCTATGACGGTCTTATCTTCAAAGGAGAGCGACTCCTCATCCCGAAACAGATGCGGCCAAAGATGAAAGAACGCCTTCACAACTCACACATCGGCGTAAATGGCTGTTTGAGGAGAGCGAGAGAGTGCATGTACTGGCCCAGCATGACCGCCGAGCTAAAGGAGTACATCTCACAATGCGAGACGTGTAGCAAATATGAGGTGAGGCGGCAGAGAGAGTCCTTGATGAGCCATGAAATTGCAGAACGTCCATGGGAGAAGATTGGTACAGATTTGTACACCATCAATGGGCAGGACTACCTGATAGTTGTTGACTATTTCTCAAATTTCTGGGAAATCGACCACCTTCCTAACACAACAGCCAGCACTGTCATAAAGAAGCTGAAATGCCACTTCACGAGACAAGGCATACCAGACGTTGTCATAAGTGACAATGGCCCACAGTTTGCTTGCGAGAAATTCAGTAACTTTGCCAACGAATGGGGTTTTGAGCACCGGCCAGGAAGTCCTGGACACCAACAGACAAATGGCAAGGCGGAAGCAGCTGTCAAAGAGGCGAAACGACTTCTGCGAAAGGCCAAAGACACCAAAGGTGACCTTTACCTTGCGGTACTGGCGCATAAAAACACCCCTACTGAGTCAATGGGGACCAGTCCTGCCCAACGGTTACTTGGCCGGCGTTGCAAGACACAACTCCCGACAACCAAAGAGCTACTAAAGCCGCAGTGTGTACCAGCTGAAACACGAAAGAGGAAAACACAGGCAAAGCAGGCACGGCAAGCTCTGTATTACAACAGAGGAACGCGTGACCTCTCCCCCTTAGCTCGGGTCAGGATGCGACCATTCCGACTAGGAAAACGAGTATGGGAACAGGCCACGGTGACGAAAAGACATGACGAATGCTCCTATGAAGTTGAGACGGAGAAAGGGACCTACCGAAGAAACAGGGCAGACCTTCGCGAGCAGTCCACCAAACAAGTCCAACAAACCTCTGAACAGACGCCGTCAGACACTCCAAACATGTATCAGGAAAAGATTCAAGCTGGGGCCAACAGCACCCAGGAAGCACCTGTCCAGTTGGGGGCCAATCAGCAAGTAGCACATGCCCCTGTAGCACAGCGCCCCAAAAGGACCGTCAGAGAACCTGCCTACCTTAAGGACTATTTGCACTAAGGATTCTGAACATTTGTTAGAAACTGGATTTGACGTTTTGATTAAGGAACATTGATTATGTTATTGTGATTATTGTTTTCAAGTTGTCATCCCAAAGGAAGGGGGATGTTACGTGACTAATGCATGCTCGTTTAATTATGTCAGATATGCTAATGTATTCGTTAGAAGTCACATGATCTTGTCTATGTACCATTCGACTTGAGTGCAATAAATGATTTGAGCACGAAACAATAAGCGGTAAAAGTTACTTTCCTGACCTGTCAAAAAAGTGTATCTCAGAATACTCGAGATGATTTGGGTACTCTTCTGAAAAGGCTAGCCGCAAAAAAATTTCACGAACGTTCAACGTCTCTTCTTTTGATTTTTGGATCCTTTGAGTGAGTTTCACAAATCTTGTGCCCTGTGTTACCTGATGATTTGCAATTTAATACTTATTATTGCAGTTTATTTAATTGGAGACGCGGTTGCCTGATGGTTAGTGCGCTCGACTCCGGAGTGAGCGCTCCGGGTTCGAGCCCTGGCCTGGGACATTGCGTTTTGTTCTTAGGCAAGACACTTTACTCTCATGGTGCCTCTCTCCACCCAGGTGTATAAATGGGTACTGGCGAATTTAATGCTGGGGGTCACCCTGCAATCCCATCCAGGGGGGAGTAGAAATATTCCTAGTCGCTTCATGCCACGGAAACCGGGATAAGCTCCGGCCTGATGGGCCACTTGGCTCGTATGAAGACTTTACCTTACCTTTAATTAGAAAACCGGATGTACTTAACACTAAATACACTTGTTCAGTTTCTCTCGGCAGCATCCAGAATACTGTACATGTACTTCTTTGACACCTTATCTAAAAATAATAATTGCCCTTGCCTTTTCCCTTTTTGTTGTCAGTGTCCTTTTTGCTTTCCTTTAATTGTATATATGCAGGATTTTCAATTCTCTGTACATTATAATTCTTAGGATAGAACAAAAAAACCCCAGAGTGGCCCTGAAATGGAACCCTCAAGATAAAAGGAAACATAAGCCCCAAACAATTCATCGTGGAGATGGACAGTGACAAATGGGCGGAATAACATTAGAAAGAAATGGGTGAGGACGAGAAGGTAAAAAACAACAGGGACCAATGGAGAGCTATAATGGTGGAAGCCTTATGAAGCCAGGTTAGCCATACGTAGTAATTGGACGATCTTTAACCTCTGTAAGTGATCATTAAGGGTGGTAATTTGTGCTTGTAGTTCTGTAAATTGTTATTCATTTCTATTGTCATTATTTTTACTGTACCTGGAATTGTGCATCTTGTTCTTGGCCAACCTGGCGCCATTGCTCCAACTTTCTCCTGAAAGAAGAAGAGGATTTAACTTCTTCACACACAGTACACGAACATTTAATGATCTGCTTAGTTTAATTATTATATTAGAGCGGTTTCAAGTGGATATCAAATTTAATCCCTGACAGGCAATTACTTTGGTTCTGGTTTTAGTTGTACTTCAGTATGAGTTGGGCTAATTGCTTTGGTCTTACAGCATTCAATTGATAACCACTTAATTGTTCTAGTATTCTTCTCTCTGTAGTAAAAGACTCTGTCATTATAATACCATAATTAACATAAAAAGTCTGCATATGAGCCAAGTGGCCCATCAGGCCCGAGCTTGTCTCGGTTTCTGTAGCATGAATGACTAGGATTATTGCTACTCTCCCGGAATCAGATGCTAGTCCTTTGCAAGGTTACCCCCAGCATTAGATTCGCTGCTACCCATTTCTACACCTGGGCAGAGAGAGGCACATTTTTAAACTCAAATGAAAGAATATAATGTAATTATCATCCTTCAAGTATTTTTCGCATTACACGTGATCCTTTGAAAATTCGGTAGTTTCACTGGGATATTTAACTAAGGTACATTAAGTCACATTACTTGTTTAGATCATTCAAATGCAAAAGAAAATATCCATGGCTTTTTAATGTTAAATATCTATTTCTATGCATTAAATTGATATCATTCTCCTACCGTTCATCTTTCATGGCATTGCACAAATCTTGTGCCGTGGAGATTGACTCTAGCAGTCTATCATCTTCTAAGTTATATCATAAGTGAATCATAATTACCGATGCAACTTGGATTTTGAAACCAGCACTTCTTTGTTAACCTTTTTATAAGAGCTACAGTAACAACAAAATGAGCATGATACTAATAGCCTTTATCCAGATCTTATTCATTAAAGGATGCGACTATACCTACCTTTATTGGCTTTCTTGCTTTTGTGTTGTGAAATCAACAGATAGCAATTATTTTGCTTTAAAACAAAAAATTTCAACAGACTAAAATTAAACAGACTAGGCTTAGGTAAACTTAGGTAAATGAAAAACAGGTACCTTAATTGGTCAATTCGACATATGTATGAAAGATATCTGCTTCTTTGAAAATATACATTGTGTACATTCAGTCATGTCACATATATTCCCAACAGTTCGGTTTTTACTTCGTTCATGTCTAGATCACAGTAAATTAACTGATCAGTCTTTCCATTTGAAAGTATATTACTTCTTCATGAGAGATCATGAAGAGATCAAGAAAGAAATCTCACATGACCAATTTTCTCCTGCTTGAAAGAGGACCAAAGAGCATAGCCACCATGACCTTCGAGTCCTCTGTACCTTGCCATGCGAACTAAAAATACGAAACAGAAAAGTGTAAAACTAAATAGTCTATAGTGGTGATGGAAATCAAATTTATACAGAAAACAGCAAATTTCAAGAGCATTGTAGTCTCTGTTTAATCAGCAACCTACCTCTTCAAAGGTGTTGGCCGGGAACGGAAGAGTTGCAAACCCCCTCCCTCTTCCAAGGCCTCTATACAATTAAGGACTTCGGTAGTCATAGAAGCAGTCTCATCTACAAAAGGTGAAAATTTTTATACAGAATAACAAAACAGTCAGTCACATCTGTACATAGCCACGATTTTAGGTAATTATATTTTTTACTTATATTTTAATTGTAGATGTCAACTTAGTCACTTAGCTTACTGCTCACCATCAGCATGATCATCCTCTGAGTCGGTTGATACTGCTACAGGTCAGTTTGTCTTTTGATCTGGCCCGGGCGAAAGAGACAAAACCAATAATATTTTTTCATAAAATACAGTGTAAGCCACATAAGCCTTGGTAAAAGGTCGCATAAATTGGAAAAAACATGTCCTTGACTCACAATCAGTTCTTGACTGATCTGAATATGAAGAATCTGAACTGTCATCTGTTGAAATTCAATTTGTTTAACCTACATTACAATTGGGTCAAACAAAAACCCTGCAAAACATCTACAAAAGAAACAACAAAACAGAACATACAAAAAAGGCATAGTGTATTGATCATACCAAATGTCACGCCTGCAGCACTTGCCATGGCTATAAGATATTGTCTCATAGATGCTAAAACATTGTAGTAACTTAATCAGTAGAGGAGAGAATATGATAACCATTTAAAGTTCCAGTATCGTATGTTCGAACAGTGATAAATGCAATTTTTTTTTTCGTTTTGGTCTGTTTTGCCCATATTCTCAAACCCGTAAAGAATGACCAGTCCTAAAACATCAAGTCCTTTTCAAAGTCCCAAGTCCTTGAAACCTAAACATATCTTAAGCAAGCATACATGTACATCAGTGAGGAAATAAATATATATGTAGAATAAATAAAATATAAATCTACATGTATAATAACATTTCGAGATCTTGTCTCTTACCTCCCTTTACTCTTGGTTCTTTCAAACGGATTGGTGTGGATGTGGAGGGGAGCACTGCTTGTCTAAGAACCAGTATGTTGTGGAGAAAAACAAAGTTATTACAAATTGTTTGCAGCAACTGTCAACAGACCAGGGACTAAGAGACAACTGGTGTTTTGCACTTCGCTAACAGATGTTTTTATATAAAGCAATTTTCGCTTATTTAAGATAACGTGGGCTTTTAAGGTTTTGTTTTGCTGCGTGATTTGACCGATCACGCAAGATTCCTATCATTTCAGGCTAATCACCATTAGCCAATGAGATTAGATCACGTTCGTGACTAAGGTTAAAGTAAGCACCAGTTGGGAATCGAATAGCAGAGTCAAAAGAACAGCTTTATCGGAAAAGTGTGTTTTACGCCTTTGAGCAAAACTGGAAAATTCTTAGTCTTTAGCGGGATAACGCCGTACAGAATTGTGAGTAATTCAATATCATATTCTAAAGTTTTGTTTCTGTTTTCGTCTTATTCAATTTTTAAGTCGTTATATAGGAGGCCCACACATGTATTTTTCGCTTTCAGTTGACTAGCTAGTGTGTGCAAGGAAAACTTGCTGAATAAACTAGTTCAAAATATTGGTAGATCCTGAGGACTCTATTTTTCCTAGTGTGTCTTCAAAATCAGTAGTGCCCTAACCCGTGGTGCAAAACAGTCAAAATTCTACACAGCACGAAGATACACACCAAAGGTCAACACGCCATCGAGAAGGACATCAAAGCGGCAGGGAAACAAGGACAACTGACAGCCTAAAGGAGCGACCGATTGACTTTGACCGATCGTCTGCACATCGTCAAAGGCAAGACTTCTCAGACAAGGTAGAAATTTTCCGATTCACTTTATTTCTTGTTTTACGAGCTTATGAATACCGCCTTGTTTTACTACAACATTGAAGTGACACCGCATGCTAAAAACATTGCATGAAAACGAGGCTGAGGAAGTTCAATTAACCACAAGAATTTAATCAAACACAATGCCACCCAAAGTGGATATCAAGATTCTCTCTGGGAAAAGAGATAATGCTAAACACGCACTTTATGAATTATTTGACGAATTTGAAGCACTTTACTCAGTGAAACCCGAACTGAACTTATTATCAACTGTATTTAAGGAGATTGAGTCGAAGTACAGGGGGATTAAGAAACAAATAGAGGCCATTGCTGACAGATTCGTTGAAGATGTCACTTCAGAAGATGAACGAGTTACAAAAAATCTGAAATCTGGAGATGAAATTAAACAAAGATATTTAGAAACTTTGCAAAAATACGCAAGTTACGAAAAGGAACTTAGTTCTCCTCAATTACAAGATGCCACTGAGAGTACCATAGTTCTTGGAGAAGTGGCTACTGCAGTAAAACAAATGGCACAAAATATGGCTGCCAAACCCAAAATACCGGCAAGTGGCCTAGAAAGGTTATCAGTTCCATCATGGGATGGATCCCGAAAAACGTACATCACTTGGAAAAAAAAGTTCAACCACTGGATGAACAAATACGAACAAGACAAAGATGAGCAGCTCCAACGCTTCCGTCGGGCATTGCCGAGAGGATTTGGTGGGCAGAGCAGGTGAAGACTTGCAAAGTCATTGACAGAGCGTGGGAAATCCTTGACATTGAATTCGCTGACAGAAGGAAACTTATGGATGCGCTCCTTGCCGAGGTCAATAGCTATGGTGTAGTATGAAGCGACCCCAAGAGTCTGGCTCGTTATGCAACCTCGATATCTGTGTATGTGAGTGACATGGAGGACAATGGATGCCCAGTTCAAGAAGCGTCTGAAGTGGCCTTCTTTATGTCAAGGCTCCTGTCCAACCTGGATCCGAAAGATAATGCAGAGTTCGGCAGAGAAATGAAACATCAAAAGAAAGACGAAAACTTCACAAATTTAGTAACTTGGCTCCACCAAGAAGCATCTCTCCGATCCAGAGGCAAGACAGAAATGGAAGGTTACAGGAGTCGAGACCCGCCTTTTAATAGGAAATCGGATCAGCATTCCAGTGACATCAGTTTGACAGATGATGAAACATGCCCCATTGGCTGTAATTCGAAACATCTTCTTGCTTCCTGTCTTGTCTATCATAAATCGTCTCTAAGACAAAGATGGGACATCGTGAGGCAGAATAGAAGATGCCGGAAATGCCTTCAAAGGTCACATCACACAAATGACTGCAAAAAAGTTGACGGTACATCCTGTGATAAGTGCAAGAAGAATCATCACCGTTCTCTGCACAATGAGAAAAAAGGCGAACCCTTGGAATCCAATTCGAGGCCCGCTGCACCGATCTTCACAAGTCAAGTCACCCCACCTGTGGTTGAGAACCGCAGCATACGAGGAAGCGATAATGAAAAGACAAGTGGTGTACGAAACGTTCTTGGAATTTGCCCAGTGCAAAAAATCAAGATTAGAGATTGCGATGGAAACCTCAACAAGCTACTTGCCTGGTTGGACACTGGCTCAAACACGAGTCTTCTTTCCAAAAAAGCTGCAAAACAGCTGGGACTGTCCGGCCCACAGACACACCTAACAA
>OZ026596.1:36515533-36558033 GCA_964020085.1 Micromussa lordhowensis | reverse complement strand
ACATGAGGAACCCTGTTGTGTTGCCCAGAGATCATCAGCTGACAATCCTCCTCTTGCAGCACTTGCACCGCAAACGAGGACACTGCGGTTACAAGAGTCTAATGCACGAAGCAAGACGAAAGTACTGGATCATCAGGCTCAGGAAAATGGTCAAGGCTGTCGTAAGCAATTGTGTCCTCTGCCGGAAGCTGCGCAGAAAACCCCTCGATTAGTTGATGGGCCAAGTACCAAGTTTACGAGTGGCAGCTGGATTCCTGCCATTTTCGAACACGGCTATGGATATGTCCGGGCCACTGCAGATCAGGTTAAACTGAAGAACGCTACAAGAAGCCCAAGTCGTGATCTTCACCTGCACAACCACCAGAGCTATTCACCTAGAGCTTGTAACAGATAAATCATCTGAAGCCTTCTTGATGGCGTTTGGCCGATTCGCATGCCTTCACGGACACCCAAACGTCTGTTGGTCCGACTGTGGCTCGAACTTCGTTGGAGCACAGGAATACCTGAGAGAGGTCATGCAGGACTGGGACATTCCCAAAATTCAAAGTGCTATTTCCGAGGAATTTGCCTGTGATTTCGAGTGGCAATGGAACACCCCGCGCGCAAGCCATCAGAACGGAGTTGTGGAGCCACTTATCAAATCCATTAGACAAGCACTCAACAGTGTGTGCAAGAACCAGGCATTCACTGAAGAGAAATGGAGGACATTTCTAACTGAGATAACCTACATGGTCAACAGCAGACCCCTCTACCCAAGTTCCGAGGACATCTGGGATGAACCACCTATTACGCCCAATGATCTCCTGATCAGACAACACAAGCCTCCTCCCCAGCCTGAAATGGAAGCCAGAGTCAATCCGAGACATCTGCTAAGAAGTGTCCAAATCAGAGTTGGACATTTCTGGATATGTTGGATAAAATCCATGTTCGTAACAACATGGCGGCGTACGGCGGTGCCTCAGATAGTCAAGAGAGTTTAGACATTTCTGGGCATGGGAATGATTCCCAATCTTCTTTACCCACGCTGGATAAGGACTACAATCTTATAGGTCATTTAAAGGCCAACAAATCCAAGTTCTCGTGGTTAGGATAATTTGAACAACTCCTTCAATTCGCTGAAGAACAACTTGGCTTGAATCGCGAATCAATGAAGGTGTCCGAGAATGAAACTAAGAAGACTATCAAGACAGAGCAAGTTATCCTCAACTGGTTTTACTCAACAGGAACATTGCAAGTTCAAGGTCCACAAGCGGCTAATTTTAAAGGTTTCTTAACTAAATTACTGGGCGCTGAAAGCAGCAGCGAAAATGCGTTTCTTCGCCCTCCCCAGCATAATGCCAGTTCACAAGAAGCCAACTTGACGTTCGCCGTCAACCTGGACACGGAGCATATTCCCCACGAAACCGTGCCTCTGTCTGTTTTTACTGAAGAAATAAAGAACATCTGGTCCGAAATCAAAACCATCGGTAAAAAACTTGGTGAACTTCATCAGCCCAAAGAAAACAAGAAGGAAAGAAATGGTAATCAAGAAATTCACACCCTACAACAAAAGAATCAAGATCTACAGAACGAAATTTGCATGTTGAAAGACCAGCTCAGAGAACAAAACAACGTGCTTAAAAATATTTCCGAGGAGAGAGACTCTTACAGAACCGCTCTTCAAATCATGACGAAAGAAATGCTCATAAGGAGAAAGATCTTCCATCACAACCTGTCTCTGCTGACCCTGACGCCAAACAAGGCGGTTGGTCAATTCAACAAAATACACGGCATAACAGAAGAAGCTCCAGGAGCACCAAGTCGTCACCAAATTCAGAAGATTCACATTCTGGTGCTAATAACAACAACGAACATGCAAAAAAACCTGTAACCGTTATTGCAGGTGACTCGATCATCCAACATATTCGTGGCTGGAGCATTTCTAGAAGCAACAAGGTTGTCGTTAATTCTTTTCCTGGGGCAACCATTGAGGATATGGAAGACTTTGTTAAACCCCTTCTAAGAAAGAAACCTGACAATGTTGTCCTTCATATTGGAACAAACGACCTAAATACCCGGGAACCTAGACTTACAGCTGAAGGCATTGTCAATTTGGCTCTTCAAATTGAAGGTGATGCACCAGAAACCAATTTGGCAATATCGAGATTGATCGCAAGAGCAGATGATAAACACGGGAAAGTGTCAAGTGTGAACAAAATTCTCAAGAAGTTCTGCCGACAGAATCATTGCATAACATTAATCAAACTCATTTAAATCGGGCGGGTTACATTTGTCTAAATCAGGATCTGCCATTCTAGCACAGAATTTTTGTAAACATATAGATTAGGTCTTTGCCGTTTGGGAGCCCGATCAGATTCCTGATCCTCCGAAATCTACAGAATCCATGGATTTCGAACAATCTTCACAAAACGCCTACAGTAAGTCAGTTTTTGGACGTGGTTTGGTTATGTCATGTTTAAACATAAATAGTTTAGTATCTCACATCGATGATCTACGTATCTTCATGAGTCAGTCCAAGGGAAAGGATATTTTAGCTATAAATGAAACGAAACTCGACTCAACCATCAAAGACAACGAAGTACATTTACCTGGTTATGACGTAGTTCGCAAAGACCGTGAAAATAATGGCAGACATGGTGGTGGTGTCTGTATTTACGTTCGAAGTAATATCAATTTTCAAATTTGTGCTGACCTCAGTCCGGGTGATATTGAATGCCTTACTATTGAGATCTCGAGACCCCGATCAAAGCCGTTCCTTGTCTCTACTTGGTACAGACCGCCACAGTCATCTCGTGAACTTTTCACGGTCTTTGAGAAGGTTGTTGATAAAATTGATGCTGAAAACTTGGAACTATATCTGTTGGGTGACCTAAATTGTGATTTATTACCGGACAGTGTCAATATTAACTCTTCCCACCTCTTGAATATTATGGATATTTATGGTCTGACTCAACTGATCACTGAACCCACTCGAGTAACGCAATACTCGCGTACCCTCATCGATTTATGCTTAACCAATTCTCCTGATAAAATATCTAATTCAGGGGTTGTTGACATTGGCATCAGCGACCACTGTGCCATTTTCGTGATGCGCAAAATTTCATATCTCTGCTGTTTTGTTCATAAAACAGCTGAAGTGCGACAGCTCAGGAATTTTAACGAAGATGAAGTTTTATGTGATCTTCGTATGAATGAATAGAACCGCGTCTCCATGCTCAATGACCCAAACGAAATGTGGAACTCTTGGAAACACCTTCTGATGAGTGTTATTGATAAGCACGCTCCGTTGAAAACAAAGAGAATTAGAAACAATAGATCTCCATGGATTACTAATGAGTTGTTACGTGAAATTTACAAAAGAGATTTTTTAAAAAAGAAAGCTACATCTACAAATGATCCCCTGATTTGGAAATAATTCAAACACGCAAGAAATAAGGTAAATAACTCAATTAAGAAAGCCAAATGCAAATATTTTTCGGAGAAACTGGACGCAGGTAAATGTGATCCATGTAAAACATGGCGGTTAATCAATGAACTCCAATCTCGCCAATGCAAATCTACTAAAGTCTCTCAGATTAAATCAGGTCATCAAGTCTTTACTTCACCTGAAGACATAGCAGAGGCGTTTAACAACCATTTTACTAGTATTGGTCAGACTCTAGCCCGTGAAATTCCTACTGTAGACATTGATCCTCTTTACTATGTGAAATCCCGATTTGACAGAGTATTTTCTTTCGAACGGATCAATGTCCAAGAAGTCGTCAACTTAGTGAAAGGTATCAATGGAGGGAAGGCCACTGGTCTTGACAATATTCCATGCAAACTATTAAAAATAGCCGCTGATGTTGTTGCGCCTTCTTTAACGTGTATATTTAATCAATCACTACTGACTGGTATCTACCCTTCCGACTGGAAGCTGGCTAAAGTAACACCTATCTTTAAGGCTGGATCCAAGACTGACTTAAATAACTATTGGCCTATATCCGTTATGCCTGCTGTGGCCAAAGTCTTTGAAAAAATTATCTATGACCAACTATACAACTATCTAAACGTAAATGATTTATTAACTAGTTGCCAGTCTGGCTTTCGTTCTCTACACAGTACACTCACTGCCTTGTTGGAGGCAAGCAACAACTGGTGTGTCAATGTTGACAAAGGTTTACTCAATGGTGTTATTTTCATTGATTTAAAGAAAGCCTTTGACACTATAGATCACGAAATCATCTTGCAAAAACTTGCTGAATATGGGGTGGATCAAGATGCACTGAAATGGTTTAAGTCCTACCTAAAAAATCGTTTACAACGATGCAACGTAAACAATCACCTCTCCAGTGCAACCCCTTTAAACTGTGGAGTTCCCCAAGGATCAATAATTGGTCCTCTGCTTTTTTTGATCTACATAAATGACTTACCAAATTGCTTGAGCCTAGGCTTCCCTAGAATGTACGCTGATGACACGAATGTTACTTTTGCTGCATCTGACATGCTTGGTCTTGAGACCCAAATCAATACTGAATTGAAAAGCATTAATCTTTGGCTCAGAGCTAACAAGTTAAGCCTCAATGTGGCAAAAACTGAGTTTATGGTCATTAGCTCACGACAAAAACTGCAGTCTTAAAATGACAAGACAGTAAATATTAATGTAGAGGGCGTCAAAATAAACCAAACAGATCATAGCAAAGCTCTTGGACTGAACATAGATGAAAACCTATCCTGGAAGGAGCACATACACGAAATTTGAAAAAAAGTCGCTTCCAGTATCGGTGCACTTAAGCGAGTCAGACCGTTTATTTCAATGCACACCGCTATTAAAATATACAAAGGTCTTATCGAACCACATTTTGATTACTGCAGTGTTGTTTGGGATGGCTTGTCGCAACAGCTGAGTGAGAAACTACAAAAACTACAAAATCGCACTGCCAGAGTAATTACTAAATCAAGTTATAATACGAACTCTAGCTATCTTCTCAACTCTCTCAGCTGGGGTAACCTATCAGTTAGAAGGACGAAGCAAAAGGCAAATTTAATGTACAAATGCGTTAATAAGCTCGTCCCAAATTATCTTTGTAACATGTTCACACCGAGGGCTTTGTCCTTTGATCTCCGTGACGCGAGTCAAAAATTGTACTTGCCGAAACTGAGAACTGATTACCTGAAGCATAGTTTCAGTTACAGCGGAGCTTATCTTTGGAACGATCTCCCTGAGGATATCCGCACTACAAAATCTCTAAGCAACTTTAAAAGAAGAATTGATAAATGGCTCTCTGTATCGGACTCCTACACGGCAGATATGTAAACCAGTAAATAGAAAATTTTACTCAAGAATTTCTATTGTTATAGTGATATTTTTACCGTGTTTTAAATAAAGATTTCATTCATTCAAATATTTCGCGCCGACACTATTGCCTCGAAACAAGTGGTTCCAGACAAGAGAGAACGTCAAAATCGGGGATTTAGTTCTCAAACTTAACCCAAATCGCAAACGGATGCAGTGGGAGATGGCACTGATTACCAACGTCTTCCCCGGCAAAGACGGTTTGGTCAGGAAGGTGCGCATCAAGACCCAAAATGGCGAGTACGACCGGTCAATCCATAAACTTTGTGTCATTGCCACAAGAGAAGAACTTAGCGGAAAGGAACAGTAAAAACTAAGTATAGAATGCTGAACTACGTCAAGCTCCGTGCTTGTTTTATCGTTGCTCAATTAGGGCACTAATTTCCGCACTGGGGCCGAGTGTTTTGCACTTTGCTAACAGATGTTTTTATATAAAGCAATTTTTGGTTATTTAAGATATATATTATTTATATAGGAGGCCCACACATGTATTTTTCGCTTTCAGTTGACTAGCTAGCGTGTGCAAGGAAAACTTGCTGAATAAACTAGTTCAAAATATTGGTAGATCCTGAGGACTCTATTTTTCCTGGTGTGTCTTCAAAATCAGTAGTGCCCTAACCCGTGGTGCGAAACAACTGGTTTTCAGTAGTCAGTAGGTATGGGTTTGAAAAGCCAGTTGAAGTGTTTGTGTTACAGAAGATATGTTTAATGTTTGTGAAGTCAAAACAGCAAATAGTCAGAGATAAGTTATTGTTGAAACCAAAAAAGGAAGTGTGGCATTGAGAGAGGAGCTGAAAGGCAAGATTGGCAAAGCCAGTGGTACCTCAGCTAAACAAACCACATCTACTGAAACAGTGCAGCAAACATTCTGCCTTCAGTTGTCTTAAAGTTACGTGACAATTTTGAGTCACCTGAGAATGTAACGTGTTTATTTAATTTATTTAATCAAAATTTCAGAAATTACAGAAAAAAACCGCTCAATCTGAGGTAAGCTTAAAACAGAGTACTAGACTCCTTAAAAATAAGCCACCTATCATTACGTTATATAAAAATCTATAGAATAAATTAGGTAATACATAATAATCTTAAAAATTACTATGAATATAACAAAGATTAGGTAAAAATACAATGAAAGTTAAAAGAAATCAACATTAAACTTATCATAATAGAAAGCTATCAAATTCTTACGAAAAATTGACAAGGTATTCGATTCTCTTATACCAAGAGGTAAATCGTTCCACAGATGACAGATTCGAACAAAAAACGAATTCTTAAAGACGTCAGTCCTGCTGAAAGGAACATCAAGCGTTAAATGGTCAACATTTCTAAGCGGTTTAGTACAAGAGCGAAAAGAAACATAATCTAAAATATTTAATTTACATACATTTTTAAGACACTTAAAAAAGAAAACCAGATCATTAATTTCTCTCCGATACTCCAATGGTAATAAATTTAACTACTAAGGCGCTCGTTCTGAGAATATTCCCTTCCAAGAATGAATCTTGTAGCCCTGCGTTGTACCTGTTCTAAATTGTTGATGTTTCGTTTGGTGTTTGAAAGAAATTTTGCAACAACCCAGTAAAAGAGATATTCTATTAAGCTTGTGTGGCAAGGAACTCACTAAGTTGTTGTTGGCATCGGGCAAACCAGGACTTGATGGGAAGAAGAAAAGCAGACAGGTTGAGATCCTGTTGTCCTCAAGTCATGTTAATGTTTTGTCGTTAGGGTAAAACTAGTTAATTGTTATCTTTCGCGAGCTGCTGCGTCATGCTCGTCTGGGCTCAAGTTTCACAACCTCGTGCTCGCTGTTGATCGAGTTTTGTAGACGCCAGTTTCAAAGCGATTTTCCGTGTAATTATTCTATCTTCCTCAACTTGAACTCGCGATGTCAGCTTCTAACAGCAACAACAAGCCTTCCAGAACAATCAAGCCTCCGCGTAGACCACTCGACGACGATTTCGAGTGGGATTCACTTGGTCCTTTGTCGGCCGACATCGCGCGCCTGTCCTCCGACTTTTCTCGCTCTCCTTCGACCGCCTTCACTACACTGCCTACATCTATCGCCCAAGGAGCAGATCAATTGCCTTCTGCTGGGATTTCATCTTCAGCATCGCCGACCCATACTCTCCAGCAAACTGATGGGGTTTCTCCGAATCCCGCGCGCGATGCTAGCCGAAACGATACAACAACAACACCAGTTCAAGATCTCCGAGCAGCCCGCGACGCAGAGCTTCGTCGACTTCTCGTAGTCAAAGAATCCCAGCAATTAGAGGTACAAAAGCTCCAGCTACAACTAGAACTAGCCAAAACTCAGGCCATCACGACTCCAGCGGTTAACGAGGCGTCCACGAAATTCCACGAGCGTCAGGATAACACCAAATCTCTGGGCGATCTTCGGGCTCCTCAGAGGACGCTTTTTCCTCAGCAATGGCCGCACATCCTAGCCCCAGGTGAGCCAAAGCTGTACAACAAATTAACAATAGCCGAGTTCACTTCTGGCTACCTAGCCATCGTGGAACAGACTCGTGATTTGTCTAAAAAGTCTTTGTTGTTGTCCCACTTGGCGGACCTCATGGGCCTAGCCTGCAGCTATCAATGGTCAGCGGTTCGCACGTTTCACTATACAGTGCTTCGTGCCCTTGAAATGGGCCTCGTGAAGTGGGGCGTTTCATTCGAACCATACAAGCAGCCCTTTTTCATCCCACCAAACCTTCTCCCTTCCGTCAGCATTAATACACAAGACAAGGCCCGCAAGCCTGCCTCAGGGCGACCACAGGGCACCCAACAGCCTCTCCGCCATCAGATCTGCGACGACTGGTCCTGGCACGACGATTGCAAGTCCGACGACTGTCCCAAACTGCACGTCTGTGTAGTTTGCAAGCGTTCCGACCACCAGGCAAAACACTGCCCAAAACGCAAGTTTGACATCCCAACTCGCTGCCAGGATCCCTCCCCTTAAGCCAGCTGACTACTGTCACCGTCCTCCATCTCAACACTAGCAGCTTCCACACCTGTTTCAAGCAATCCTCTCTCCGCTCCTTAACCCAAGCCTCTTCCTTTAAAGAAGGACATTGTCAGCACAGCTATCCAGTTACACGCTCGTCTCCATCGTTCCCTATCCGCCAATGTTTTTTCTCTTCGCCTTCCTGTGCCATCCGGCTTACATATCCCAGCCTGGCGCGAACGTCTGACGTCATACCACGACAAGCAATTGTGCGATTTTCTCGAGTTTGGCTGGCCCATTGGTTACACCAAATCCAGCCCACCCCAGTCTTCTTCCAAGAATCACGGCTCCGCCCTGGCCCGCCCAGACATCATCGACGCTTTTCTTGTGAAAGAGTGCTCCCTGGGAGCCACGTGCGGCTCCTTCTCAGCTAATCCTCTGGCGACTCCTCTCATCACGTCGCCTCTTCAAATCGCCACAAGCAGATCCGGGAAACCCCGAGTGGTCCTCGACCTCAGTTTCCCTGCAGGTAGTTCCGTTAACAGTGGCATCCCAAAGGACACGTATCTCAACGAGCCTTTCTCTCTCCGCCTCCCAGGCACAGACGCCTTACAGGCCCTCATTCGCATCAAAAGCCGCGGCTGTCACCTCTTCAAAAAGGACCTCAGCCGCGCCTACAGACAGTTACGCGTTGACCCTCGAGACTACAGCTATCTCGGATTCACCCACAATGGTCGCCTGTACTTCGACATCGCCCCTCCATTCGGTCTCCGCTCAGCCACGATGATGTGCCAGCGCACCACTTCCGCGGTCACTTTCTTGTTCAGTTCCCTCGGTTTTGCTTGTACGAACTACATCGACGACTTCGGGGGCGCTGAAGTTCCTGCCAATTCCACTCAAGCATTCACTGCCCTTGATCACCTGCTCCTCGACCTTGGCCTTCAGTCCTCCCCGGACAAGGACAGTCCTCCCTCCACATCCATGGTGTTCCTTGGTGTCCTTTTCAATACAGATGACATGACTATCAGCGTCACCCCTGAACGCGTATCTGACCTCCTCTCCCAGTGCCAGGCCGCCCTTTCTACGTCGAGCCTGTCCGTGGCCAACCTCCGTTCTCTCCTTGGCGTTATGTCTTTCGTCACTGCTTGTGTGCGACCTGCCCGTATCTTTATGAACGGTCTGCTCAACGGTCTGCGGACAAATCTTCACTTACGTTTCTGGCCCATCTCAGACGACCTCAAATCAGACTTGCGTTGGTGGTGCACGTTTCTCCCTCAGTACAACGGGACCTCCCTTATCAAGACAGACCCCTGGATCAACCACCCACACTATCTGTCCACGGATGCTTGTTTAACAGGAGCTGGCGCCTTTTTCAACGGGTTTTTCTTCCACGCCCCCTTTCCAGAACCCGTACTGGCGGAATTCGGGAATGATATCAATACCCTTGAACTCATTTCCATCATGGCAGCTCTTAAGTTGTGGGGCTTCCACCTCCGAGGCCAATGCTTCATTCTTCAATGTGACAACGCCAACAGTGTTCAGGCTCTAAACACAGGCCGCTCTCGCGTCCCAGGAATGCAGGCTTGTCTTCGGGAGATATGGCTATTGTCCGCTTTGCACGAATTCGAGTTACGCGCCGAACACATCCCTGGTCGCGAGAACACCATCGCCGACCACCTCAGTCGCTGGCACCTCGCCCCATCTCACGAAGCCCACTTCACTTCCCTGACCGCTGACCTGGCAACTACTCACGTCCACTGCCCCCCAGCACTTTTCAACTTTGACTTTCACATGTAACTGCTTTCTTTGCTAACCTGAGATATTATCACATATCCACAGATCACCCACAGCCCTCGCTCAGCTCTAGCACTGTTCCAGCCTCATTCCCAGCCTTATCCGATCTCACTGCTTTCAGGCTCCGCAACCTGCCTGCTTCCCCTCATCATTCCAAACCATTCTCAACAAGCTGAACGGTGTCCAGTTGTTTCATCTGTTCCAGGGAACACCTTGTCCTGCCTTGGATTCCTTCGAGGTCACATTAACTAAAAAGGGTCTCAAGCGGCTTCTTGGTTTGGCCACACATCAGAAAGCTCCAATCACTCCTGCTATTCTCGGTTCTTTCAAGTCACATCTCGACCTCAGTAGTCCGCACGACTCAGCCATCTGGTGTCTGTTCACGGTTGCCTTCTTCTCTTTTCTCCGGAAGTCAAACCTAACTGCGCCCTCTCCTCGCCGTTTTGACCCGACCCGCCATCTCTGCCGCGACGATATAAAGTTCACATTGCAAGGCGCCGTCCTTCACATTAAATGGTCAAAGACTCTTCAGCACAAGGACCGTCTCCTTTTTGTACCACTCCCGATCATCCCTGGCTCGCCCCTCTGCCCAGTATCAGCCATCTTGCAGTTCTTCTCCCTTGTTCCTGCACCAGCTTCCACACCTTTCTTCTGCATTCCACGTAACGGCTCGTTACGCCCACTGACTTACACTGACTTCGCCAGCTCCATCAAGTCTCTCATCTCCAGGATCGGCTTGCACCCTACTGATTTTTCACCTCACAGTTTTCGGCGGAGCGGTGCTACTTTCGCATTTCAGGCAGGAGTTCCAGAGCGTCTCATTCAACGGCACGGTGATTGGCGTTCCGATGCTTACCGGCGCTATTTGGCTCTGCCTCTAAGCCAGCGCACGATGGTCGCAGATTTGATGGCCACTGGCCTATCATAACTGACACTCATTAGGAGTTTTAACTTTAATGTATATAGCTTTCTATCTACCTATATCTTTATGGTGATTCCTTTCCATTATCTTACCATTGCCAATTTTTTTTTTAATATATATGTTTTTTTTCTGCCATTTCTCTCTATATATTTTTTTTTCACAACGTTTGGGCCTCAAATCAACTTTCCTCACATTTGGGGGATTTTTATTCATTTTCCAATAAAATTTTGTAATTTGGCCCAAACGTTGTCAGCGTCCTTCCTCTACCATTTGAGCGTTGTATGAAATAATTTTAGTGTTTTGTCCTTAGGGTAAAACTAGTTAATTGTTATCTTTCACGAGCTGCTGCGTCATGCTTGTCTAGGCTCAAGTTTCACAACCTCGTGCTCGCTGTTGATCAAGTTTTGTACCCACCCTCCCTCCCGGGGGATTTTTATTCATTTTCCAATAAAATTTTGTAATTTGGCCCAAACGTTGTCAGCGTCCTTCCTCTACCGTTTGAGCGTTGTATGAAATAATTAATGTATTAACAAGTACCCTGACAAGGTAGATAGGTAGATTGACTGGTAGATAGAATAAACAGACAGACAAAGACAAACAGATAGGCACTCAGATACAATGTTTACCAAAGATAGGTACATGTAGTAGATAACATATCAGTAGAAAAATAAATCTTCTCTTGCCTGCTAATAGTGTTTGGTGTCTATGTTTTCATTGTTCTTTAAAGTAATACTTCCTCATTTATTTCATGCTTGTTTTGCTGTATAACTAATATTTTTTCTTCTATATAGCTCAAGACCAAGAAACCAGCAGAAACTTGAAGTTAAGCTGCAGAGTTCAAATTTACCTCCTGGCAGGGGAAAGGGGTCTTATGACCCCAGCCACTTATTACATTTTCGGTGGCCGCTTATAACTGATATTATTGAAACCCCTGATAAAGAGTTCTATAGTTCTGCAGTTAGCATCAAGAGAATTTGAAAAGCCTGGTTACCCTGAGCAAGCAGAAATGGTAACTTGATATTTTCAAAATAAAATAGAAAATTGAACTAAATTGTTACCTATTGCCAGTTATCTGAAGAGAACAGTCTGCCTTCCACACTTTGGACACAGTGTGACATCAAAAATTCTCTAATTTGCAAAATCAAAACAATAAACTGGAAATATGACAGAAGATATTACAAAGTCATAAATGCTGTAGCCCACATTTTTGAATGCCCTTCACAAAAATGTGATATATGTATTCTATGGGAACATAGGCTCTTTAACATATAAATGACACTGAAATTTGCATAATGGTCAAGCATTTTAATCAAAAATCCCTCTAAGGAGGGAGTGTGGATGTGTGGCAGAAACTTCTACTTTGTGTAGGAAATACAGTTGACATAATATAATGGGGACATTAGTGACAAGAAACTATATTGAACTAATGTATAGTGTCTTGCAAACAGTGATTAAACAATTATGTACTTAGCATTTGCATCTGGTGCCCCAAAAAGGAGCCATATTTCTATTAAAGATGAACTGTCCAAGTTAAATCAAGATCAGTATGTTGATCTCTTCTTGGAAGATGCGCATTTAACTGAGCAAGATGGAAACATTCCTCTACCTCATTTACATTTGTCTGCTTGTTCTTGATAAGCCTTGAAGATCAAAAGGCAACAAGACCATTTACATTATAACCATAAGTGAAGGCTGTCATGTTACGTGACCCTCCACACATTTGTCGCTGGGAGGAAAAAAAATCAACAATATCTTGATTAAGTTTCTTGGGAATTACATACAGGTTTCCATATTCAGCTTTGAACTCATCTGTGTTGATATAAGCCACAAGTCCCTTTAAGCCCTTCTAATGACACCTTGAAAACAAGAAATAGAGAATTATTCTATTGTTACTGTATGTGCTTAGTGATTCAGTGAAAGGACTAGATGAGCAACATGTTTTTCTTTTCTTAAAAAAGCTTTCCCCCCCACAAAAAAAATAGATGCGTCCTTGCATGTGAAATATTACAATAATTTATTTTACAGCAGACTTAAGAATATTTGAAATTAAAATTGAAGTACACCTATCAAGCAACAACATGTTCTAATCCTATATTTTTTAAGTTCTCTGCGAGGTGTTGCTGGTCAAGCCTAACAATATATACAGTCATTTTTAAAGGTATGCTCTAGGGCTTATTCTTTCATTATTTTATTTATGTTTCACAAAGTAGAAGAAAATGTGATCACATATTTATATTGATCAGCCACAGGTTAGTCACCTTTGAAACATTTGGTTTCTCCTATGCCAAACGAGAGAGAAACCAACGCAAACAACCATTCTCTTGTTTGGGGTAGGAGAAAGCAACTAATTGCAGGGACTGGGTGCAAGTTAGTATAATTTGTTTGTGGTACTTAACTGTAGAAAGGCAAAGAATACAGTATGGGGTTTAGGGGAGAATGGGGAGTCTTGGAACCTAGCAGTAGTGGTAGGTTACAAAATATAACAGCTTTTCCTCAGGGGAGAGTATTCTACAAGGAACAGGAATCATTGCTTTATCCTCTTTTGCTACAAGATATTGACCAAGTGTGAGCTCAAGATGGCTGGATATTGGCCTCATTCTTTTTTTGCGTGTTTATGGACTGAGATGAAGTTGAGGTCCATAAACTCGCAAATAAAGAACGAGGCCAATATCCAACCATCTTGACCGAACAAACTTGGTCAATAAAGGATTTATTATATGGCTTTTGTTGAAATTTTGCTTGCAGGATGGCTCCCTCTTGCCCTCTTGCCCGCTCGGGTAGCCAATCACAGTGCGCGATTTGGTTCAGCTTGCCCGCTCACGGAGCTAGCTATATAATAAATGAAGGTATTGCCATGGAATAGTGAGGCTTTTCTGCATAGTTGTAACTAAGAGGGCATGTACATGTCATTTACAGTAACTTATCAGTTTTGCATGGCGATGCTGTGTTCAATTTTAAGGTTTAAGGGGTGTGAATGGGAGGGGAGAGTAATAATTTTAGTTTTCTATTATATTACCTTGAGATCAAACATTGTTTGCCATGTTATGAAGTGTTGTGACACATCTGTCCTTCTGTGGAATGTTTGTTGAAGCTCTTGTTTCCAGGCTTTGAAATAACTAAGTACTTGGTTTAAGTTGGTAATACGTTGATCTGTTATTGATTGCAGTGGACTGATATCATTAAAGACATTCCAAAGCATTTCACACATTTTTATAAATTCTTGTGTCTGTTCTGTTGTGTTGTTTTCATGAAAAGCCATGTCTCTGCAAACTTTCTCAGACAAAGTATTGACAGCAAGCTTTACTTGCATTTTACTTAAATTATCAAGATGAACATGAGCATTTCTCAAGTCAGTTGCATAAAGCCTTCTTTTTTTGTCTCTCTGATACACAGAATAAATGTGGTCCCATAGTATATTCTTACCATTTTTTTTCAATAAGTGTGTAAATCTTGAATTTTGGCACTTGAATCCACTAGTGTATATGTTGTTTCGTAGTTTTTTCAGAAGGTGTGGAGGATCAGAGATAAAAAAATAATGGCTTTCTGGAAAAAGGATTGTAGCACTTACTTTTTGAAGCATTATTTCCATTCATGTTCATGAATGCCCTAAGCAGCTTTTCCAGTGGGACCTAAAACGATGACTTTGATCTGATGAAAATCATGGCCAGCTCTGGTATTGTAGTATTTAAGTGCTGCCTGATAGAGGGCCTTTGTTAGATGTGATTTACCAAGACCAGCTCCACCACTAAGAAAGCAGTAAAAGGGTGTTTCTGATGTTTTAATCTGGTGCAGAACGTGATCAAATCAAAAAAATCATTTCTGCTCTTTATTTAATGTCTGGACTATGGAGCGATATTCATCATCTGGCAATTCACTTAACATAACTGGCTCATTATTAAATGATGCTGATGGGATACCTAGATCATCTGAGAGATCACAATTTTCATTATATTCAGGATGTAAATCTTCACTACCCTCAGCTTCATCTTGGAGTTCAACATTTTGTGTGTTTGGTGCTATGGAATCAAACTGGTCGTCACTAAAATCTGTGGTTGGTAAATGTTGTTCAATCTCATCAAGATCTTCACAAGAGATAGCATACTGCTTCATTTGTTTATCTATTTGTTCTTTTAATAGCAAGAAACGTTCGTGATAGGAAGAACAGTTTGCTAATAAATCAGTTTCTTCATTTCGCCATGGAGTAAAGAGCATGATAAGTTCACGGAAGTGCTTTTCTGGCTGAGATTTTACATTGAACCACACTGACCTAATTATTCATGGTTTTGAGCACTGCTTTGGTTTTTCCTGGTTTCCATTTGCTATCGTTTCTTTAGAATTCATAATAATGTCATCATCATTGTTTTCATCATCATCTAAAGTTTCCGCTGGGAGATTATCTCTGTCAATACTTTTAGACTTTTTTTAAAAGGCTTTTGATGGGAGTCACAACGTGAAGCCCAATCGGCTAAAGAAACATTTTCAAGGGCTGTAGGCCTTTGTATGTATCGGTTTAAGAGACCAGTACAGTGAACATCTTCTGAATCATCATCCATTTCTTCGATCTCAGTCATTGGTTTTAAGAGTTTTACCCTATCTTCAGGAGGTGCAGTGTTAACAAAGATCACCTGTCTGGAGCTTTTTCTCATGGGTAGCTGCAGGACTATGTAAACTGCTTCTTGTGCACTGATTTCCACACTATTTAAAAAATTTATTGCCAATGTCTCTTACTTGTTGCTTTATGCTAGAATTTCCATTTCTACTTTCTTCACATGCTCTTTGCAAAAGCTGACTCATTCCATTCTGTGCTTTTGAAATATACGATACAATATACATTGCACAAGCATAAACATCAAGGACAAATTGTATGTGCATATTTGCCCTTCACCCTTTTAAACAAGCACTGTTATAGTTATTTACTCTAAGTTCATTTGGATTTCTTTTCAAAAATATAGCAGGAGAATTGAGACTTGAGATCGAACTGCAAGATGGTAGTTATTTTCAGTAATGTTAAGATTAATCAGCAATTTGTTAAAGGTGATCTCTTCTCCTTCCTTCATGTCGTTCAAATGCTTACTGATGGTTTTCCATGCATCTTTTCATTTTCTAATTTCACCTTCAGAGATATCACTGCCAAGGGGATACAAAATTTTGGTTGACCTCATTGGTGGCTGTGGAAAATTAAATCTACACTCTGCCTTTGACTTTTTACGACAAGTTTGACAGTGTCTATGAATTTGTCTATTAACAAGATGTCCCAATTCTGTATCATTATCTGGCTTTTTACACGTAATTATTTTATCAATGAATGATGTGACAATTGCAACATCATCATCATCATGTCCAAAGGTTGGAGCTTGTTCAAGCCAGATTAACATGTGGATGTGAGGCGAGCCCCTCTGTTGATATTCAACTCTGTAGAACCAATCAGCAATTTTTCCTAATGGGTAACCAGAACTCATTAAAAAGGTCTTTAAAAACTGATTGAATTGATAGTCAAAATGTTGGGCACAAGTCACTGGGTCACCCTGAATAAGTCTACACTTTTCTTGCCAGTTTAGATTTTCTAATTCCTTGTCTGAATATTCTTTTTTATCTACAAGTTTGCCAAGTATTCTGAGGAGATGTGTCCATTGTGTTTCAGCTGATGAAAAACTGCCAAATAGAGTGGCAGGTCCAAGTTGCCTGATCATTGCAAATACATCTTTTTTAGCTTTCTCAAAATATGGGGGTGAACCCCTCAGTGCCCTTAAGAATTTGTAGCCTTCGTCAAGATGAACTAATCTTTCTAAGGGACCTTGTTGCTTTAATTGACCAGTTGTCAGAGCTCTCTCGTTACCCTTAAATTTTCGTAAAGCTATTTGTGATTTTCCTAAAACAATCTTCATTTGAAGTTTTTTAGCTTTGAAAAATATATTTTTAACACTCATAGCAGCTCTTCGGTCTGACCTTCTCAATTCTGATTTACAAATCTCACTGTACTGAACATCAACTAGTCTGTCTTCATTTTCTGGTCTCTTTTGACCAAGAAATATTCCTGGATATGCTAACTCTTTAGAATATCTATCTCTAAATATACTCAAGGGTACACTTCCTTCCCCAGGTGCAATGTTGTAAATTTGAGCTTGTTCAGTATCTTCAAGGAAGTCAGTTGCAGTTAACATATCAGTTACTCCTTCTGGTATTCCTGCATCACCTTCCGTCCAATCATCAACAAAACCTCAGTTTCTTTTGCAGCCTTTTCCAAACTACATGTATCACTTTAATTGGTCATTATCATCACAACAATCCTGATTCTCAGTATCATTTTGTAACAAATTTAAATTATAGGTTGCTGCTTTATCCTTGCTTAAGGTCACTCCTTCCTCTCTATATAGTGAACTGTTTGTAACTAACCAGTTTGCAGCTTGCAAAATTTTGTGTGGCCTTACATTTAAAGATAATGCAGAACCCTTAAATTTCAATCGTCTTTTTAATTGAACTGTTGATTGTTCCAGTTTCTTGAGGCAACCGTGGTATTATGTTGACAGTATTGTTAACATCTGCTGGAACATTCACAACATTTCCTTTTATTTTCAACTGATTTCCTCTTGGGGCCTGCACAAGTTTTTGAAAAGCCAATCTAGGTGCCAGAAGTCTGCACTCTACTAACTCGTTTAAATAAAAAAAGTCTGGTTTTACTGGAAACAACATTCCATTTTTAGCTGCACAGGGAGGTATTTTGTTTTTCTTCAGATATGTATCACAGGTCTGACATATCCACTCAATGTTGTCAACGCTTCTTTTAGATAATAAAAGGGTTTGAAAGTCTCACCTTTTGTGCACTGATAACACTGTGCTTATACCACAACTGGTCACAACAAGTACAAATGTACATTGGACCCCTAGAAACAGCCGCATGGAACTTCTTGATCAAGTTGCCCATATTTTGATCATCATAATCACAGTTTAAAATGATATTGTATTCCTTGTTACATGTATGTTTCATAGTTACATCACAATTCTCTCTCGACACGACATTGTGAGGAATAGTTATAGAGTCAGCTTTGTCAGCCTGTATTTGCATTTTTTTTTGTTTTTTTAAGTTCTAACCGCCTCCGTTTCATATATTCTCTGAAATAGCCATTATCGTGTTGTTTTTTATTTTTCCCAGAATTATCATTGCTCTTTGGTCTCTTTTTCTTTGGAGTTTGCCTATCTGTCTTTTGCTGTTTGTCTTGTCTATAATTCCTCATATTTTTTTTGACGCAATCTTTTTTCCTCCTTTTCCAGCAGACTCTGAGTAAGTGGCAATGATAATACAAAGTGGTATTCATTCAGGTGGCCAATATAAATAGGTCTTACTTCACCAACTGAATTCACAGCTTGAACTACAGTAAACTCAGTAAAATTTGGATTTGACTCTATAATGTGAATTTTCAAATTATGTTTGTCTGCAATAGCTTGTATGATGAGACCATCAGCCCATGTACGCTTCCTTGACATTGAACTAAGATATTCACTTCAAGAGTTTAGAGAGTTGCTTTCAATAAATCTTTCAGGATTTTCTCTCATATATTCTACACCAGAAATTCGAATGTCAAAGTGCAAATCTGGATGACCATATAACTGATGAGACACTGCTCTAAAGAGACAAACTCCTGCACCACCAACATCTAGAGGTCTCATGCCTAATTGGTATAATCTTTGCTCTAAGAGGCAAAGAGGATCAGGTACAAAAGTTAGGACAACTTTTAAATTCCTTTTGTCTTTGTCAGGACCTGGATTGACTTCAACATCATTCGATAGCAGAAGTTGTCTTTTAGATGAGGTGCTTTTTGCGCCAATTTAAAAAATTTAAAAGCATTCACGTCTGTGCAGAAAACTAACATACCACAGTTTGAAATCAGTAGCTAACCAATGTAAGTTTGATGATGTAGGAGTGGAATGTTTTATGACCCTCTTTGTATTCAGTCTGAGTTTTCTTTTGTTCAGTATTTGGAAAAATTTCTTCACAGGTACCAATGATGGTTCTCTATCTCGAAAATTTCGTTTACAAACAGGGAATCTAGAGATATTCCTGACAGTCAATCTAAAGGACTGGCTTGTTGTTTCCATCAATTTCTCACCTTCTATGGATAACATTTGGTCAGTGATAGTGTCGCAATTTTTGTCCATAGCTTTCAAAGGCCTTGTCTGAAAGCATCTCTCTGTGCTCGGAACTTTTTGAAAGCTTCGGAGATCTTTCTTTATTGATCTCAAGCGTGCATTCTTTGAGATCCAAAGAGCTTTCTTTGAGCTCCGAAGAGCTTTCTTTGAGCTCCGAAGAGCTTTCTTTGAGCTCCAAAGAGCTTTCTCTGACCTTGAAAGAGGTTTGTCGAATCTTTCTGACAAACAATATCGACTCCCGATACTCTCTAACAGAGCAAGAAATGTTAGTGAACCAGAAAATGTCACCAAATAGCTGCACACGTTCTTTATGTCTATATGCGAATACTGGCAACTCCAACGGTTTTACTGAATAGTATTTTTTTGACGACCAAATCCACGCAGTCAAATATTTTGATGTAGAGTGTGAACAAACAAACTGACTCAGCATTCCAAAACTCTTCTCTACAGAGCCCCCAAAGGGCCATGACAAATTATAATTATTTGACGAGTTATTTGACGAGTTATGTGACGAGTTATTTGATGAGTTATGTGATGAGTTATGTGACGAGTTATTTGACCAGTTATGTGATGAGTTATTTGACGAGTTATGTGACGAGTTAGGTGACGAGTTATGAGACGAGTTATTTGACCAGTTATGTGACGAGTTATTTGACCAGTTATGTGACGAGTTAGTTGACGAGTTATGAGACGAGTTATGTGACTAAGTGGTTCACGTGCAAGTAGGTCCGAGATGGCTACTGAGATGGACATGGCGGATACGTCATTCAACCAGGTATGTTTAACACAGCTTCTGGTACATTTGCTGGCGATAAATTCCACTGAACTAAACACACGCAGATTTATAGCATTAGAGCGTCACTAGTTAACTACCGTCACAACATTCAGAAAACTCGGCCACATCTGCTTGTGAATAGTGTGTATTGATATGGCTCTAAGCTAAAAGCTGTTGAGCTCAGCACCGTAATTTATACTGTAAGTATCTATGAAATAATTCATATATTTGAACTGCGGTCATAGATGAAAGTGAAGAATGATCCTCGCAGTGAATTTTCCAATTTAAGCAATTGGAAAGAGGAAGCCTGAAAAAAATCAGGGCTTCAACGGAATTTGAACCTGTGACCTCCGCGATACCGGTGCGATGCTTAGAGGATCATTCTTCACTTTCATCTATGACCGCAGTTCAAATACATGAATTATTTCATAGATACTTACATCATTTCACTCCTTACGGGAAGATATGAACTCAACAAATTGGCCTCGCTCCCAATGTGTGGCTTCATAGCTCAGTTGGTAGAGCATCGCACCGGTATCGCGGAGGTCACGGGTTCGAATCCCGTTGAAGCCCTGATTTTTTTTCAGGCTTCTTCTTTCCAATTGCTTAAATTGGAAAATTCACTGCGAGGATCATTCTTCACTTTCGTAATTTATACTGTTAGGCTGATCTTGATTTATTTGTTGATTTTCTGTTGTCTTATACTTTTACAATGAGGTGTGATCGAAATCTGTTGCAGGTTTGTGAATTCATAATGAGCGTATTACATTTACCACAGCATGTTGCTTCAAGATTTGAGGATGAAAAGGTCAGTAGTGCTATTCCCTAAATCTTGGAAGTCCTTAGCCTTTCAACATTTAAGGGTTGGCTTAACTTAACTGCTGAATACCCCGCCACTTATTTGCATGTCATTGAATAATAATAGCATTTATTGTCTGTATTGTGTTCTGCTTCGTTCTTTAAAGAACGCTAGTGGAGGGGTATTCAGCAGTTAGGGTTATTTTAGTAACAGTCGATTCACACCAAAAACTTGAAATTTACTAAACGGTCAGCACAAAATGCAGACAGAAGACCGAATGCAGAATTCAGACTAGGTACATAACACGCAAGTTCACGCTAACCACCAAGTCTGCCTTTAATGTGCCTTTTAGCAGTAAGTAAGTCATTGTAAGTATGCGGAAGCGTTAGGACATATATTTGATGACAAAACTGTAATCATTAGCAATAACAGTCACAGATAAGGTAAGTAACCCGTCTTAAATTCCTTACAGCCACGATCACGATTTTAGCGACGATGAGACCGAGAAGTTGTAAAAGCGCTGTAACTTAGGTTGATCAGTCACTTTACAAAATCTTATTTTCCTTCGTGACAGAAAGATGGAAGATTTTGTCCAACAGGGTCAACAGAGTGAAAGCCCGCCTTTTCTCACTGCCGTACCTGCCATACTTTTGACTGTAGGCAAAAGAAAACCACGCAACTTAAGTGGAATTAGGGCTCGTCCACACGTATCCGTATAATTTTTGGAATCCGCAACTTTTTCTTCCTGGTTACGGCGGACTCGACAGCGAACCCAGACAGTTTTAAATCCGTTCTCCAGAGTGGAAAAAAATAAATCCTCAATAAATCTAATGATGTGTGGACAGGTGAATCTGGATATTTTCCAATCCGAGGTTACATGTATGTAGCAAATTCGTGTTAAGTCTCTTACCGAACAATGAACCTATATGGCGGCATTTATGGTGCCACAACAGCAACAACAGAGCCATTCTTGTCCCCAGAGGCCGCGCTCCTTTTGGTCAGCACCAAGAAACCAAAAGGAGCGCGGCCTCTGGGGACGAGAATTTGCTGCCACTTTCGCGTGCTTTATGGCACATGCTCTGAACACATTTTTATGAGAGGAGCATTGGGTAATTGAGTGAATCCAGATACGATCGGATGCGTGTGGACAGGCGAATTCAATTTGAATACGCTACGTGTGAACTGGTAAATTTTTAAATCCGAAAGAAACAGTTGCGGATTAAAAAATATCCGGATACGTGTTGACCTTAGTTCCTTCGCAATCTTTTTTTAGGCTGTCACACAACGCTACCAAAAAAGAATTGTGATGGAGACTAACGTTGAATAAGCCGGTCAGAAAAAAGTCCGAAGCCCAATTGTGTTTCTTGTCTTCAAACGTGTTGTCCTCTCGGCGATACATGTTCGAGCAATTTAGTTTGTTTGTGAGAAGTGGCCCTGTCGTGACTTCTTTTGAGACTGGTGCCTAATGTAGGAATCTGTATAAAATTTCACTCCCGAGCTCGAGTGGGCAAGATAGCTCCATCTTGCCCGTGCGGGTAGCCAATCACAGCGCAGGAAACGGTTTATCTTGCCATTACCCATATAATAAGTGTTGTTGTTTAATACTAAAATCAGGCAAGCGAAGTGTGAAGACAATGAAGGCTTGATATTCTATTAACCCTTTCACCACCGATGGCCGGTTTTCCGGCCAAGTAGAAAATGTTCCATTCCACCGATGGCCGGTAAACCGGCCAAACAAAGCGCTTCACTTCCAGGGCCTGGATCTAGTAAACCATTAGCTGGAGGGGGTATAGCAGGTTTTCAATAATGCCTAGAGGGTTGGAGCTAGAAATTTCCCGGATTAAAAGCACATGGTTTTACTTGAGTTTCGCAAGATATTTTGCTTTCAGTTCAAATATCGAACCTTGTGCGCGCGGTGGCCGTTTTTAAATCAACGTAAAATGAATTCGGAAAGCGACAACGATAATTCAAGCAGCAGTTCTGAGGAAAGCGAAGACTCTGATAGCCTGTCCAATGCCAGTGATGATGAATTAGAAAACCTGTTCGACAGCGACGATGATGAAGATGATTTTGCTGGTTTTGGTGTAAATCTTCCCGACAACATTCAGTGGGGAAATGTACGATTTGAACCCGCGATCGATGAGTTTCGTCTAACGCCTGGTCCTGCGATAAATTTACCCGATTCTGGAAGAGCAATTGACTTTTTTATGCTGTTTTTTGACAATGAATTGATCGAACAAATCGTTCAATTTACGAATGCTAATGCCGAGGTCAAAGGAGTGAGAAATTGGCAGGCTGTCACGAGCGAGGAAATGAAAGTGTTTCTAGCCTTCCTGATCATTTCTAACGACTTGGTGGTGGTTCCGCGGGATGAACAGTATTTTCTATCCACCTGGAATACAAAGATTTTTCACACCTTGAATATTAGAAACTTGTTTTCTTCTCGAAAACGATTGTTCCAACTAAAGAAGTATATTTACTTTGTGGACCCTCGGCATGTTCTCACTGAAGATGAAAGAAAGGATCATCTGTTCAAAATAAGGAATGTCAGTTCATCTGTTATTAACAAGTGTAGAACCCTTTTCAACTGTGGCCAAGAAGTTTCAGTTGACGAAGCTATGATTCCTTTCAAGGGAAGATTAGCAATCAAGGTGAGAATGCCCAACAAACCTGTTAAATTTGGCGTTAAGTTCTTTGTCCTTTGTGATGCGAAAAGCGGATATTGCAAGAATGTTATCATTTATGCTGGAAAAGATGATAGAGCAGCAGGTAATCTCGGCAAAACTGGAAAGGTAGTCATGGAACTCATGCAGGATTTGTATCGAACTAACCATCACCTGTACATGGACAACTTTTACACAAGTCCAATACTGTTCAGACTTCTCAAGGCCCGAGGAATCCTAGCGGCAGGCACAGCAAGACCGAGACAAGGGTACCCTACTAATGAACTCAAAGCTGCTCAGTTGAGGTCAAGGGGCCAAGTTGCCTGGCTGAGTTGGGATGAAATGTTGGCTTTGAGATGGAAAGATAGAAAAGATGTTTTCTTCCTTAGTACTATTCATGCTCCTCCTGAAGTACCTAACTGGGTTGACACAGGAACAGCTCCAGACTCTGACCCTGATGCTTCAGAGGAAGAAGACGACCCCACTATAGTGAGAAGAAGAGTGAGAGTCAGAGGGCAATGGCGAAGCCAGAAAATCTACAGGCCTCCAATTGTAGCAGATTACAACAAGTACATGGGTGGTGTAGACCTTTGTGACCAGATGACTGCAGTCAACAAGAGTAAGAAACAACAGCGATGATACCTGAGGGTCTTCATCAAGTTCTTGCTACTTGCAATCTATAATGCTTACATATTGGAGGGATACAAGATTCCCCACAATGGTAGAGGCAAAAGAAAGAGAGATTTGTTGAAGTTCAAGCAAGACCTTTGTGTACAGCTTGTGGGAACCACCCCTACCAGAGCCAAGGCAGCCAAGAGGCAAAGACAAAACTTGCCTCCTGAAGATCGTCTGGAGAATGTTGGCTCGCATTTACCCCTCAAGGGTGAGGGAAATAATCATCGATGTGTTGTGTGTGAGAAGAAATACACTGAGGCCAAGAAAACTGGGGCAACCATCAAAAGGCACAAGACCAGCTACAAATGTGGGCAGTGTAATGTGTACCTGTGCATTGGCCTTCCTGGTGAAAGTTGCTTTGTGGACTATCACACTAAAACAGATTACTGGAGATGAACTTGGAGGTTACTCCTTCCATTTATTTTTCTTTCCTAGAACAGGGATTGTGGCTAGTTTGTTTTCATAACTACAGCAAAAAACAATTTCTTTTAGCCAAAGGATTTTGCAGTTCATTGCAACTTATTTATAACATGTTTGAAGCTCAATGGTGATTTTGTATGAGCCGCCATTTTCTTTTATCTGCGGAAAACTTTTGACATTGTAAAGTGCTTTTCACTTTGTATCTAGTGAGAACAATGAGGACAACAAGTCATTTCATTGACATTTTATTATCACTGAAGGTAGATAAGTCTTTCTTTATTGACATCTTGCATTGGTATGATATCTACAAGAGCATCATTAACTTACCTGCAAGAATAAATGTTGTTATAATCAGATGTCTTGCAATTTTGCCATTTCAAAGTATTCTATAATCCTAGGAATTTAATTTTTCCCCTTGAAAATACCTTAAAATGAAAGAGAATTTATCAGAGATAAAGAATATGTGGAATTTGTTTTTAAAAAAATGTCTCCTTCTGGGTCTAAAATTGATTTGAAGTCAACATATCATTTTTGGGTTCATTTCCCAAAATGCCCTGGTGTCCTGGGTACTTTTTACCTAAAATGCCCGGTGGTGAAAGGGTTAAGGAGGCTGGAAAGGGTTTTTAGTTGCACGCGCGCACACAAACACACACGTCAGCTGAATGAATCAAAATTAGCACACACGGAAGTTAAATCCTGCGTAAAATAGTGCGAACCTGAAATAAAATCTGCAGAAAATATTTGTTTCCAGCTTGAAATTTTGCTCGGTGACCTATCTTGATTTTTTGCAAGCACGCAGCATTCATGATGGCACTTCAAATACACAAGTCTCAGAGAAAATTATCTAGTAGGATTTTCTGTAAGCCATAAATCGCATTTTCTTTAAATATATTTAATTGTACTTGATAACTTTTTTTCATACTGTCTGAAAAGTTAAAGAATTTAGGGAACTTTCCAAAAAAGAAATAAAAATAGTAGGTCACCGAATTAGTTTTTCAGATAATTTACAAAAACTTAAATTTAGTGGACGTGTTTGTGCACCTTGTGCGTTGCCGTGATAACTGATATGACGTCACAAGTACCCTCAAAGTATAGACCAGCAATAGAGTTGCAAGGAGACATATAGTTTTCCCACACCATTAAATATCCTTTTTTGTAATCTTCCATCGTTTTACAAACAATGCAGCAACGAAAAACCCTTCAGAGCCTCCTTAAACAAGAAAATATGGCCAAGAATAATCTCCATACTGGAAGATGACCGCAGGAAATGCTTGGTAATTTATAAAATGACATGTTACAGCATGTTGTCACTGATTAGACGAAAACAACAGTCTTTACTCTCAATCTGCATCTGCAGTCTGAATTTTGTACCTAGTCAGCATTTTGCACCCGGTCTGCAGTCTGCATATTCGATTTGCTTTGTCTCATTTCAAACGATTTCTGTATTATTTTAAGTGTATACGTAACATTGTATCAATTGTTTTAACAAATGTCTGTGATAGCTACAGCCCATGCAACTGATGAAGGGTTGCGTGCATTGGGACTCAGTAAAAGGGGTGACCTCATACGTCTTTGGAGGTTTTGTTTGGAAAAAGTCCAGGGGTCAGAAAATAAGGAGAGGTTGAATGAAAAGAAGGATCTCCTTGAAAAGAGTTTGGAGAAAAAAAAAATCAAAGAGAAGATTGGAAACAGTCAGTAGTTTGCCACATAAGAGAAGTAGAAGAAAAGCCCCAGAATTTAGTGGTACAAAGAGTCCAACTTGGGTGGCTGCATTACAGTGGCAAACAGAAGAGGTACGTGGCTGTTAGAAAAACAAGGATGGTGGTACCAGAGATATTTCTCTGTCAATCGATGCAACAGCTGACAGCATCATTGAAATTGGAAAAGAATTGCTCTTCCCTGGTGGTATAAGTTCATTTGGCAGTATAAACATGATGGAATTTACATTGGCCAACTACAAAGAGGACACTGTTTCCAATGTGGTTGTTGGTGGTTCGGTTTTACACTTTACTTTACAAAGGTATCTGAATGCCACAAAACTCCCCAGAGCAAGGCTATATTTAGCATCAAAACTGAAGCAGTGTGAATCTGAGGAAGATGGTGATGACAGTTTACTTCAGCCAATGTTAGATCTCACAAACACCACAAGGCATCACCCTGAAGAAGACACCACTTTTCCAGAATGCCCTTTGGTTGACCATGACCCCGACCATGACCAAGCCTCTGATGAAGACAAAGATATTGTTCTACTTCCGTCAGTGACCAGCCTGAAAGCCAACAGAGACCTTATAGCTGAACAGGACAAGGAGTATCAAGATAGTTTACTGGCAGATCAGAAGAAAGAAGAGGAGAGAAGAGAAAAATTGCTGTCAGAAATTTGTGATGCGGAGCAGCAGGAACATTTGCGACAGGCAAGACTTCATAGAGTCCCAGATGAGCCAAAGGGTGGTAGCATGGTGCTTATACAAGTAAGAC
Source organism: Micromussa lordhowensis (assembly GCA_964020085.1). NCBI lineage: Eukaryota > Metazoa > Cnidaria > Anthozoa > Scleractinia > Lobophylliidae > Micromussa > Micromussa lordhowensis. Next base: position 36,531,086 of record OZ026596.1, on the reverse strand, counting down.
ATGTAACACTAGGAGTTATAAAGCGTAACTTCAGTTCAGATGACAAAATGTTGTCCGTCTATGATTGGGTTGGCTCCCTGAGTCTTCTTCCACCATATTTTGAGCTTTCAGATTTCAGAGGTCAAGTTCTGAGGCCCGAACAATCCGTTGTGGAAGTTGATCAATCCACTTTAAACATGTCAGCAAGTGAATCTACTCCAAGCTTGGATGATGATGACATTGATTTTAAAAGCTTTGGTACTACACTGAAAAACAATGATGACACACTTCCACTACTTGATTTGCTGCCACCAGTGGAAAGTGCTCCTCCAGAACTACTGCTGTTTGATGACTTTATACTATAAGTATAAATAAATTGATTGAACAAATTTCCGTGTTATGTTTATTGTAACCCTTTATCCCTTAAGGCAAAAAGCATGTTATTCCAAATCCATGAATACTAATCGTGAATGCCCGGGTGTGACGCATCATTTGAAAGCTTTTCATTAGTATATTTTAAACATCAGTTAGAACTCTTAGTACGTCAATCAACGGTATGCACCTGTTATGAGTGCAGTTTTAGCAAGATAGTTTCAGTCATAAAACTATGTAATTTAAAGGCCTTCAACGACTATGTTCTTATGAAGAGCTTTTCAATTATTAGGATTATTACAGTACAGCCCAAAAATAATGCACGCGCAAGAACTTCTTTTTGCGTCCGCAAGAAGAAGTTCTTCTTGCAGCTGATTGCGGGTCGCTTGAGCTTGAGTCCTGGAAACCGCAAGAACTTCTTTGCGGCTGCATGATAAAGGCGCAAGAACTTCTTTGCGGTAGGATGTTCGAACCACAAGAACTTCTTTGCGGATCTTTGCGGTTATAATTTGAAAGGAACAAGATAGGGTACGCGTAAGTAAAACGCAAAGTGAAGCGAAAGACAAGGTGAGTATCGGCTAAAAATATAATTGTGACCGTGAAAGGAAAAACGGACACTAACGGAAAACCGTTCGAACGGCAAAAACGCACAGATGATGAACGGTTATCGAACGGTTCATAAACCGTTTGAACGGTTTGATGACCGTTCGAACGCCATGAATAATTCTTGGAATGGCTTGGTTGGCCATTCGAATTGCTTATCGAACGGATTGGTAAACCGTTCGAACGGTTTACCAAACCGTTCCAACGGATGAATAAATCATTCGAACGGTTTGGTTTGCTCTTTGAACGGATGACTAAAAAATAATATTAATAATTGCTCGAACGGTCTGCGAAATCGTCTCGAAGGTATCCGGTCAAGAGTTATTCGCTTCATACAGAAGTTTACGGAAGCCTGTAAGGGACATTCGAGATGCGACTTAATAAAAGAAGAAAAAAAAAATCTGGAGTTAAATGCGAGATAAAAATGCGAGATGCGAGATAAAAAATGCGAGATGCGAGATAAAAATGCGAGATGTGAGATAAAAATGCGAGATAAAAATGCGAGATACGAGATAAAAATGCGAGATGCGAGATAAAAAATGCGAGATGCGAGATAAAAAAAGAAAAGACGAGCTCGCAATCTTATTAGGGACTCTTGTTCCCAGGGCCTTCTCTGGTTTCAAAATGGCAGACGAAGAAGCGGATGCTGATAATATTGGCTTATAAACTACTTGACTGCTGTGGTTATGGAAATGGAGTTGCCTATACTTATTGGTATTTATTCTCACTTGACGAAGTGTGTGGATGCTGTTCTTCCCAGCTACATACCAGCACTATCCCTAAATGACCAGCAAGATGGTATCCTCATACTTGTATTCGATTGGAGAGAAATTAGATAATGTTTACGTAGTTTATCTTTTAAGAGTAACTGTATAGAGCCTACTGGATACAACAGCCTACAAAGGCGAGAGGTTCTGCAATCAAGGAATCCTAGACATTCGTACGCACTTCAAACCTACGGAGACTTTCCAGTACACACACTACTCTTCATGCCACCCAGCAGGGGTCAGAAAGGGACTTATAAAAGGAGAAGCCCTAAGACTTCTAAGAACTGACTCCTCAGAAAAATCATTCGATGAGAATTTAACAAGATTCAAAACCCACCTTTGGGCTAGAGGCTACCCCCACAATCTCATTAAAAAAATATCCTCTGAGGTCAAATTCACTGAACGGAAGTCAGCCTTACAACAAACCGATAAAGTGCGTAAGAAAATCCTGCCTTTTGTGACAACATACCACCCGGCTTTGCCCAACCTCAAAAATATCTTGATGAGCAAATGGCACTTAATTCAAAACCAACCACTGCTTAGAGAAATATTCAAAGAACCCCCACTTATCTCATATAAAAAAGGAAAATCCTTAAGAGATATACTACAGGTCACTTGTCACGCCACGAGCTTATGAGTCGTGTTTGGCCTGTCACCTCTTTATTTCGCATTTTTATCTCGCATTTTTATCTCGCATCTCGCATTTTTATTTCGCATTTTTATCTCGCATCTCGCATTTTTATCTCGCATTTAACTCCAGATTTTTTTTTCTTCTTTTATTAAGTCGCATCTCGAATGTCCCTTACAGGCTTCCGTAGAAGTTACTTTTCGATAAACATTTGTTTTCACCCATGCGAAAACCTTTCATCGAGTATTCACGGCCGTAAATTGACCGCGACCGCATCACATCACGATTAATTTATGACAACAAGATATTTTGTACCACGCTGTTTTGATGTTCACTGAAACGACCGTCCATTAAACTGACGAAAATGCTTGTTAGATGTTTGAATGCTCCTTGCTATAAGCTTAGCATTCGAGCGACTAGCGACTTGCGTTTGTGACATTCTGAAAGCTCATCCGCAGTCACGCTGTTACTTCACGCTGATTGAATGATGGTAAGGAATGCATCCAATCAACGTGGACAAAACAGCGTGACTGTTGCTCTTAGCACACGAAATCCGTGGATGCTGGTCGCTTCGAAAGCTGTATTTCTGGGAAATTATTTGGCGGTTAGCACTTGGATTTTAAATACGGGGGGTGACAACTCTAACAAACGCTGTTTCGGGACAAAGCCAAAATTGTTCCGGGAATCTGGAGATTTCTCCGGGAATTGGGACACTTAAAAATTTTTCCGGGAAACACGCGATAATTCCGGGACATTGCAGAAAAAAATCGGGACATTGAAGGAATTTTTATTTCACGTTTTTATTTAGGTTAACCTCGGCAAGTTAGGCATGAATTCTTCCATAAATGAAAACATTGAAACAGCGAGTGCAGCGCCGCGGCTTCTGGTTTACACAAACCAATCAGAAACGCATCCTACTGTGTGAGCACACAGTTGGGTTCCACATCTCATTCAACCACGTGCACTGTACGTGCAACCTTCACAGCCGTCACGTCCAGATCCGTTCATGTCCGTTTCAGGTATAAACACATCAAACAAGGTCCCGTGCATGGTTAGCGACGATTTTTAATTTATTCCTCGCTTTGTGAGCATCAGTGAAGTCCATTTAGGAAACAGGAGCGACCATGGCACGATCAATGAAATGTAAGTAAAAGAGTTTGAAGTGAATATTCTAATGTTATTATCCGGATGCATTCCAACTTTACGCGTATTACTGTTGTAATGCTTAGCAAAAGTGCTGTTTTCGCTTTTTCTGTCAGGTGGTAAGTCATTTGAGAAATGGGAAGTAGAGGATATATGCACCTGGCTAACGCAAAACATGTTAGAGGAGCATTGTGGATTTTTCAGGGAAAATAAAGTGCGTGGGAGCACACTGCTTTCGTCGCTAAAGGATGGAACATTAAAAACGGACCTCAAAGACATCGGAGTAAGGGCTCTTGGTAAGAGTTCTCATTTTATAATTTAGTTCTGTGTTAGTTCTTATGAAATTCTCATTATAAAGTCTTCTCAGAAAAAAAAAAAAACAATTATGCTGCAAAGCGTTGCTGATAATAGGCCTTACGTAGGCCTTATCACGGTTTTCGGCGCCACCTTGACGGGTAAGCAAAGCGGTCAGAACAGTGTCAGAAATTACAGTGTTTGTATGGGGTAGAAGAAGGCGCGGGAAAAAATTAACAAACAAATGTATGAAAAATTAGAAATATTAACTGAGCGTCTTCTATCAAACCTAATTCTTCAAACTTGGTGAATACAATCTTCTACTTAGTATTTTAACGTTGCGATTCATAAATTGCGTAAAATTTAATTTTGGAAAAAGTTATTTGCCATCGGATTCCCATACAAACACGCTGTAATTTCTGACCGCTTTGCCTACCTGTCAAGATGGCGTCGAAAACCGTGATGAGGCCTATTTAGTGAACAAATTAACAACGGATTAACAATTTTTGGATATTAAATACCCCGAAGTTAAATACGATCCGATAAATGAAAGTTTTGACATAAAACCAAAACAATCATAAGAAAACATTCAATGACTCTCAAACTCAAAGGGATGATTGCAATGATTGCTCTAAAGTAAAATGGAATTAAAGACGTATGAACACCTTAATGGACAATCGCCGCTCGCATTGTTATTTACTTATTTATTTATTGTTTATGAGTTTATTTATTTATTTATTTATTTATCTATCTATTTATTTTGCCCACACTGCAACACCATCATACGAGGAAAAATGCTTCAAAAGTCGCCCAAGTATTGGTTTATTTCATCAATATTTACGTAATATTTTTCTGACAATTAGTGTTGTGGTAGAGCACATAGTTCATCACCTACAAAACAATTTGGGCTAACGCTCAACAATATGTTATTGTGCAAGTTTCCAGATAAAAAAAAAAATAAACCACAGTTTTCAGCTGAGAAACTCCACAGCAACATAACTAACCAAAATGATCCCGGAAATAATTAATTTACTCAGTTTAGCGGGTGCTTACTTCCGGTTCGTAGGAGATAGAAACAAAATATCAGACCTGGTCCACTCAGAGTTTGAAAATCAACGCCGGGCTAAGAAACCAGCACCAACCGTTACAGGGCCCATTGGACGATTTCTTGTTCCGATTGATAAGAGTCAACAGACGAAGCAAAAATCAAGTGAAAAGAAGTCAGGTCAGTAGTCATGCCACGTAATACTATTAACTTATTTTCACGGCACAAGTATTCTTGTAATAATATTTTACCGGAAATTCTAGCACGATTATAACAATTTTAAATTTTAAATGTCACGTTTTAAAGCCTGCTTGCCGCGTTAATTTGTTATGGGTGGAGCGACTACATTTTAAATACGAAATGAAGTCGGTGCTCAAAGTTATTTGCACTTTTGCTTTCATGAGCAAATACGATATATTATGTTTGTCTTAATCATGATTTCAGATCCAAGATATCACGGTAGGCCGCGATTTCTTAATAGAGTCACTGATGGCGGCGACATCTACCGTCAATGGCTGAAGAAAGAGTGCTTTGAAGGAAGGGGCTCCTTTATCCCCCGAGACACTGAAGAAACAAAACGGCTTCAGAAATTCAAGGCTCGCGTTAGGGACCTTACACTGAATGTGGCATTGGGAAAGCTTTGTATTGCACAGTACAAAACAGGGATGTATGTCAAGGCTCTAGACGAATGGACTGTCCATTGTGATCTTTGCGACTGCAAATTTCATTGTAGAGAGGTCATGAGAGTCGGGGCGGTTGAAAAGCATGTATTCAGTCTAATTTTTATATATTCATATATTAATCTTCATTTTTCCTTTTGTTTTATTTTAATTTTTGAGGACTCTTTTGTAAATCACTTATCGGTGAAATTGATTACCTCAATGAAGATTATTATTACTATTACTAAGCAGCACATAAAACTGCTTGCCGCAGACAGAGGTTAGTTTTCCTTTTCTTTTTTTCTAAATTCAGCTTAAATTTATTTTTTAACTCAAATGTAGAATCATAAGACATTTTAATTGATAACCGGTCAACCTGTCTTAAGCTAATGGACACTGTTTTGGGATTCTTTAGATATACAACTTACTCAGAACGAAGTGCAGCTTGCTTCTTGGTGTAAAGAAGCGTATTTAAAACGCAAAAGAAAGCCTCAAGAAACAGGCCAGGCTGAAACACGTCGCGCACCAAAAAGGTATACTGCTTATTGTTTATAATAAAATCAATACGCAGGTAAAATAGGAACAATAGTTAGATGTGTTAACGTATACTTACCATCACAGGAAATCCAACCATGAGAAGACCTCCTCGTCATGCGACAAAAAGCAAAGAGTGTCTATTGAGGCGAGTCGTTTGGTTGATTCAAGATGCAAACAAGGACCTGAAAAGAGTTCTACTGATTCTACACGACGTGCTCACAAAAGGTATTGTAATACCCCTCATAATCAAATCACTGCTGCAATTAACTGTGAAGCATGAAAACAGTATGAAAATGAACTGTTGCGTTGGGTCCTCTATTATGTGGGTAAACGCTTTGCCCTGCTAGCATCGCACATGGAGTAATCGATCAGGACAATTAATTATGGATCAGGACAATTATGCTTAGCAATCTCGAGAACATTTCATATTTTCCGTTAAATACCTAAAAAACCTATGTTGAACTCTAGTTTAGAAAGGGGATCAAGACTTTTTCAGATAAAAGAATCATAACAGTTAATAACTTTGTAGTAGCAATCATATAAAGAGCTAATAGATACTGTAGTAAATTGTGACAGATGTTCACTAATTACGGCAATAAATTCAATGATTCAATATTGGGTGCTAAATGTTTTATAGTTTACATGACTTATTTTATCGTTCTAAACAGAACTTCGAAATCCCTACCACTGGTGCAATGTTCGCACAAGCGAATCAAATGCAAGTGCAGAAGCGTTTGGCAAAGAAATTTCCTGAAAGTGCATACAATGTCAGAAAGAAAGAGGACAAAACAAGGTAAACCAGACTTAACTAGGAATAAGAGCGAGCTGAAGAAGTTGAAAGTGGCCGACCAAAAACATGAAGGACTAGTATCTCCGGTTACCCAGAAAAAGGGACGGATAAGTAATGGCCAAGCAGGGAGTGAAAACATTCAGGAGAGTCAGATGCTAATTCAAACCTCGTACCCGGTCGAAACGCCCGAATACGAAGAAAAGCAAAACAGTACAGGTGAATGGAATAGTTTACAGAACGATGATGTGGTAAGCGGTGAAGTTAACGCTAGAGGAGAGGTACGTGGTGACGAAATGTGCTCAAAACGTTCACATGAAGATGACGGAAAGCTCCAACAAGAAAATCCACGAAATGGCCAAATTAGATACCAACATGAGACGTGGTGCGGAGGTGTACAAAGTGGTAATGACGAATTGCGTGATGAAAGTTCAAGCCAAAGCGACGCAATGCCAGTAGAAGTGCTTCCAGTGGTTCTCAAAAACCAAATGCAGTGCGAAGAAGAGATGGAAGACGAAGAACAGAGTGGTGACGACGAAATGCGCGAGGAAATTTATTACGAAAATGAGGAAAAGTCTGGAATAGAAGAGAGCGACGAAGGAAAAATGCCTGGTTCGTATGACGATGAAAGTGAAACTCATGTCGAGGAAAGCGACGAAGAAGATTCTCAAGAAAGTGATGACTTCGCATTTGCTGAAAACCTCCTCTCTTGACTAGCCGTCCCTACATTTAAATCATTTTTAGAAGATGCTGTACCTTGTGCGCATAACTACAGCGAAGAACTGAAGTGCCTTTGGAATAGCAATGGAGGATGTACTCCACCTAGCATTCTCTATAAAAATCGGCTGCATGACCTCAAAAATGTTTGTGTTCTATGTGGACTAACAGACTGTGTTAGGTCCTTTGAATTGTGGTGCAAGCGTCATCCTTTTTCTTCCCGTGATTTGTATCGTCAATCTGAAGCTGTTCATGAGAGTGCAGAGGCCCTGTGGAGAAAAAACATTGACAAAAAAGCTTGTTACATTTGTGGTTCAAAAGATTGCTTACGGTCCTTCGCGGATATGAAACACAAACACGCTGGGATGGTAGAGGACTTAAAGACGGAATCATTGAAAGCGAGGCAATACATCGTTTACAGGAACATAAGGGTCAAATCCGGTGCAGTGGACATAATGGTTAATGGCAAACAATCCATGAACAGTGTACAGAGCAGCCAATGTACAGGACTTTCATTTACGAGTGAACGTATGTGTGACCGCTGCAGAGATATCTTAAGGGAGCCTGCCGCGCGAATTGCCTTCCGTCGTTTGTGCTTACAAGAGAATGGAGCTTCCAAGAGTAAGTTTAAGTCCAACAATGTTCAAGAGATACTAAACTCCATAGAAGAGAAGGGAATCTACTGCGACGAAAACCATCCAGGCAAAGAAATCATTCTCGGCTGTGCAGAGTTATATCGTGAAGGAAAACTTACTGAAGACGGTTTTTTTCATAAAATTCAGCACCTTATGGTAGAAGCTGGACGACATGGGCATAAAAAGAAGATCGTCTGGGGAAAACACCCCGAAATACTCTTTTGGGCTCTTAGGGGTTATCTAAGGTTTGGAGATGATTTTATAGACCACCTGTAGGGGTATAGAATGGTTAATAGAAAACGATGCGTCTCGGAAAATATCAGCCCAGTCTCGAAATCTCGGCATTCTAAACAAAAGTCTCGGAATCTCGGGCTCGCTGCACATTGAACAGTCTCGAAGTCTCGAATTTTTATCACTTGGATCTCAGAATCTCGAAAATTGCACCCGATATTAAGCAATATTAGCACGGAGCTCACAGTTCAAAGAGCAAGAAAAATAGGTGCTGTGTTTATTTCTGTGAACAGCGACACATAAGCAACACGTAATGAATCACAACTTCCGCACACATTTAAGGTAAATCAGTTATTAGGAAGACCACTACCTATTTTATTATTTACCTAGTTCAAGGCTTTGCTGACAACGCGAACTAATGCTGCAGTCTATCCATCGTAGTTAAATCTTGACCTTAGCTACGAAACCACGCTGCTAGTTGTCTCTCAGCCCAAGCGAACATTTTTTAGCTATTTTGTAACAACAACGTTTTAGAGAAACTAAAGTAGAAAAGATATTTAATCACCGGTGGCCTCCAATGCCATCCTTGTAGTCTCCAGTTATATTTTACAGCCTTAGATAACACACATCGTTCATCGTTTGTCCCACGAGTCGTATTCAAGAAGGTAACTGCTTACTCTGTATGGTTGGTCGACTGTTTGTCAATCTGTGGCCACATATTGCAGGTTACCTAGTTGAGTCTTAGTTGCAATAGTGGAATTGTTTTGCTGTAAATAGTGCTAGTGCGGGTAGAAGTTACAAAGTTTTATACAAATGTTTTTGTTTTACTCCCGAAATCTGTGAGGGAGTCGAAGAGTGCGGCCTTTATCAGTTTTCCTTGTGGGAACTGAGGAAAACTTTCCGGTGTCTGCGTTGCTTTTGTTGCACACCTGAGCCAAGCAATGATGATATAATTCGTCGGCTATTTCAACGTGAAAATCATCGTCCAAATAAGACCACGTGTCACTTGTTATGGCTACTTCCTGTACGATGTTCTCTTTCCTAATCAAGCCAGTGAACTCGTAGTGAAAAAGTAAACAATCTTCTTCATCAGGTGAATAAACATGAGCCTACACTGTCTCCATGGTTCTTGGTCTCCAATCCTGCACTAGAGTTCCGAATAAAAATGAGCCAGACACTCGGTCATCTTGAGAAATTAGGATGACAGAATCCTTGACAATGACCACGTTAGATTCTGCTTCGCAGAAGTCAGCAGATCCATCAAAATTCTCCTGAATGTCATTGGCATCCTCATGCTCTTCTTCCTCGGCTTCTTCCTCGGCTTCTTCCTCGGCTTCTTCGTTTGTTGGATTATTTTCTTGTGCCCTTATATTTTGACGCATCTCTTCAATCGAGGTCAGTGGATTTCTGCCAAGCATGCGACGACCATAAGCTGATATAGGAAGAGTACCCGGGTTGTCTTTAGTTGACTTTGCCCGGACGCTTAATTGCCTAGTTGCCTTTCCATATTCATTTGCCCATTTTCGTAAAATGAGCACATCTTCTTGAGTTCCAGGTCTCTTCGGCGGTCGTGGTATTTTTGCCATCGTCTCAAACGACACCATGTTCTCTGGAACTTCGTAATAGCTTTCTCTATTAGTGAAGAAACTGAAACCACATTTGGTGATTCTCTTCACTGTCTCTTCAACTGCCTCTGGAAACTGGTATGCAAACTGTATCACAGTAGGTACCTCGTAAACCTCCCTCATCTTTGAGTTAAAGTGCTCCACAATAAGAGTTACCAGAGACTTTGGTTGAATTCGGGCCACGTACAGTGGATTTACGGCACTTATATCTTTCTTGATTTTCTTTAATGCCTCTAACGTCATCCGCACACTCCGAATTGTCTTCGAAGACGGAACCCCATGCGGGCCTTCCACTGTTTTTCTTCCCCCAGAGTTACTTTTTGCATCCTCGACAGCCTTCTCGAAATACGCTGTTGCTTTTTCAAGGGAACTAATGCAGCTGTCAACTGAGGGCGTAGGACAGTGGATTCCATGAGAAGAATAAAGGACACTGACATTTTCTAAGAACTTAGCTAATGGTTTGGTAGGTGTTATCAATTTTAAGGCACCAGCCCCAGTGTCGGTTACATAAATTGAATCTCCCTCCGAGCACAGGCCAGTGGGTTGCACAAAGGAGGCACTTTCTTGGCAACCGTCACGTGTTTCATCTCTTCCAGATCCCACAACATATTTCACCTCACCTCCCTCGACTACCTCTCCAATCTGCCGCTTATCTACATCAGTAAAGAACACCTCTCCCGATGAAGTGGTTGTCACATCGTACACTCGCTTACAGGTCACGAGATTATTAATAAAAATCTTGATGTATGATGGCTCACCCGCTTCCATGGCTGCGTGGATCATGTAAATACCACCTTCATCCTGGGAGTCCGCCACATAAAGATCTTTTGTCTCTTCTCTGTAAGCAAGACCAGTGCAACACGCCCTTCCAGGAAGAGTGACGAAGAGGTCAGCATTTCCAGTAAGGCACGCACCATTGCAAGTAACTAAAACCTTAAGGATCGTCGAAGAATCGCGCTGGGAAACGAACAGGATACTTCTTTCCTCATTCGACTAATTCCATCGAGTAATGGTTGGAGCCCATCATCTCGTTTCGTTTGTGGAGTGTTACTTTTGAGCCACAGTGTTAATTTTGATCGCATTTCAGCAACTGTTAGTTTGTCCCCACCACCAATGAGTTTTCTTTTCTGTAGCTCAGACTCCAGCTGTGCCTTTCGCAGAACCTTTGGGTTTAGTCTCACAACGTTGCCAACGTCTAAGTACAGCACGGCGGTCTCTTCAGCAACGAACACCACACCTTTCTTATAGTGAACACACGTAGGCCTTGTAACAGTACGAGAGAGAACTTGAACGTCAACTGGGTTGTGAAGTCGGGCCTTGACTAAGGTAGCAGCAGTAAAGTCAGCCAAGAACATGGATCCAAAACCACCAGTGGAAACAGAAATGGGATGCTCCAAAACACCCTCCTTAATATATAGATTTAGGTCAACCTAAAAGCGGAGCTCCTGTAACCCGATTAGGCTTATCCAGGATAAGGTTGAATTTTGAGTTCAGTTTTGTAACTTTGCTGCAAGGTTTTCTGCATATTGTTTGGTGTTTAGTTTTTCTTTCAACTGAAATGAACTGCTTTTTTCAATCCAGAAGTCAAACGAGTGGATTAAAAAATCAAAACATTATCAGAGGAAATTGTGAAAATTACTTTGATTGTTTAATAAAGAATTGCCAAAAACTATTGGGCTAAAATATTATCTGAATGATGTTAACATGTGAGCATTGTTCCAAGGTTTTATCATTGCATTGACCCTATTGCGTAGTACTAGTTGTAGTTAAATAAATTAGCCAGAAATCTTGCAGTTTGGAAATCTTCCAGTTTCCACGTAAACACGACAAACGTTACTCCTTTAGCTGACCTAGCATATTGTGTAGCCGCGTTGAGCTCCAGAAAGCCCGCGAAAAATTAAGCCTCCTTTTGGTTTAGAGGTCCCCTTATGGCCGCCATCTTGCGCGACTCCACCGTCGTCGTCGTCGTCGTCGTTGTCGTCGCCGTCGTGCGTACGCGCCCACGAGCAATACCGCTGTCCATGATTAACCATGAGAAAATCCATACATGGGTTTCTTTTTCCTATATGGTTATGGGGCTCCGCTTGGCGGCCCTTCGGGCCGCCGGAGCTCCGCTATTATTACCGTACTCCTTCCAGAACATTTCTGGTACTAACGTATGAACCAAGTATTTCATACGCTGGATGATGTTTGCCACTGCTTTTGAATTGCATTCGGCCACATAGCTAGTGTCCATCCTGTCTCTACCTCTCAATGCCATGTCGGTGATAACAGCTGACAGTTCCTTGGACAGAGACGAGTAAGCCCTATTATCATTAGTATTATTAGTATTATTATTTATTTTCGAGGTTAGAAATATGCAATTCATCCATTTTAGAGCATGAAATCTGTTACATCACAACTTACATTCCGCTTTCTGGTATGAGTAATTGCCCACCCCAGGGGCAACTCAAAGGTAACTCCTGATGCACACTGTCCTTTCCAGTCACTCATCTTTGCTTTATTTTTATTTTCAGTCAAAAACGACAATGAAGGGTCGTAATGGTGAAACAACTCTAGCAAATACGTTTTAATGTGACGCGTTTTCTAGTGTAAAACTAAGGAAGAAAACACAGCGCTCCATCAAAAAAACGGATGTTGCCGCTCGTACCAAGCTGTTAGTGTTACATTCCAGGAACAATAGTTGACAATGGGCCTCTGTCGGCGCCTTGGCAGATCAGTGAGCAGGCATAAGGACTTGGAAATACTGATATTTACCGATAGCTACCAATTAATGAAATGAATCCATGGACTAATTCAAACTTCGATAACCATAGGTGTGATACACAGAGTAGGCTACGTTTGACTGGTTCGTGCAAATGAACAAACAACGTACATAAAAACATAAGCAGCTCTACTAAAACAGAAAGCATTGAACTTACATTTTCGCTTTCGCCGCTTTCGAAAAACATTCTCAGGCCAATCCTCTTCCTTTTCCAATGCTTCTCCCATGTTAAAAACTCAGTGAATTACATTAAAAGCCAATCGATCTCAAAAACAGTACACTAAAGTTGTTATGAATCGAGCCCGATTTCCTGGCGTGTCCGCATTCTGCCAGTTTCTGTTCTTCTAGCTTCTTTTGTTACCTTCTGTTGGAGAAGCCACGTGAACCTTATGTGAGCTCACATGACATGTTAACATTCAAAAGGCCTTTGTTTAATTTAAATTATAAATTTATTATGTTTGTGTTCGTGGCTAATAAAACTAATCAGTAACAACGATAGCTAACGATCGAATTGTATATGGTTACTTATGTGTAACGCACGATAGGGTTACTTTGTAGCTCTTTTGTGTAACGCACGTTAGCGGCCTTCCGTTACCTTCCGTTGAAATGTTTTGTCATTTTGCATACCATAAACTCGAAATATTTTCAACGGCTTAGATCTACTTAGAAGCTTTTTGAGTCTCGGGCTCGGATTTTTTACAGGTAAAGTCTCGGGCTCGAATTCGATCTAAACCTTTGAGTCTCGGTCTCGGATTTTTAAACACGGGTCTCGCAGTCTCGCAAAGTCTCGGATTTACCATTCTATACCCCTACCTGTCAGGAGAACAGTTCAAGCTAGACAGAACAGATGGAGACGATCTTGTTTTCAGTTTTCAAGGGAAGTTCCTTCTTATTCCTGGTAGGCGTACATTGCAAAGATATTCCCCAGCATATTCAGTGACTGATGGAATCTCGAAGTCTCAAGTACGACTGTTAGTTCAGTGCTTCGTCCACAACAAAGTTATGTCTATTGAAAAGCACAACGCAAGTATTTTCCCTTGTTGCTTGCAGTATGACGGACTCAAACTTAAACCAGCCTTAGAATACTGTCGGCATCACCACTCAGTCATTGGTTTATCAAGTGGCTCGATGGCGTACGAAGAAATGGAAGAAATTCGTAAACTGGGCGACGAAGAAAGAAGAAATTAAAGAAGGTGGCCAGCCTACCTTTCGCAAAAGAAGCTTTAGAATTCATTGCAGAAAGTCTTGACAGCAAATTAGCACTTCCAATGGGCCACTATCTTGTCAATGATACTGGATCATCCGAAGAACTTTGGATGCTAATTTCAAACGCGGTAGAGGTGTTACAGTGTTGTGATAGATGTATGGAACAGGTGGAAAAGGGTGTGGCAGAGTTAGGAGCTTGCAAGTTCGTATGTGAACAATGCACGACTGACCACCTGCTATGTGAAAGGTGCAAAGCACTGAATCTTTCGTCAGAGCAGTGGAAGTCTATAACTAGGCCGTGCTTTTCTTGTGTCGAAAGTCAGGTGTCATGCAAACGTGTTGCTGTCTGTGTGTTAGCAAGTGACTGCCTGGAAAAACAGAAAAAAATTATGCGCCAGCTAGAAGGGAAACATTCCTCTTCTCAGGCAGAAGACGCTAAACTAATAGACAAGAACACTGGTGAAATTTTGATAATACCATCGCCAGACGACCCACATACGGACAAGAACATCGTCGCTGAGCACGACAATTACTGGCAAATAAAGAACGGAGAGGTTTTTTCGACAAAAATCATACAAGTCTTGCGTTTGCATCCTGATCCTACTATCAACAAACCCGTGAAAAATGCTATCACTCAAGAAGCTCTCTCCCGGATTGACAGAATGTCTAACGAAACGTTCATGGCACACGTGTCATCTCGCTTACAAGAGGCTGTTAGGGATGCTGGCCCCGTTGTGGTTACCGTTGCTTCAAATGTACGTTATGGAGAAGAAGGAAACAAGAGAAAAAAGATTGACGGAGAGCCGTTTGGAAGGTTGACAGCATGTTGTATTACCGAAGAGAGTCGTGTTTTTCTAACCGATGGTGAAAAGAGTCTTATTTACGAAGCAAACATAGCTAATCCACCTACAGTCCAGGTTATCTCCAAGACGTTTAAGAACCCGACAGATGCCATCTTTATTCGAGAAAAGCCCCAGCATCTTCTCATTTGTGATAGCCTTGGAATTGGTAGATTTTATTTGTCAAGCGGTAAAACCTCTCGCCCAGTACTCAAAGGTATCGGTCGACCGTTCAAAGCAGCCCTTGTTAGTGAAAGTAAGCAAGTTTGGATTACTGACTGTGCGAATAAGACAGGTTTCACTTTCAGTCTGGAAGGTGGCAAGACAAAGACCATCGAGCACAAATTTAAAGAACCAACAGGAATAGCCTTTTTGCCAGTCTTAGATGTTGTAGCTGTTTGTGATTCTTCAGATTGTGCGCTTGTTCTTTTTGCCAAAAACGGGGACGGAGTGTTAGTTGTCAATTGTCCCAAGGAGATATCGCCAATACACGTGTCATCTTTTCAAGGGGTCGGGAGTGCCATTTTCCTTGCATCAAGCAGAAGCATGCTATACAAAATGAAAGTAACACTGAATGTGAGCAAAGATGGCAGAAATTCGTCAGCGGTATTGGAGGAGGTGGCTGGTCATCGCCCACACCCCACTCACAGTAATGAAGACGGACCAGCTGCTTCATCAAAACTTTCATGTGTTAGTAGCCTTTGGAGTGTTGGGTCGGCGTG
>OZ026596.1:36498033-36503033 GCA_964020085.1 Micromussa lordhowensis | reverse complement strand
TGAACAAGAAAATGATGATGATGATTATGGTGATGATGATCATAATACAACTTACCAAAATGAATTTAAACGTCAAAAGAATAAAAAGCGTTCAAAAGCAAGAATTATTAGAAGTGTTGGTTTTAATAAGATGGCAGACCCTGAAAAACATTATTGAGAACTAATCATGCTGTTCACATCTTGGAGAAATGAAAACACTGACTTGATTGGCAATTGTTCTTCATACCAAGAACATTATTTGCTATTAAAAGGTCAAATAGATGAGCAAATGAAACTGTATGCAGTTTGTAGTCAAGACTTGAATGAGACCGAAGAAAAATTAAGTAGCATGGAAGAAAATGGCAATAATTATGATTTTATAGCACCCAATACTCAGAATATAGAACTTCAGGATGAGGCTGAAGGTGCACAAGATTTGCACCCTGATTTAACCGAGAGCTATGACCTCTCAGAAGATATAGGCATTCTAGCTACTGCAGCTAACACTGACCAACTTATATTAAATGAAGTACCAGATGACGAATACCGTCACATGGTCCAGACACTAAATAAAGAACAAAAGGAATTCTTCTACCATATCTTACATCTTATGAAAACACCCAATGATCCATTCTATTGTTTTCTCAGTGGAGGAGCTGGTGTTGGTAAATCACATGTTACAAAAGCCTTGTATCAGGCGGCATTAAAGTACTATAACACCAAAGCTGGTGATGATGTTCGTCAAGTAAAGGTTTTAAAGTTAGCTCCTACTGGTAAGGCAGCCTATAATATCCAAGGCAACACAATACATAGTGCTCTTGCAATACCAGCCTGTCAATCTCTGAAATACTATAAGCCACTTGATTCTAGTAGTCTAAATACTCTCAGGTGCCAGCTGGGAGGTGTAAAACTAATATACATAGATGAGATATCAATGGTACGAAATACCATGTTTAATGTACAAATCAGCAATAGACTGAAATGTTAGTGGACATCCAGATAAGCCTACAAAGTATCCTGCGAGAAAACAAAGAAACGAGAAGGGAGGTTGTTCAACTGAAAGAAACAGTCCTAGAAAAAAAGGAAACAATTGCTTCGTTGAGACTACGGCAGCCGGTCTTGAAAAGCAATGTACAAACAATGAAAAAAGATCTTGTCGCTGCCAGAAGAACCATTGAAGAGCAATGCGAAGAAATCGCCGAATTGTATGAATTGCAAGACCATTTGAAACAATATACTCGAAAGAACAGCTTGGAAATTCATGGAGTTCCCGAAAGCGCTTATAGATCAACAGAAGAGGTGGTCCTTAAACTAGCTGAAGCGCTCGAAGTTCCTGTTCAATCTCAGGACATTGAAATAAGTCACACGCTGCCAAATAAAGGTATGAAGGCGATTATAGTAAAATTTGTTAGTTGCAAGATGAAAAAACAGCTTTACATGTATAGAGAGAGAGTAAAACTTAAGAATGTAAATATCTCAGATTTATTTCCTTCAGCGACCTCAGTGACTCGAGCTGAAGCAACGTGAATATTTTTAAATGAGAACTTTACCTCCTACAGAAGAAAGATCGTCAACCCTGCAAATGAAATGAGAGACGGTTTGTTGTTGAGCGTTTGGACAGTAGACAGGAAAATGTTTGTCAAGACATCTCTAAACGGTTCCCCCATCAGAATAAATGAATTAAAGGATCTTGAAGCCATCTAAAGCAAACAGCATTCATGAAGGATTGATCTAGATCAACGGATAAATTTGAGAAATGAAATTGGGGACAGAGGTGGTCTGGAGCTTTAAAGGAGAAAGTCTCTTTAACTGCTTTAGTGTATTTTGTCTGTTTGTTTGTTTTGTTTCTGTTTGCTTACTTTCTCCACCATAAGTCTTTTAGTAATTTTATTCGTTTTGTGCGAGTTTTCGTTTTACTCTCCAGGGCATAGAAACCTACTTAATTAACAATAGTTTAAAGGCATGTGGTCATTTCAAAATCTGTTATTGTGAAAATGCAAGACAGTCAAATCAACCTTTTTCATTACCCATAATACAATTGAAGGGACTACCGCTGGCCACATACTGAGGACTCGTTAGGACCGCTGACCTGTGCTAGTCAGCCATGTTGTTTCGGACACTCGAACTCATTTAGATGAACAAATATCTTGCGAATTAGGACTTATTATCGTAAGTTTATTATATTGTGTTTCATTAAGCTTTATAGTTCGCGTTACTTAGTGTATGTATATTGTGATCTATCCTGTAGATCTGTTTCATCAATGTAATTAAATCAAGTTAATCGAGGAGTTCGCTTCAACAATGGATCTGAAAATAGTTTCCCTCAATGTCAGGGGATTGGGAAACAATGCCAAAAGGAAAGAGGTGTTTAACTGGCTGAGAGCGAAAAAGCAATCAATATATATGCTGCAAGAGGCCCACTGCTCAGAAGGCACTACCGATGTATGGACTTGTGAGTGGGGCTTTAAGTTCAGTTTCAGTTTTTTCAGTTTTTTATTATTGCACACTGTTTACAGAAAAAAAACCCCACGATTTACAACAATATAGGACGAGTAAATACAAATAGGAATTAACTAGACGATACAATATTTAATTGTGCACAGGGACCAAAGTAGCCAAGGGGCTTTCGAGTTGGCCACTGTCATGTAGATTTAAGTTGGCGATGCATGTAAGCTCAAATAAAAGGAAAACGATGTCCTGATATCGTACATTATTTTACATAGCTAGCAGTTAAACTATGGTCAGTTTTGAGTAGTCAATAAGAATTTTTTTATATTGCTTTTTGAAGAGCAAGTATGGAAAACATTTAAGTTCTGACGGGACAGATTCCCAGACTTTTACCGCGGAGAATTTAAATGTAGATACCCCATAACTGGTGCGTACTGATGGCTTAAAGAAATTTTGATTTGCAGCATATCTGGTATTACATGGGTGAATCTCTGATGAAGGTGTAAGAATATTCAGTAATACAGCCGGGGTGTTACTTTTATCATTTTTAAATTTATGTGTAAAAAGTGATACTTTTAGTCTATAAATATTTTCAAATTTCAAAATTTCAAGAAGATTATAATACGGGTTGACATGTTCTCTGCCATGGGCAAAGAACATGCTTTGTATACATTTATTCTGCTTAGAGCAGATTTTATTTAGTCTAGTTTTATAAACAGCACCCCAGCTGGCAAGATCATAGTTTAAGTATGGATAAATAAGGGTGTAATATTACTGTTTGAGCATATGAAAATCAAGATAGTGTCTTAGCTTATTAATTATACCTACATTCTTTGCTAATTTATTATTTACATGTTGAATTTGGGGTTCCCACTGTAGGTGCTCATCAAGGTATATACCTAGATACTTAATATAGCTTTTGCGTTCAATATTGTTAATATTTAAATGTACTTGTTTCTTTGATGATGTTACTAGCATATAATTAGTTTTCTTAAAGTTTACAGATAATTTATTAATAGCACAGTATTTTAAAACTAACTTAATCTCTTCATTCATTGTAATTCAACCTCCTTTGGATTAGTACCAGTAAAAAAGATATTAGCATCATCTGCAAATATTCTAAAAGAGAGCTTCTCAGAGGAGTTTGGTGAATCATTAATATAAAGCAAGAATAACAATGGCCCAAGGGTTGAACCCTGAGGAACTCCAGATGTAATAGTTGCCATACTAGATTCAATTTCATCAATCTTTACAAATTGAGTGCGATTTAGAGAGTAGAATATCATGGTTAACTGTATCAAATGCCTTTGAGAAATCAAGGAATAGGCCACACGTAATTTGCTTGTTATCAATTGCTGAGTTCAAGTTGTCAGTAATTTCTAAAATAGCCTGTTCGGTAGAATAGCCTTTCCTAAAGCCAAATTGATATTTATATATAATATTATTTTTCTCCAAAAATTGGTAGAGCTGATTGTATATTAATCGCTCCAACACTTTACTGAAAGATGAAAGTGTGGCAATAGGTCTGTAGTTCCCAGTATCAGTGACCTGCTACAGCAGCAATAAAGCAGGGGTTTGTATTCTTTTCAACAATAATTTTGATTTTCAGATTCACAAGGTTTTTTCGGATCCGAATGGACGCTTTATAATATGTGATATCATTGCTGATAGCAGAGTCTGACTGTGGCTAACATCTATGCTCCGAATGAGGATGATCCAAACTTCTTTCAGTTTATTTTCGATCAATTATTAAGCTTTAAATGTGAGGAAATTATAATTCAGGGGGACTTTAACTTAGTTCTTGACGTTGAAAAAGACGAGGGGTGGCCTCGCCAGAACACACCAAAAAGCATTAAAGGTGATTCAAGATTTGTCTGAAAATCTTGGTTTGACTGATATTTGGAGACTTTCCAACCCTGAGGTTAGGAGATACACTTGGCGCCAAAACCAACCAGCCATACATTGTCGGCACGATTTTTCTCTGGTAAGTGAATCATCCTTATGTGATGTAACCTATAGAGAT
Organism: Micromussa lordhowensis; assembly: GCA_964020085.1. Lineage (NCBI taxonomy): Eukaryota > Metazoa > Cnidaria > Anthozoa > Scleractinia > Lobophylliidae > Micromussa > Micromussa lordhowensis. Next base: position 36,498,583 of record OZ026596.1, on the reverse strand, counting down.
ATTGTTCCTGGCTTCAAAACGGACCATTCTATGATTACTCTGAATATAGCTCTTCACTCAAACCCCAGAGGCAAAGGTTTTTGGAAGTTGAACACGTCCCTTTTATCCGAAATAAAATATGTCCAAGAAATTAAAACAGCAATTGAGAGCACTGTGAAACAATACAAAGACGACACCTCGATGAACCCAGCTCTACTTTGGGAGATGATTAAGTTAAAGGTGCGAGAAAAACATTGACGCCAGTATTGCCTGCTGGTATGACATGTTTTTATCATGCGTGGATGAATTTGTACCGAAAGTGGTAATCAAGGATGCCAACAGACCACCATGGATCGATAAAGAGGTGCTATTGTTAATTAGAAAAAAGAATAGAACTCGGTGTAAAGCAAAGTTAAAAAATTCTGTATATTTATGGGAAAGGTTTCGGGAGCTTAGACGTCAGGTTAAGAAATTAGTTAAATTTAAGAAGCGTAGTCACCTCTCTAAGCTTAGTTGTTCTTTAGGAGATAATCCTCGCAAATTTTGGTCATATTACAAAACGATAACCAAA
>OZ026596.1:36475533-36495533 GCA_964020085.1 Micromussa lordhowensis | reverse complement strand
AGTAACACAACAACGAGGGGTTATAAAGCTTATCCCAAAGAAAGGTGTGGAATTATACTTTATCAAAAATTACAAAATTGCAGCAAAAGCTATTGCAAACCGAATAAAACTAGTACTTCCAAACCTTACCAACAACGATCAAACTGGATTTTTGAAAGACAGATTTATAGGCGAAAACATCAGACTCATTGATTGTATTATCCAATACTCCATAGAAAAGAATATAAAGCAGTAAAGGCGACAAAATAAAACGGAAGGTAATGATCAATGATTTTGGTCTTGGTGGCCTAAAAATGATTGATTTTAGCTCCTTCAATAAATCTCTCAAAATCACATGGATAAAAAATATTTAGACAACAATAACATAGGAAAATGGAAAATCTTTTTTGATAAAGACCTTAAAAAAAGGCTGTCAAAGTTTTTTTTTCCTACAACCTCAATGTTAGAGACACTATATCGACAATAACAACTTCCGACGTCTTTTTAAAAGAACTACTAGGAATCTGGGCAGAAGTTAACTTTGAGCCCGAAATAATGTCAAGAGAACACTTTCTGGATCAACAACTTTGGCATAACTCTCTAATAAAGATAGCCAACAAGACATTTTTTTTAAAAAAAAACTGGTTTACAAAGGGAATAACTCGGGTGAAACATTTGTTAGGATCAGGCAACACTTTTCTTTCATTAAATGACTTCTGCTGCAAGTATGAAATAGACCCTCGCCGTCTCAGTTTCTATGGATTAATATTGGCTGTAAAGTCTCTTCGCAGTGATTCTAATTTTCAGAATGTACCAAACGCCAACTGCGAATATGAGCCACTGACAACAAAAAATTTTACAAGTCCAAAAAACAACTACATTAATATATATAAAAAACTGATTAATAACAAGAGTTTAATCCCAGAGTCAACTGATAAGAAATGGCTAGAGGATTGTAGCCTACCAATGAATGACAACATAAATTGGACTGATGCATATCTCTTAGCTAAAAAATGCACGAAGAGTACTAAGTTGATAGAGTTTCAGTTTAAATTTTTACATAGACGTGTACCAACCAATAGCTTCTTATTTAGAATAGGCCTAAAGTATGATAAAAATTGCAGTTTTTGTCACACCTTCCCTGAGTCAAGCACTTACGTCTTAGGGGATATCCTGTTCAGTTTCTGCTACCCAATTTCAGGGAGATTCACTAGAGCAATAGAAAGAAATGGCTCTTCAAGCCTGATAGGTTATCTAGACACAGACGTGTAGTATTTAAAACCTCGTTTAATTGCAGCCACATCAGAATCAAAAGGGTTATTCTAAGTATTTACCAAACCTTAGTTCTATTGTTAGTTACAAATCTACTAACACGTTAGCACATCTATGTAAGTAATATGTTTTTGGGGCTCACGGATTTAACGTTAAATCTGTGAGCCCCAAAGTTAAAACATAACACGCCTAGCAGGATTTTTGTAACATCCTGCACGTATTTCTTGTGGGTGTTTTTGCTGTTTGCACCCTACCTGGAACATTCTTTGTACTGTATAGTTAAGGTATAAAATAAGTTCCTCATACTATCTTGTTTAATCCCTGACGAAGTGTGTAGTAATCACACGAAACCGGTCGGATAAATAAAAGAGTTAACAAGATCCGTTGCTGTGTGCTACTCACTATTAACTTTTTTGAAGATATTGCTCCCTGAGCAGCCTGGAAACTAGGCCCCAGGTTTCCATAGGAGTTTTTTTGGGATGAAAAATGGCCCACTGGACTCGAAGGCCTGGGATCGGTCTCTCAGACTTGTCCGATATGTCAATTGAGAATCAATCTAGACACGTAAATCAAATGACAAACAACTGTATTTAAAAAAATCATATTTCTTTACAAGAAGGGAGCTTGTGTACAATTTGCAAACAAGGTGTGCACGTGCTGACAAGGGGAGATGAATGTTATTTTCTCAGTATATATTGATCATTGCTTTTATGATATTTGGTGGCTCCAAAAGGAGCTGTTTTGATTGAAGGTCACTTACTGCTCCAGAAGTACGTCCATCTCATTCATGAGGAGCGAGATAGTCTCATCCTGTTCCGCAACTCTTTTGCTGAGTTTCAACTCCTTCGAATGCCTGATGAGGTTTTCGAGTACTCTCGCCATGAAGTTTTGGTCCAAAAGGACCACCATCGACTTTAGTCTCACTTCACCGCTAATCTTTGGTAGTGGGGTTTTGCCAACTAACGAGTTATCAGGCAGGGAGATATCTCTCTCAACCTCCCTGAGCGCTTGTGAAATGAAAGCTTCCAGTTGTTTGTCGTACTCCATTGTGAGTTGTCATACTTTGAAATAAAAAATAGTGAAGTATTTCTACTTTTCAGGGCTTATTGCTTAATCAACTTGTCGTGTGCTTTGTTGTTCCTATAGGCAATTCAAAATACCAATCGCTTTGTTACATAAATGAATAGGTGTACCTCGTATCCCTCGATATGTGTCTTATCGTTGATCATTGCTTTCATTATATTTGGTGGCTCTTAAAAGAGCCGTTTTGTTTCATTACTAAACTTCACTTGTTTTTCAAGCTAAATTCATATTAGAATTTCCAAATAAGAAACTGTCAAGTTCCATCATCATATGTTCAGTTTGTTTGATAGTACGTCGATACTCCCCCTTCATCTCCTCCACTGTGTCTTCTCGTCTGAATTGTTTGTACCCACGAGGTAATTCGCACCATTGCCTCTTTTACATATTTATTTCCTTGCTAAGTTCGGTAATCATTTTATCCATTCTTTCCTCATTCGAAATTCTATTAACATTCCTCTGGATTCCATTCTCATTTCCTCTTCTTTTCTCCAAAAAAGTTTGAAAATTGAAAGTTTTGAGCTCTTTATTGCGCTCCATCGTGAGTTGTCATACTTGGAAATAAAAATGCTGAAGCATTTATACCTTTCAGGGCTTATCGCTTAATCAATTTGCTGCTTGTTTTGTTGCTGTGTGCTTTTATGTCTCTATGACTATTCAGAATACCGCTCGCTTTGTTGTATAATTGATTAATTGTATCCCCTTATCCCTCGAACTTTGTCCTGAGACTGAAAAAAATTCCTATGGTTTATTCTTGTTGATTCATAGGAGTTTTAAAAGGCACGAATCGATCTTTTTCTAATTCTCGAATCGTTTTACGTTTGTAAATGTGATCAGAACTTTTTTACGAAGAGCTTAATCAAATTGCTGTACGCTTTAATTTTTCCGCAGATATTCAAAATACCGCGCTCTTTAACATTCATATAGGCTATTCAAAATACCGCGCACTTTGTTTTAAAAAGGATTAATTGTACCCCTTATCCCTCGAAGTGTGCCGGTTTTACGCGGCGCTTAATCAAATCGACGTACACTTTAACTTTTCCACAAATATTCAAAACACCACGCACTTTAACGTTCACATAGCCTATTCACAATACCGCACGCTTTGTTGCATAAAGGATTAATTGTACCCCTTATCCCTCGAAGTGTGCCGGTTTTACGCGGCGCTTAATCAAATTGCCATGTGCTTTAACGTGCATAAAGGCTATTCAAAATACTGTGCGCTTTGAAAGCATTAATGAATGGATTGTACCTACCATCCCAGGTCGGCAGTTTGTAATCTTGAACATATTAAAAGACGTATTAACCATTCTTATGAACCATATTGTAATAATGGATATAAAAAACGAATAGTTGTCGAACGAAAGCCATTCAAACCGTTCTTCGACTTGCTTTATCATGCCTAGCAGTGCAGAGAAATCAAGGGAAAGCGTAAAAAGGTGGAAGAAGGAGAATCCGGAAAGCTATAAACAACAGAGGAAACGATACAATAGAAAACACGCAAATGAATGAAATGAATGAAATCTTTATTTAAAACACGGTAAAAATATCAGTATAACAATAGAAATTCTTAAATAAAATTTTCTATTTACTGGTTTACATATTTGCCGTGTGGGAGTCCGATACAGAGAGCCATTTATCGATTCTTCTTTTAAAGTTGCTTAAAGATTCTGTAGTGCGGATATCCTCAGGGAGATCGTTCCAAAGATAAGCTCCGCTATAACTGAAACTACGCTTCAGGTAATCAGTTCTCGGTTTCGGCAAGTACAATTTTTGACTCAAGTCACGGAGATCAAAGGACAAAGCCCTCGGAGTGAACATGTTACAAAGATAATTTGGGGCGAGCTTATTAACACATTAGTACATTAAATTTGCCTTTTGCTTCGTCCTTCTAACTGATAGGTTATCCCAGCTGAGAGAGTTGAGAAGATAGCTAGAGTTCGTATTATAACTTGATTTAGTAATTACTCTGGCAGTGCGATTTTGTAGTTTTTGTAGTTTCTCACTCAGCTGTTGCGACAAGCCATCCCAAACAACACTGCAGTAATCAAAATGTGGTTCGATAAGACCTTTGTATATTTTAATAGCAGTGTGCATTGAAATAAACGGTCTGACTCGCTTAAGTGCACCGATACTGGAAGCGACTTTTTTTCAAATATCGTGTATGTGCTCCTTCCAGGATAGGTTTTCATCTATGTTCAGTCCGAGAGCTTTGCTATGATCTGTTTGGTTTATTTTGACGCCCTCTACATTAATATTTACTGTCTTGTCATTTAAAGACTGCAGTTTTTGTCGTGAGCTAATGACCATAAACTCAGTTTTTGCCACATTGAGGCTTTACTTGTTAGCTCTGAGCCAAAGATTAATGCTTTTATGTAGATCAAAAAGAGCAGAGGACCAATTATTGATCCTTGGGGAACTCCACAGTTTAAAGGGGTTGTACTGGAGAGGTTATTGTTTATGTTGCATCATTGTAAACGAGTTTTTAGGTAGGACTTAAACCATTTCAGTGCATCTTGATCCACCCCATATTTAGCAAGTTTTTACAGGATGATTTCGTGATCTATAGTGTCAAAGGCTTTCTTTAAATCAATGAAAATAACACCATTGAGTAAACCTTTGTCAACATTGACACACCAGTTGTTGCTTGCCTCCAACAAGGCAGTGAGCGTACTGTGTAGAGAACGAAAGCCAAACTGGCAACTAGTTAATAAATCATTTACGTTTAGATAATTGTATAGTTGGTCATAGATAATTTTTTCAAAGATTTTGGCCACAGCAGGTATAACGGATATAGGCCGATAGTTGTTTAAGTCAGTGTTGGATCTAGCCTTAAAGATAGGTGTTACTTTAGCCAGCTTCCAGTCGGAAGGGTAGATACCAGTCAGTAGTGATTGATTAAATATACACGTTAAAGAAGGCCCAACAACATCAGCGGCTATTTTTAATAGTTTGCATGAAATATTGTCAAGACCAGTGGCCTTCCCTCCATCGATACCTTTCACTAAGTTGACGACTTCTTGGACATTGATCCGTTCGAAAGAAAATACTCTGTCTAATCGGGATTTCACATAGTAAAGAGGATCAATGTCTACAGTAGGAATTTCACGGGCTAGAGTCTGACCAATACTAGTAAAATGGTTGTTAAACGCCTCTGCTATGTCTTCAGGTGAAGTAAAGACTTGATGACCTGATTTAATCTGAGAGACTTTAGTAGATTTGCATTGGCGAGATTGGAGTTCATTGATTAACCGCCATGTTTTACGTGGATCACATTTACCTGCGTCCAGTTTCTCCGAAAAATATTTGCGTTTGGCTTTCTTAATTGAGTTATTTACCTTATTTCTTGCGTCTTTGAATTCTTTCCAAATCAGGGGATCATTTGTAGATGTAGCTTTCTTCTTTAAAAAATCTCTTTTGTAAATTTCGCGTAACAACTCATTTGTAATCCATGGAGATCTATTGTTTCTAATTCTCTTTGTTTTCAATGGAGCGTGCTTATCAATAACACTCATCAGAAGGTGTTTCCAAGAGTTCCACATTTCGTTTGGGTCATTGAGCATGGAGACGCGGTTCCATTCATTCATGCGAAGATCACGTAAAAATTCATCTTCGTTAAAATTCCTGAGCTGTCGCACTTCAGCTGTTTTATGAACAAGAGTGGAGATATGAAATTTTGTGCATCACGAAAATGGCACAGTGGTCGCTGATGCCAATGTCAACAACCCCTGAATTAGATATTTTATCTGGAGAATTGGTTAGGCATAAATCGTTGAGGGTACGCGAGTATTGCGTTACTCGAGTGGGTTCAGTGATCAGTTGAGTCAGACCATAAATATCCATAATATCCAACTACGAGCGGTTAAAATCTAGGCGACGAGAGAACCCCGATCTGCACAAGGCACAGAAACAACGGGAGAGATGGGCCAAACAGAGGAAAGCAACAGAGCAGCAGCATGATTCGGCACTGGTTGGCTTTCAGTGCACGGATGAGATGGAGATAATTGTCAACAAGTTGATGGCAAACATGCACCATGACCAGCCATTAAAGGTCATAAACTTTGACTGTGATGAGGCAATAGCCTCAGAGCAAAAGATGCAGGATGCAGTAGCTGAATAGACCATTTTATAGTTGTTGGCTTGGTGACCTGGCCTCTGAATGGCAGCGAGGCTGGAGTTGACCTTGTTTTGATACAGACCTCTCCGCTTTTATTGTGTAAATCAAGTTGTTCTCATGCTAACTAGTTGGCATTTACATGAGAAAAGCCGAGAGGTCTGTATCAAGGCAAGGTCACCTCCAGCCTCGCTTGCATTCATGGCCAGGTAACTAAGCACACAACTGTAAAATGGCCTATTTGATTTTTCTCCGCTTGATATGTAAAACGAGGCAATGAAAACAAAAGCAGCTCATTTAGGAGCCACCAAATTTTGTTAAAGCAATGATCAATAGTATTCTACTAAGCCTGAAACAAATCTGACGTGTGGTCGGTGATTTCTTTTTCGATCACAGCATTCATGTACGCTCTTGCTAACGCAATTCAGCGAGCGCACAAGGATTGTAAAAACTAAACTTCAATACAGCAATTATTTTATTTTCTCAATGCTTACACTATCTGTACTAGGTTATCTCATAACTGAAAACAGTGTTTTCATGGTTTCATAGCCAACAATTCCAGTCACGAGTCTGCAGTAGGCACGCTGTTTCACCACAAAATGTCTGCAAACGTTGGCCGCCGATTTTATAAAGAAATGTCTGGAAAGCGCATAAAATGTTGTATGTATTCGCAATCATTCACGTGAAACCAAAGCATCAATATGACATAAGTCTTTCCCAGAGCTAAATACTCCATTCGCCGCACCGGACATCTGTAGCCCAAATTTCTTGCAAAAGCCAACGTTTGAAGGCTTATTTTGGGTACTACATTCTTCGAAGCTGCTTATTTTCTTCAGCGGTTTCGCTATGGGCCAAACATTGTACGTATAAGCAAAATATTCTGTAACTCGCGTCGCTGTGATATGAGCCCGTTGATACAAGAGCAGCGGTAAAAGCCACTTTATGTAAGTTGCGCCGAATCGTCGTGACCATAATGGTTAGCAATGTCAGTCTTATGAGAAATGTATGTTAAGGAGGTGAAATGCAAAGAACTCCACAATTCGCTGAGGTTTCTTTGTTATCGAAAGAACCAGTTAAATCCAACTCATACGCGCTAAGTTAAAAAATTGCAATTGAATGCTGAATAGCTTTCTCGGAAAATACGGCTCTTTCTTGAGAACCAGTAGCTACGAAATTTGGTACAAAAATAATTTAGGAAATGAGTAACAGAGGAAATTCTAAACGATCAGATTTTCTGCAAATAAACAAAACCGATTTAAAGGCCTGTTTATATTTAATCATGTTGCCATAACAACGGCTTATACATCAGCTTAACTGTCAGAAAACTAAAGGTCGTGCTGTTAACTTGCTACCATTTTCGGCGGCCAAAGGGTCTTAGAGCATATCAAAAGAGTATCAAAAACTGTTCAGCCACCACTTATGGCCACGAAAATATAAATGAATTAAAGTACTTACAGTCAAGATAACGTTACAGCTGTGCTTCCCCAGTCGCCCTCTCTCAAGGAGAGCATTAAACCAATCCAAAGCAGGGGCACCCCTACCTATTCATACACAAAAACACAAAACATATTGGTTGAAAGATGTTTAATCGCTCATTTTTCATAATCTTGTGTAACACTTATAAAACCGTAACATTCAGTTAATGAATAACGATGACAAAGTTTTGTAAACTCTGATAGAACTAATCAGGTAATGTCTCCCTTCCATTCCCTTAGTTCTTCCTGATACATGTGTGCTCTTTCTCGTTCATTAAGAGTTTCATTTCTCTGCATGCTGCTTCTTCCTCTGAATGTCTCTTTGCCGAGGTATGAACAACTCTTTGAATCGCAGATACCTTTCTTGGACTCTACCCCCTTCCAGCCAAGCTTTGGTTTTGCCTCGAGGTTCTTCGTCCACCCATTGGAAGAAATCGCACCAACGCTTAGGGCATTTTAGGTATAATCTCCCTGGATTCCTCTCTGACTGAAACTTGGACACGATCAAGGGACGATGGCAGTAACACTTCATGACATGCATAGGTTTGGCCAGGTAGAAGTTGTGGAGTTGACATTTGGCAGACTCTAAGTAATACTCTATATTGTCCACACCACAGCTGACAAAACAATTTTGGACAGGGCACTTGTAGTACTCCCAATGGCCGAAATAAGTGTCAGTCTCTTTCTTGTGTAAAGTATCATTCGGATGCACGGGACAAGAGTACAGGATCTCTGTGCTCCCTTGGGGTGGTGGTGGTGATGGATTCCTAAAGGGTCTTGTAGAGGTTTGAGGAGTACTAGTTGGTACAAGACGCCATTGCTGTGCGAGCTCGTCCAGAAAGACGTCAGTGTCAAAGATCTCTCCTTCTTCCGTGACTTGCACATCCACTATTTCCCCATTTTCTAAACCGGGAGGACTACGGTTTTTCCTTTGCGCGCCTGCTTGATCTTCTGGTTCTTTTCTGATTTCTCTCTCTTGACCACCCTCTTTCTTTTTTTGGTGGAAATCGGATAAGTGGTGGGTGAATTGTAATCTATCAAACAAGTGGATTTCCCCTCTGAACTTTGGTCGGGTAACATGTATCTGGTGGGTGATTCTGGTTGTACTTGCTCCAATCTTCTTCAAACGCTCAGACCAAACTTTTGTTTGCGAGTGACGAGAATGAATGGGAAACAGACATATATGCTGTGAAACAAACCAATCAGCATCCAGTGGTGTGATCTGTGACCTGACCAATCACCTCACTTTGTGACCACATAAGGAAAAACTGATCTCGAAACTGACAAATTGCAACAAATATTGGTCCTATGAGGTCAAAATGGATATACCAATCAGCATCATTTCCTTGTCGACGTAAATATTACATAACCGTCTTTTAGTCCAATCAGTACTCTTCATTGTTGATCATGTGATTTGACATGTAGCCATAAATAGGAGGGTTGCTCAATAAAATCTTTCATTTGACCCATGTCTGGTTGCGATTATTGGTCTAGTCGCGAGTATTGATCGAGGTTAGGTGAAAGATGCGAACAAATTGTTAACAAATACGGAAAGGACATAGGCCTTTCCTACAGATTCTGTTGATGATCCCCTGAAAGAATTCTAAGTTGTTGATGTGGGTAAAAATGTATTTTGTTTTGTGGTCTTTATCTTGTGGTTGAAAGGACAACCAAATTCATTCAAGTGGTTTCTGACCATTCATGAACGTTACCCAGACCTCTGGAGGCAATGTCTTTACAGACTGTTCGTGCTATGAAGAGTAAAAAGAAAAACACCTAGGTGACCCTATCCGACCGTACATGGTAGTTTGGGGGGCATGGCTCGTTTTGCATGCGCACAAAAGTTACCCATCGGAAAAGTACGAAAGATATTGGAGTGTGATTTGGGTTATACCTTGCACAAACCCCAAAGACGACATTTTCCTACCCTCCCCGTGATGGTGTTTGGTATCGACGAGCAATGGGCGGCAGATCTGATCAAGGTGATTAATATTGCCAAATCCAATCGTGGTTACAGGTATCTATTGACAGTGATCGACGTGTTTTCCAAGTACGCCTGGGTGGAACCCATCAAGAACAAGAGTGGATAAGACGTGACAATTGCCTTTGAAAAGATTTTGAAACGAAGCCAAGGTCATCAACCTCAGAAGCTACAAATGGATGACGGTAAAGAATTTTACAATAAACACTTCCAAGCTTAGATGAAACGGAAAAATATCCATCATTTCTCTACCGGTGGAGACACCAAAGCCAGCATCGTAGAACGATTCAATCGCACCTTGACAGAAAGATTGTATCATTATTTTACCATTAAGAATATGTTGGCGTTCTTACCCGTGTTGCAAGATGCGGTCTTGGGTTACAATCGATCGTATCATAACAGCATCAAGATGGCCCCCAATAAAGTGACTGCAAGTAATCAAGAAGTGTAGAACAACTTGTATGCCAAACGTTTGAACGCCAAATGCCGCAAGCCAAAGTTTAAAGTAAATGATTGCGTGAGACTCAATAAGAAACATTGGGTGTTCAAGAAAGGTTACCTACCAGGCTGGAAGGAGGAGGTGTTTATAGTATCCAGAGTCGTCCCTGGAAGTGTGGTCACTTACAGAATTAAAGAGATGGATGACACACCTTTGGAAGATTCTCAAGACTTACAGACAGTCACCGTATCAGACGAAGATTTGTATCGAGTGGAAAAAGTGTTGAAACAAAAAGGAAATAAATTGCTTGTATGCTGGAAAGATAAATACGACAGTTGGATCGACAAGAAGGACGTGAAAAAGCTTTGAGGATGAGTCAGGAGTTTTATACCACCTTACCTACTCACAGCAATCGCGCAGAGTTTCCGCAGAACCAAAGCAATTATTTCAAGATACACTTACCCCATCCCATCAGGTTGCAAGGGTCGAGTTGGAAAGTGGGATTGAGTAGCATCTCTCTACCAGATGTGAAAGTTCATCTCTCCAAGTTGGTCGACGGAAACAAAATCCTGTTTACCATAGACCCTTTTCATAAATGGCTGCCAATTTAAAATTCTTCTGTATGCATTTAAATTAGCCTTACTAACCTCGTCTCAGTGTAAAAATTGTTTTGAATTACTGACTTCAAAATGAGGTTAGTAAGGCTAATTTTAATATTGTCAAAAGAATTTATAATTGGCCGCCATTTATGAAAGTGGTCTATGGATTGAATCATGAAATACCCTTCCAGTGCGTTAAAGTTTGGTAGAGCCCACTATGACCCTAACGATCTCAGAGCCGTGGTTGAGTACATTGATGGCGTTGGTTTTATGAAAAGTATGGTGACATTTTTCAAGCGGCGTCGCATCTTGAATTACGGAGGACCCCATCTTGGTAGCAGCTATACAGCATCCAATGGAAAGAGAACGTACGTGAAATTTCGTTGGGATGGAGACGATCTGTTGACTGATAACAAAGCTTCACATGTCTGCTCCAATTACTCACCAGAGTTGAAGATCAATAAAATGTTGGCCTTAAAGATGGGATGGTTGAAGGAGAGAAGCCTGGGAAATTATGACTTGGGGCCCAATTTACGTCAAGAGTTTTTTACCGACACGGTTCCCAATTTAGAAACGATGACACACGATCTAAAAAACGATAGGGATGAGCCTTTGTTTTGGCTGCTAGAAGAGGACCTTTTTCATCTGAGTGTGAGCTGCGATTGGCACTTCACGAATTTCAACAAAGCCTTTCAAAACGTGGTGGGTTTGACATCACGTTTCTTGTTCATCTATTCCAACGTGGGAGGAAGTTCAGTGGTTGGAAATCAAGTCACGGATCTATTGCGAGAGGTCAATTATCGACAGACCAGGGATGGAAGTCATTATTTTGAGCCGCTCGACATTCAATATATTCCGTTGCGCAAGGACTTGTTGGACATTATTGAGATGCAAGTGTCAGAGACAACAGGTGAATCGACTGAATTTGGTGAAGGAAACACAATTCTCATCCTTCGCTTCAAACAAGCATGAAAGGTGGAAGTTTAACACGATTCAAACCTGACCCACAAGACGGAGGTGGCTTTGTGCAAGAACTGCTGAAAGCGAGTGTTATGGGAGGTCTGAAAGGACTAAAAAGTGGTCGCGGCGTTCGACGTTCGACCACGTCAACCGATCAGGAAAGAATCTCGCAGGTACATTGTGAACATGGATCCACACCATAGACCGGGTCGACACTGGCTGGTGCTTTGGACCCATAGTGGGAATATATGCGAGGCAATGGACAGCTACGCCCTACCTTTAGAGTCTTACAAGACAACAGAGCCCCTGCAAGACTGGTTAAGAGGTCAAATATGTGATTTACAATGGACAGTGTCTGCAATCGATTTACAGTAAAAGTTGTGGCGATTACGCCTGGTTCTATTTAAAAGACAGAGCGAGAGGTCAAAGCATGAACGAGTTCTTGAGGGGTTTCTCGAAACATGATTATGTAAATAATGATCACAAAGTAGGCCAGATGTTTAAGACATTGATTGGGAAAGTGTTAGAATGGGATCAAGTGTGTAAAATGAAACATCACCAAGAAACTTCTCGTTGCGGTGTAAGGAATTTAGTGTAATGATTGTTGGTTTGACATTCAAAAACTCATTAATAATTCATAAGCACATGAGCCTATCAGAGACGTCAAATTGATCACGTGCATGAACCTTTATACCTGGTAAAAATGAGAACGACTACCATGATCTTTATATAAAGATCACACGTAATCTTTATATAAAGATCTCCGTGTGATCTTAATATAAAGATCTCAATCAATTGTTCTCAATGCACGCGTTTTCTCGGGTTTTCGAAGCCGCAGAAGAATTCGCATGCACGTGTTTTCTCGGGTTTTTGAAACAATAGAAAAATTCGCAGGTAGGTGTTATCGCGGATTTTTGAAGCTATTTTTGAAGCTGTTCAAAACACTCGCAGCACGTGTTTTATCGCTGCTCGTGTTTTAAACAGTACATAAAATACCGTTGAAAACATGTTCTGTGTAATGATCTTGTAGTACAATGGTTAGTATCCTCTAGAGATCAGGGATTGAAGCCCACAGCGCCGATCCTTTTCTTTCCTTGTGGTTTCAAAAGCCGCATACCTTTGCACCTTTAGTCATTTGGACGTATGGAATGACGCAAGGCTTTTCGATTTAACACCCCTTCTAGTCTGTTGGTGGTGGGTCCTTCAGGGTGTGGCAAGACAGTGTTTACCACCAACCTTTTACTGAACAACCTTGATTTGTTTTGTACCACACCCTCCCAAATACATTACTGCTACGGGGTGTACTTAGATTACTTACCCAACTTACAATTCTTGCACAACGAAATCGAACTTACTTACAATACATTAAAAGAAAAAAGAATAATAAAAAAATAAATAAATAAAGTGCCAGCTTACTCGTGATAGTAATTTTGATTCTAAAATTCGGACTGAAAAAGTTATACATGGTATATGGTATATGGTATATAGTATATATACGCCTTGTTTATTTTCCTTCATTGTTTTCATTTTCATTTTCAGGGGACTAGGATCAAGTTGTCAAGAGATTACAAAAGAGCCAACAGAGGCTCCCACTTTTTTAAGGCGATTGTAGTTTTATTGTCTTCTATTTCATAGATATGTTTTAAATACTGTAAAAATTGTCTAGTTTTGGAGGACATTTTTTCTGTCTACATAGCCAAATGTAATATTTAGCGTTTAAGCACCAGAAGTTAATCTGAAGTTTATTTTTAGAGTTATCTGGCCTTAGACCCAGTGCTGTATCAGACTCTAAGGGTGTCTCTTTAGCGATAACTTGGCATGACTGTAACCATACTTTGAAATTGGTCCAGAAAGCTTGAGTTTTTGGGCAAGTCCAAAATAAATGTGCCAGTTTCTCTGTTTCTTTTTCGCAGAAAGTGCATTTCTCGCTATCGACAAGACCAATTTTTTTTTAAGAAGTTATTTGTGGATATTCTTCTATGAAGGAATTTAAAATTGAAAGTTACAAGTTTTGTGCTCTTTGTGCATTGAAAAGCCATTTGATAAGCTTCTTTCCAGTTGAGTTCTTGTTTTGTCATTAGAATGATGTTTTCCTGCCACTTTTGTTGACTTTGGTTAGGTGATTCACTTTTTTCTAATACAAGTTTCTTATATACTAATCTACTTGGTTTTTTGCTTCTTAGAAATTTTATCAAGAAACGTTCATGTTTAATCAAGCTTCTGGCATTATGGGGTATATATCTTTGGAGAAGTTTGATTGAAGAAATGATTCCAAGAAAGGATAAAGCACGGACTGTCAGGTCGTGTATCGTTTGGAAGGCAGTAAGTGAAAGAAACTTTCCAGAGTCGTCCATTAAATGTTCTACTTTTGTTATTCCTTTGAGGTACCAGTCCTTATAGAAAACTGGTCTATACTCAACTCTTATTAGTGAATTATACCATAAGGGCGATGACCGAAGGTGATAATCCGACAAAATGTTTTCCTCATAATTGGCTTCTGACCAGATTTCAAGGATTTCTCTGAAAAAAGGATCCGATACTTTGATAATGTTGCGACTGTCTTTTGTATTGAGATTTCCAGTTAGTGTTACTTCACCTCCATATTTTTCAAGTTCCGAGTCAAAAACACTTTTCCAGCTTCCACAATTTTCCTTATCTAGACACTTTTTTATCCATGTGGCTTTAAGAGATCGATTAAACGAAGCTATATCAATCATTTTTAATCCCCCTTCTGAGTAATCATTTATCATTATATTTCTTTTTATTTTGTCGCCTTTGCCATTCCATAAGAAGTTATAAAACATTACATTTATATCTTTTATTGCTGCATGATTTGTTTCAAGAGGAGAAAAAATGTAAACTAGTTGTGAAGCTATAAGGCTTTTTAAAACAGTTATTTTTCCTAAAAGGCTGAGTCTGCAAAGTTTCCAGCATCCCAAAATCAACTTAGTTTTTTCTATTTTATCTTTGTAGTTCAAAGATATAGTTACATTGGGGTCTGTTGACAACCATACCCCCAACGCTCTGACTTTTTTTGGGGGCCATTTGAAGTCCTTTTGAGGACAAAGTTTAAAATCCCAATCCGTGCTTGCACCAATCCACAAAGCTTCTGTCTTTTTACTATTAAGTCTGAGGCCAGATATATTACCAAAAAAGTCTATTATCTCCAAGGATTCTGGAAAGGATTCTTCGGAGCCGTCTAAAATAAGGGTCGTGTCATCTGCATATTGGCTAAGTTTAATTTCTTTGTCCTTTACACTTATACCATGAATCTCCTTTTTTTGGCGAATTGCATTGGCGAGTACTTCTACAGAAAGAATAAATAGATAAGGTGACAGAGGGCAACCTTGCCTAACCCCCCGACTACGCTCAAAGAAATTACTTGCCCAGCCATTGTTTAAAATACAGCTTTCACTATTGCAGTAAAATACTTTTAACCAGTTCAATAATGATGGGCCGAAACCAAAGTGTTCGGAGGTTTTGCGAATAAAGGGCCACTCTAGAGTATCAAAGGCTTTTTCAAAATCAAGAAAAAGGAGCAATCCCGGCATATTTTCCGCTTTTGTATATGTGATAATGCTATCTATTAAACGAATATTTTCTCCAATAAATCTGTCTCTAATGAAACCGGTTTGATGGTTGGAAACAAGCTTTGGCAAAACCATTTTGATGCGGCTTGCAATAGCTTTTGTCGCTATTTTGTAATCACAATTCAGAAGCGTTAAAGGTCGCCAGTTCTTTATTGAATTAAGGTTAGCATCCTTTTTTGCTATGAGTTTAATAATACCCCTCCTTTGTGATATTGAGAGCTTTCCTATTTCGTAGGAATAATTAAAAGAGTTTATCAAAATTTCCGCCACATCCTTCCAAAACACTTCGTAGAATTTACAGGGTAGACCATCGGTTCCTGGGGATTTATCTGGCACCATGCTTTTCAGCGCTTCAAAACATTCCTTAATGCTTAATTCTCCTTCGCAGAGAGATTGTTCATCGCTATTCAAAAGCGTTCTGTCTTTTTGTTGTGGAAAGAAGAAAGCCCCGTCTTGGTTTTCAGTAGCTACTTTAGAACTGTAAAGATTTCGGTAAAATGATCCACATTCCTTTAAGATCTCTTTGTCTGTACAGATGAGGTCGTTTTCATTAACTTTAAGCTGGGTTATTGTTCCTTGTTTACAATGTCTCTTTTCGAGATTGAGAAAGTATTTGGTGTTTTTCTCGCCTTCATTGTACCATTGAGATTTAGATCTCAAAATTGCTCCTTTTGTCCGATATTCTATTATTGCCTCTAGTTCGCGTTTCTTTGTGTCAAGTTCCGACCACACTTTTTGTCTTTGAGTTTCACCACCTTTAAATTCAGAAAGACATTTTTCAAGACTTGCAATTGCTTGTTCTTTTTCCTCCTCTTTTTTCATTAGTTTCTTTTTCTTAGAAGTTCCATATTTCAAGGACTCCTCTCTCACTTTCATTTTAACCATTTCCCATGGTAAATTAGGGTTAACAGTATCATCTTGCACATACTAAGCCTTGGTTTGATGTATAATTAATTTTATCCGATTAACATACTCAATGTCATTTAAGAAAGAGGTGTTAAGTTTCCAAAAACCCCGCCCTCTATTGTTGGAATGCAGCGAGATTTGTAATGTAATCATGGAATGATCCGTTTTGTATCCTGGTAATATGTCGGCACTGACGATGTTACAAAAAGTAGTCTGATTCACTAGGAAAAAGTTGAGCCTACAGTGAACTTCAGGGTTTTTTTGTCGCCACGTGAATCTGGAACTCTCAGGGTTTAACACTCTCCATGCATCTATCAGGTCCAGGTTTTCAGAGAAATCGTTTATTACTTCCAGTGACTTTTTATGGGATCTGGCAAGACCACCTTTTTTATCCTTGTTAACGTCAAGTACTAGGTTAAAGTCACCACCCACAATTATCTCCTCGCATTTAAAATCGAGCAGCCGATTAAAAACAGAGGTGAAGAAATTTGGATCATCTTCGTTTGGAGCGTATATATTTGCTAGGGTTATGTATTTTCCATTTGTAGTCAAGTCACATATTATGAATCGTCCCTTGGGATCAGTATAAGCCTTCAAGAATTGAAAGCTGAAATTATTGTTGAATAATATGGCTATACCTGCCTTGTTACTGGAACAACAGCTGAATAATGCTTGGTAGCCCCACTCAGCTCTCCAATCATGTGTATTGTCCTGCATACAATGGGCTTCTTGGATAAAGTATACCGACATTTTTTTGTATTTGAGCCAGTTGAAAATTTCTCATCTCTTAAACCTGTCTCCCAGTCCCCGAGTATTAATCGATCCTATTATGAGATCCATGTTTTCATATATTTTTGCTATAACTTATTTGATAGAAGGCGCCCGAGTGTATTGCTGAAATAAACCTTAAAAGTGTAAGCTGGAAGAACAAATCAAAGATACAAAAATATACATATCTACACGTAAATACACTTAAAAACAATAATATTAGAAGACTGATGAAGGAGTAAGGTTGCATTTGTTACCTTATTCGTGTTTTCCATTTTAGAGCCGCCCAATATTAAATCTAACTGTAGCGGGGGCCAAATCTATAAAGCTTAATTTAAAAAACAAACAAACAACAGTCAAAATGAAAACCATAGACAAATTATGTTTACAGTTCAAGTTCTTTGCCAACAGGCCAAAATTTACCTCTGATGAAGAGCTTGTCGGGCTGTGCCTTGCTAAATGAAGCCGGGATGTTGTTTCGTCTGGCTTTCTTAAAAGTATCCATTTGCGCTCTTTGCCGCTCCACAATCTCAAAGGGCAGATCTTGATACATCCTATAATTGGTTTCTCGCAATCGGGGGCCTAAAGCAAGCATGCTTTGACAGTCCTTGAATCTCAGAAATCTTGCTAGAATAGGCCGCGATTTCCCTTCTTTCTTCTTTCCGAGGCGATGGACTCTTTGGATTTTTACTGAGGCCGCGTCAACATAGCCAAGATCCCTTTTGAGGAAAGAACGCAATATGAATTCTGTATCTTCTCCACTCGCGAAGTTCTCTGGAATATTTTCGAACTTCAAATTTTCGCGTCTAGAGTAGGCTTCCAGATACAGGTGTTGGTCTTCTACTTCTTTAATTCTGGCACCGAGCTTAAAGTTCTCCTCTTCCAGGCTTTTTAACTTCGTGTTGGTATCATCTTTCATATTTTTTAAGCTCAGCGAAGCTTCTTGGCAATCTCCCTCGATTGAATTTAAGCTCTCTTTAATATCATCAACATCGCGTCTTGTCGTGGCATGGCAGCTCTCTTAACTTTGCACACGTCCTTCAAGTTTCAAAAGTGTCGCTTGAAAATTGTACATTGATTTTTCAATACTGTCCAATTTGTCTAGTTTCTTTAAAATGTTTCGAAGCATATCGCCAAACTCTTCGGTCATGTTCAAGGAATATAATATAATGTCTTCTTCGGAGTCTTGCTCGCTTACTTCGTGGAAACAAACAGCGCGCTCGCCGCTTCTCGATTTTTTGGTTTCTGGAGAAGTGTTCGGTATCGAAGATTCATCTGACGAAGACACTCTAGTCTTCCGTTTGTTTGGTGTTTCTTCAAGAGTTTCGGCCATTAAAAACCGCAGAGCATTTGAGATAAAGGCGGGCAGCTTGAGAAACACGTCTCACTTCGCCATTACTCCCCCAAATTCCCACAGCATCTGCCTTAAACAGTTCAGCATTGAGGCGGTCTTTGCCAGGTGCCTTGTGGTTTTTTAGAGAATTAATGGCTGCAGTGATCTCTTCTTTCTGTGGTGGTCCGGTGTCAACACTTAAGTCCTCCTCAGCTTCCTCAGAAGGCTCCTCTTCTGGTGGTGGTCTGTTGAGGACTTCATTGAAATGCTCTACCCAACGTGCTTCTTGGTCTTTTTCAGAGGTGAGGAGCTGTCCTTGTTTATCTTGTATGGGGACATTTCTATTGCCATTATATTTTCCACAGATCAGTTTAGTGACTTTATAGACATTTCTCTGCTCTCCCTTTTGCACCGCTTCCTCTGCTTCTTTTGCTAGATCTTCCATATATGCTCTCTTATCTGTTCTAATCTTTCTCTTGACATGCCTGTTGGTTTCTGTGTAAGCCGCTCTATACTTCTCTCGAAGTCTGGCTGATTTGCTGTCATTTATCTTCTTCTTCTTCAGCTGGCCTTTCTCCACGATAGCCTGCCACATGTCTGGTGTAATCCATTCTTTCTTCTTTCTTGTCTTTTGCATCCCCAGACAGGTTTTACTTGCTTCATCAAATATGTTTAACACTTGCTTCCACTGTTGATTTACAGTGTCTTCCTCCTCATCAATGCTTTGCTCGTCTATGTTACTCAAGGCTTGAAACCTGTCCCTCAGCTGTAGGACAAAAGCATTCTTAGTCCTTGGTCTTCTAATCTGCTGATGTCATATCTAGGGGTGCGTTGTTTGTTTGGTCCAGCTGCTCTCAGTTTCAATCTCACCTTTCCAGTTACAAGATGGTGATCGCTGCTTGCCTCAGCCCCTCTTCTTACTCTTACGTCAAGCAGAGAGCGGCGCCACATGCTGTTAACCATTAGGTGGTCTATTTGGTTTTGATGCCGCCAATTTGGGGATGTCCAGGTGAGTTTGTGAATGTTGCGATGCGGGAATAAAGTTCCACCGATGATCATGTTATTAAATGCACACCATTCTACCAGCCTCTCTCTATTGTCATTCTGCACTCCACATCCTTCTCTTCCCATGACGCTTTCGAAATTCAAGTTGTCTGAGCCCACCTTGGCGTTAAGATTACCCATCACCAGCAGGTCTCTACAATGGACGTTCTCAAATGTTGCTTGCAGCTGCTCAGAGAAGGCCTCTTTATCTCTGTCATTGCTGTCATTTGTAGGTGCATAGCACTGTATGATGGATAAGTTGGTCTGCCTGCCCTTTAATCGTGCTTGAATAATCCTGCTGTTTACTGGTTTCCACTCCATTAAGTACTTTTCCATTCCTTTCTTCATGATGTTCGCAACCCCATCATGATGTAAATCATCCTCTCTCCCAGAGTAGAGAAATGTCTCTCCTGTTGTTGTCCTCATTCTCCCAGATTTTGTCCATCTACTCTCACTTACA
>OZ026596.1:36415533-36470533 GCA_964020085.1 Micromussa lordhowensis | reverse complement strand
GAACCGGAAGTTCCCAAACTCATTCAGTCTGGTTGCTATGGAGTGACGTCATCGGTTGGTCTTGTAGCTATCATCGTGCCGGATTTGTGGTTTTATACTGCAGAGTTCGGCAATTAGTTTATCACTGTATAATGTACAAAGTCATGTGGAGAGAAGCATGTTTATTTTGAGGGGCTGGATTTCTAGGTTTGATGTTTTTTGAGGTTGGATTTCAAGCACTAAAATAACGGCAGAAAGTTGCCTTTATTTAGAGAGAATCAAGTACAAAGGATGATTGACTTCGACATGAGCTTGTAGAATGTCCAACAAATGATGCGAGGGTTTGGTTCCTTCTCAATTCTAAGATTGGCGCATTTTTTGACGACCAGCCCTTTGGTTGCAAACTTTCCAGAGGAATTTACGACAGTTTCACTCGAGGAGTTACAAAATGGCGCGCATTTGGATTGACGTGTATACAAAGATGATGTCCCTATTGCCTCTTCATTCGGTATTGTTTCTGCCATTCTGCGCCAAAGGTGCCCGAAACCAGACGAAAGAGACGCATACAACTGGTTGGTTGATGCGATTTATAACGTAAAGATCAAGTCAAGGCCAAATACCAGGAAGACCAGCGATGGCAACGTAAGTGATATTAAGCTTAAGTTTACCTTAAGGTTACAAAGTATCCAAGAGGAAAACCGTAAACTGAAGACTGATCTCGAGCTTGCAATGTTGAAGTTAGAGTCCTTACGCAATGAAGTTACTTCGAGTGCTACCAAGGGCAGTCAATTGACGGAGGCAAAGGAGGAGTTGGACGATGTGTGGAACTCGCTGAGCGATGTCTGCGACAGATATCAAGTGCATCTTGCTTCTGTAATAGCCGATCGAGCTCTCAAGTCTGAAGTAGCCAAAACGCTGAGCGACATCGCCAGAGGTTTTGGAAATCATGCTCGGGGGCAAGGCCGGAAAGTTTTTGCAATCCCTTCATGTGCCTGATTGGACCTTGCTGTACTCCAAGCTACAGTCCAGGATTCCAGATCAAGGCTGGCAGATGTTAAGCATATCAAAATTAGGATGAACCGGTGTAAGTTTTAACTTTGATGTATTTATTTTGATGAGAGGCTTTGGTTATATAAGCTTAAAATTATGAATCAGTCAATTTGTCAATTCAGTCTAGCTAAATGTTCATCCCCTCCACAACTGGGGCATAAGGTAATAGAACAGGGCATTTCAAATTTTTATGTTTAACAGGGAACTTAGATCTTGCAGGATCTTAGTAGTTCTAAGAGAAGTGCACGGTTGTGGGTGCCTAAGGCTTATTTGACTGAGAAAATTACTCCATTGTTATTGGCTGTTTAGAGCACACCAATATTTAACAATTATTCACCAAAGTGGCGGTAAATATCCACTACTTTCACCGACACTGAGGTGAATAATTGTTTTAGTATATACCACACAAGATGAATAACTCGTGGCCCAAAGAGCAACTTTATTTGTGACAATATACCGACAAAAGCCATTTTGTTTTTCTTTGGCTGATCGGAGGTGAATAGTACTTGGCGAATCACCTCCGAGCTAGCCAATCAATGCGCACCCGAAAAGGGGGGGGGGGAGGGGGCCGGTCTTGATTTTTCTTGCCCTGCTGGCCTTTTCCCCTTCAGTCATTTCTTATTTTTTGCCCAAAATAAAGGGCGAGGGCAGGCCCCCTGGGCCCCTCCCCTAGATCCGCAACTGTATTAACTTGTGTGGTATATACTAATTTTCCTTATTGTGCAATTCCAGAAAATATCCATACCTCCCCCACAGAACTGATTTTTAAGGTTAGAAAATTATCGTATTTGTAACTTTGTGTGGAATATTGTCAATGTACCATGTACAAGACACCAAATAAAATATGTATGTCTGTATGTATGTATGATTTTTTTCCAAGAACCCCCCCCCCCACCCCAGTGGAAATTCTAAATAAGTTAAATACATTTCTTTAAATGTTTTGGCCTTACAGAAACCCTCCTCACCCCCCAGGAAATTCCAATCCCTTCTGTGGGTGGAGTGTAGATATTTTCTGGCACTGCACATCACATTGCTGAGTGGCCTAGATGAACCAAATTATATGCTGTGATTGGCTACCCAAGCATTTTCCAGGACTGAAAAGTCCCGACAAAAGCAGCAGGTCCTAGAAATTTGTGGAAATCTGTTAAAATCAGGTAAAAAAAACTTGAAATGTATGGCAGACACTAAGGAGATTTAACATTGAGATCTTGGAAGTGATGGGGTTAATGTGAATTTCAGAGTCTTAAAAATCAATCTGAGTCCTGGAAACATCCTCGAAGCCGGTTTCTGCAAAAGGGTACAAGCCCTGTGTTAAGTTTAACATTCTACTGTACATGATACTGCATGATATTGATTAATTTTTTTTTGTTTTTTATTCACTATAGATAAATAAAGTTAATGGTTTGTTTTGTTTTTCTGTTTATATTAGAAGAATGGTGACATCCCTGTTCTACTTAATAAGAACCAAATTAAAGCTGTGAGAAAAATGATATTTGGCATTGTCAGGAAAGCATTGCATATTAGGCCTCTACCAAATAGAGCACCACAAGGGCACCAGGTCAGTCTCTCTGCTGCTGTGGCTTGGGCAGTAAGGGAGACTAGACTACATCATCCTGATCAGCAAACATTAGAGCTCAACCTCAAACTTGATGGAAGGCCTTTTTTTGGTAGGTGACAATTTCTTTTGAGTGGATACAGGTTTTATTGTAACTAATGGGTGTAAACATTCAACATTAGTTTTCTCAGGTGACTTAAGATTTTCAACGTATCAAACCACCAGAGATTTCTTTAATCTTTGTTGTAGTTGTTAATAGAATCTGAAGAGTGGATCTCTGTAGCTTGGAAGAACTAATAGATGAAACTTGAATACAACTTGAGTACAATTGAAGTCATTATTATTGTTATTATTATTATTATTATTATTGTTATTAGTTTTGCATTTTTGACGCTGATTGAAACTGAAATAAAAGACCAAAACCTAAAATATCTAGTCGTAAAGCAAGAAATTCTTGAGCTGTCAAATAAAGGAAAACAAACTATCCATGAGCTGTTATATATAGGAAACCACAATTGCTAAACTATTTAAGACCACTTAGAAACATAGTAAAATAATCATGCATATTTCGATAATCAAGCATTGTTCAAAGTCACACATTCTGTTCTTGTTAATGGTTTTTAATTAGCAGCTAATTAAACAAGAACTGTTTTTATTATATGGCTACAAAAGTACGCGCACTCTGATTGGCTGCTGAGCGGGCATTATTTTCTTGTAATGACCGGGCATTATGAAATTTTTTCTCGGCTCGACGGCTCTTTTGAGTTGTGAGTAAAAAACTATGTGCGCGTGGGCGAAAACAACAGAAAAGATGGACAAAGTACTACTATATTTTCAATAACTGAGAGAAAAACTAGCACACAGATACTTCTTTAGTATGAGCGACGAAGAAAGCCGTAGCGCGCGCAAGCGGATGTGGAAAATTACTTGCGGTGTTCAGTTTATTATATTCTTTTCAAGAATAAGGCTAAAAAGGCCATATAATAAATAACTTATTAACCTCGTCCGTTCGGTCATTACAGGGAAATCTCAGACCTCGACCTTAATGTATTTCATCAAGGACTCGGTCTGAGATTTTCCTGTAATGACCTCACTCTCGGTTAATAAGTAGTATATAACACTTCATACTGTATTACACACACATAGTTGGAGTCACAGAGGGGCAAATGTTAAACTGGTGTTTGTTTGCACTGTTTTGTTTAATAAAGTGACCAGCTTTTTTGGCAGATTGGTTTTATGTTGAAATGAAGTTAAAATTCTGGTGTTATTATATAAAATGAAAGTAATATTTGTTATAAATATTTAACATGTGCTTCTGTGGTTCTATAGGAAGGCAACAAGTCATGATTGGCATTGTGCCAATCAATGTCCATCATGCTTTCAGTGAAAGTTCCAAGAGTGTCTATCCCATAGCAATCGCTAATTGTAAGGAAAACAGGTAAAGGTATTTTAAGTCAAGGCCATATTTAACCCATTCAGCAGCATATTAGTTTTTATCTGAATTCTTACTAATACCTGACCAGGCTTTTTTCAGATGGGTGCCCAGGCAACCTGACATTAGTGAACAGCCATTTTTTCAAGAAAATTGAGTACCGGTAATCTTTCATACATGTATGTTGTCTTATAAACCGTTCATTAGAGCAGCCCTTTTGGCACATTTTGGATGTCTGCTTGTCATATCCTGGTTTAAAGCCTGTAGCTGCCATTTTTATTGTGCAATGCTCATTAGCAAAGTACAGTAGTTTAGGTGAGGGATTTGTAATTTGAAATATCTTGCCTTTCTTAAGGAAAAATGTTGAAGCGCTAATTAGATATCTCAATGCCCAGAAGAATGCCATCAAGAAAATGGATTAATTGTTGATGGAAGGCATTTTCAAGTTAAATTTACAGGTGATTAAGTCTTTCCTATACTCTGTATTTTATTTTAAATTACATCTGTTTAAGTGTTCATTAATATTTATTTTACTGGAAATTGTTGTACTTGCACGCACATCAAATATACACTACAAATAGTGATTGCAATCAATGTTGTGATTGGTGGATGTAGTGGAGTAGACTAAAATGATTGGCTCATGTACCTGCCTGATTACACGTGTTTGATTACAAGCAACTGTCGGATTGCACTGTTCAATTACATCTTAAAGTTTGCAGATTGATTTATTAGTAGGAGCAAAATAGAGTGCCAGTTTATGCACCAATCACATTAGTTTTGAAATCACTAACAGTAACTTGAAAATCTGGTGCTATTATCAATAATTATAACATACCTGTACAATTATGCTTAAAATTGGGTTGTTGCCAAAAAGAAATAGTAAGGCGACAACATGTTCATTAATGTTTCAGTACTTGGCAAATGTTGTATTGATGACCATACAGCCTGTAGTAACATATCAAACTGATAACTTGATAAAGAAATTGAAATATTTTCTCTTTGTCTTTTTATGACAGTTACTCTTGATTACAAAGCCTTGATTATGCTTCAAAAGCGAAAAGATGATGATGTTGATGGAAATGTAGATGGACTTTGTGGGAGGGGGTTAGACACCGAATGTTGTGTTTACTGCAAAGTTATCCAGCTGGGTGGTCATATGATTGTAATCATGTAAGTCGATTCACAATGGTCATACATCTATGTACATGTAGGAGTTAAATATTTTTAATACATTTCTACATCAAATACTTTGACCAGCATGCAGCCAGCTATCCAGAGCCAAATATTTCAATACAAAGTACAGCTGGAACTTGGTAATTTGGGTGCTCTGAAACACAGACTTATAAATATTATATAGATCTGTGTCAGTTAAAACTGAAGGACCTTACGCTTATTCAAACAGTCAGTGTCATGCCCTAAAATATTTGAAATTTTCTTCAATTTTTCACAACAAGAGAAGCACAACACAATTACTGTATTTTTTTTGTATTAATCGGGGTTGACATTATAAAGTGTGCTACAAATTATGCATGTAATGCAGCTGAAAATGTACAAACAAAACGTCAGAATTATTTATCCACAGTGTGGGGTCCTATTATTTTAAAATGTTCATTAAACCCTTTCCCTGCTGTATCACCAGTGTCAAAACAGTACCTTTCATATGTATGTCTTTTTGCAGGGATGTGCATGTCCAGGGGTCCCAAAAGGGGAAGCTTGTGCTGAGTACTTCCTTAAGAGCAAGGCAAATATAGGAGGGTGAGTAGATTTGAAGAGTATTTCTTTTTCTACTAAAATCGAAAGAAAGAAAGAAAGAAAGAAAAGCTTTACTTGTAGGAGGATGTAAAATTATTAAGTTTGTGACTTTTCAGTAGCTTTCGGAACAAAGAATTTCATGACGCGAGACTGAAAATATCTCAGGATTTATTAATTTTTTTCAGTTTTCACCTTATAAAAAAAGGATTTTAAATGAAAATAACTGCTATTTACAGCTTAGAATTATTTTCCTTTCATTGAATATCATACAGTAGTTCGTGTAAAACAATTTTGAGTTTAATGTTGAATTTGGCTGACGATTAAAGCTTCATGTTGTCAGACTGTATAAGAAATAATAATTTAACTTTGCATTATTCCTTCTATTTTTTGCAGTTGGAAGGGGCTAAGAGATGACTTGTTCTTTCTTCTTGAAGAGGACCTATCTGACATCAACCTATGTGCTCTGCACTGTGCGCTTAGAAACACAGAGCAGTTGATAAGTTCTTTGGGATGTTTGCTTATGAGTGTGGGAGCCTTAAGGACTGCAATGCTGTTTTAGCTGAGTGTTGAAGTGAAAGTTATAGAGCACATTTAGGCCCGACCAAACCCCCCTTAGAAAAAAGAATGTCACGTGGTAAGAGAGTGTGAAATAAACATAGCCGCTTGTTGTTAGAGTCTCCGAGTCTTCTGAAGCGTAAGAAATGACAACTTCACAGTATGGACCAGACGGCATGAAGGGGAGAGACAGAGTCCTAGTTAAGGCAAAGCCTGGTCAGGAAAGTGGTATTGAGCGCCACAACATTCAAGTGGTATCATTCTCAGGTATACCTTGTATTTAATATTTTTATCTTTATCCTTGATAAAAATCAGATCATGCAGTGTTTATATATAGCTCATAGTTTATAGTTCATAGTAATTTTGCCATAACAGGAGGAATTTCACATTGATATTACAAGTAAAGGTATCATGATTTATAAGGAGAACTCAATGTTTACTTTAACAGGGAGTGGGATAGGAAATATTTTGTTTGATGCAAGGTCGCAAAATCCCGCACAATTAACGTTTTGACCCACACAATTTGCCTCAAAAAAAGTGCACAATTTTCATTTTTTCCCGCACCCTGTCAGAAGGCCAGCTGTAGTGATTTCGTTATTTATTAACTGAGTAGAGTTTACAAATCTCTTTCAAAGCAACTTTTAATTGATATAATTTACATGTTGGTTTTTACTACTTGGTGCCTTAGTTTCAATTGATCCGTACTGTAATAGTATCATACATAAACTAAATGAGACTACGCAATATGCCAATCATTAGTAGATGGTAGAAAGGCACCCTAACAAAATTTCTTTGGTTTGCAGGGTCAACAGAATGCAGGTTTCTGGATAATATAGAAGACATTGTCACCCAATCACTTCCGTTGCACAACCTTAAACTATTTTTCAATAACAAAGATGTTGCAGAAACATACCTGTTGAATCAGGTAACATTCTGCGAGGAGATGATTCAGGTACTGTGAGTAGAAATACTTAAGAAAAGAGTAATTAGTACCATTAAAGTTTGGACCAAAATCTGTGAAATACAACTAAAAGGGAAAATGATGCATTACCACCATGCTATCCATCTGGTTCATCTAGAACAAAGTCCTGGCATCACTGTACATGTATGCCTTAGTATTCTGGAATGCATAACAAGATTTACAGGGTTTTTTTGCAATATCCATAGACCGTTAATACTAGGCAAATGTTATATATCCTTTCTGGTTCATCGAGGTTGAAGTCCTGGTATCATTGTATGCCTGAGCATTTCTGGGATATATAACATGGTCTACAGGTTTTTTTTGCGATGTCCACAGACGGTTAATACTAGGGTAGTGTTATATATCCTTTCTGGTTTATCCAGGTTGAAGTCCTGGCATCATTGTATGCCTGAGCATTTCTGGGATATATAACATGGTCTACAGGTTTTTTTTTGCAATGTCATTTTCGGTTAATACTAGGCTAGTGTTATATATCCTTTCTGGTTCATCCAGGTTGAAGTCCCGGCATCATTGTATGCCTGAGCATTTCTGGGATATATAACATGATCTACAGGTTTTTTTGCTATGTCCATAGACGGTTAATACAAGGCTAGTGTTATATATCTTTTCTGGTTCATCCAGGTTGAAGTCCTGGCATCACTGTATGCCTGAGCATTTCTGGGATATATAACATGATCTACAGGTTTTTTGCGATGTCCATAGACAGTTAATACTAGGCTAGTGTTATATATCCTTTCTGGTTCATGCATGTTGAAGTCCTGGCATCATTGTATGCCCGAGCATTTCTGGGATATATAACATGATCTACAAGTTTTTTTGCGATGTCCATAGACGGTTAATACTAGGTTAGTGTTATATATCCTTTCTGGTTCATCCAGGTTGAAGTCCTGGCATCACTGTATGTCTGAGCATTTCTGGGATAATTAACAAATCATTGCCAATAAATGGTGAAGATGAAACTAGGTGAGTGCTTTGCATTATACATATTTTTTTTACATGCTTACGGGTTGCGGACTTCATTTATGATTTGTTGTTTATTATTATAAATACGTACAGACCTTATAACACAATGGTTTCTTTTTACAGTGTCTGGTATTGATAGTTTTTAAACCATTAATCATTATTTTGAAATAATTGCAAGCATTGTGTCATTCATTTCTGGTTTATGGCATGTGACTTGTTACAGTACTACACCCAATTGAAGGATTCAGAGAAGTTTTTAAGAGATTGGGGAACACACTCGGAGACGAGCGACATCACAAATACGGGTAAACCAGTTTATTTTACTAATAATTATTAATTACATGTAGGATGCCTTGCAATTGACAAAATTTTAATGAAATTCATGAATAAGACTTAAGGTTATTGAACAGTTTCCTGGCTATGTTTCCTGGAAATAAAAAAAGTCTGTCAAAGCTTTCAATATAGCAGCTCTGGCAGGAAATTCATAATGTGTAAATTCAAAAGTAATTTTACGGAATTTGGGTTTTACCTTGCAAGGTTAACTTCTTTTACTATAATTTCTTGACACCAGGGCCAGGTTGTTTGAAAACTCGTTAACATTAACCTAGGGTTTAACATTTACTGAAGCATTATGTTTTCTTGTTTAAAAATGTTTTTCACCTTTAATGTTTGGTGTAGTTTGATGATTACTACAGCTGAAAACTGAAGGGCAAACAATATAAACACAACATCTCACCAAAACGTTACAAAAGTGAAATCAATATTATCTCTAACCCTGGGTTAGCTTAATCGGGCTTTGAACAACCTGGCCCTGGTGTTAAATGCTTTTAAAAGCTGTTTCACTTGCCACTTGAATATTCCAGAAATTCAAATTGGAAGTGGCTGGACTGGCATTAGCATTAGCAACCAAGGTTTCGAGGCCTCGCATAAACTTCAAAAGCAGATATATAGTAGGGCCACTAACCACGATGGCAGTCGTGAAGCCACTTCATGTTAGTAATGTGTATTTTTTAATGTCTAGCAATCAGAAACCGAAATATAAATAGCACATGCAGTAGATCGATTTAGCTAAACCATGGTGCAACTAGAAAAGAATGTTATCTGCTAAGGTAGCTGTTTAAGAAAGTGGTTTAATAATCGCGAGTCCCTTTAAATTGAAAACCTTTTGGCATCCTTGATCTCTTGATACTTTTAACACACTGTCACGCAACGAAAAAATAAAATCCAAACTATTGCATAAAAATAGTCAAGAATTGGTGATATTAGCGCATACATGTCCCCATGTATTGCGACTTCTGTCCTAAAGTTGTAGTTACCTATGACTGAAGAAGAATGAAACATGATTACAATTATGACAAATCAGGATTAGTACAGGAAAAATCGTTTAATGGAGATTTACGACCTGAACAACACAATATAAAAGCTTATAAGGCGGACTCAAAAAGCAACAGTTAAACGCATCTGTCGTCTCAGTCTTATTAAGTAAAATTAGCCATCGCAAGATATCACGATATCATGATATCATTGTCCAGGTAGCTGAAATGTAATAAATAAAACTCTACTTGAATATTGATCCAGATGCGTTAACCTTTAACATTGTTGTTATTGCTATTTATGCTACATAGGGAAGAAATTTTACTTCCGAGGATGTGGTTGGGCTAACTGCAAAAGTACGAAGAAGTGGAGTGCAGCACACAAGCACTGGGTCGAGGTCGTGGACAAGCTTTTTAGTTTGTTCATGGGCAAAGACCACTTAAGTTACGAGTACACAGAGAATTTGTGCTGCATTGTGACGGCAGATGGAGATGAAAGACTTGAGTACGATGACACCTGTTGGGAGAACGTTTTCAAGCAAAAAATGGTGGAATGGAAGTGGCTCAATAATGAAACACCCCGTGCACGGAAGACAAAAAAGAAGGGTATCGCGAAAAAAAGTCGACGAAAATTGCTCAAGACCAACAAAGGTAAAAAGAAACGTCCACATGCATCTGTCACTTCACCGTGCTTGTCGGATTCTACATGCACTGAGAAGTCGTCGCCTGTGCCATGCACCCATAAACATAAAATGTTAAGGTCAAAGACTACATATATGGCCCCTAAGCAGAAAGTGCTGTCAGCGACCTCCGACAGTAACGCAAAGTCGCAGCAGTCACAAATCCCCACCCACACTCGCCGGTGTCTATTCGAGTTGTCCAGCAGAAAACGCAAGCAGGCGTCATCTTTGGAAACTTCATCTCGCAAGTGTAAACCGTCAGCGACGCCAACATCTCTAGTGTCTTCAACTCCGTTAGCCGGTTCACCGCCAACATCAAATTCATGTGGACTCCAATCACTGAGACCTTTGGTTACTACTCCTCCGGCAACTTCTGCAAACAGGCTGCAATCTTCAACTCCATTGGTCACTTCACCACCACCTCCTTTACCCAGTACAATCTCATCGTCATGTTTAGTTGATTCAATGTCTAGTTGCGATGTGTTTTCTGCAAGCTGTCCCAGAGAACAGCTATTAATGTGTAACCTTCCTCCGGTTGACTGCAGTGTAACCGTGCGTGAAACCATGCTAGTGAGGGTACCTGTGAACCTTATATTCACTAACGTGGCTACACTCGAAAAGCGCCCACCAACATGCGTAGTTACACAGGCAGTCGCTCTCATGACGCAAGAGAAGAGGGCAGACAATGCAGCATCCAATACCGTCAACCTGGAAGAGGAAGACAATACAATAGGTGTATCTATCGGGAACCTAGGTGTCTTCTCCAGAGCTGGCTTAGGACAGCTTGAATGGCTCGGGGAGGTTGCGTTAATGAGGTACCATGTACAGGAAGAGAAGAGGTGGGTGACGGAGACCCCAGATAACTTGGACGATCGAACAAGGAACAACATCATGAACTTACTGAACAAATTTCCTCTGAACCATTTGGTTACCGAAGAAGGGAAATATTCTGTTGATGTATGGGCTTTCAGCAAACTAGCTTTGGAGCGATACATCAATGATACTATCATTGATACCGCTATAGTCCGAATGCAGCGCCAGTAAAATTCAAAAGAGTCTGTCCTGTGTCTGCTGGCGCACACAATAACCTGGCTCGACACAGGCGATACAAGCTTCATTCGCCAGTGTTTCCGAGAACGTTTACAAAATGTTGATCCTGGCTCACTCAAGTTGGTTCTAGTCCCTGTAAACATGGACGATGCCCACTGGGGACTTATGGTGATTGACATTACAAGTAAAATAGCTTATTTTGACAATGGCCTGATGTGGGCATCCCCAAGTATCTCTTACGTCCATTTGATCCTAAGAAAACTAAACACGAAGTTCCCAAACTGTGCCAATTTTTCTTTAAAAGAATAGCTTGAGTTTAAAACGTTCAAGCGCTTCGAAATGCCGAGGCAACCAACAGATGGGAAAATCATTGGAAGTAGCAGCTGCAGCATCGGTGTCATTTTCTTGGCCCAAGATTTTATTTGATCGGATAAACCAGAAAGTGTTTCTCTGTCATGGAGGTTTGACCAAATGACTGTACACAGAAAGGAAGTCATGAGACTTCTCTCCTCTGCGTGATTTTGGGTTACCAGTGCCAGGACAATTTATTTAAGGAACTTTATTCAGTCGAATGTTTGCTTACAAGCTTGTTTTATTTTGTTGATATCGTTACATCAACTAGGGGGGAATGTTTAGAAAGACTAGGAACTAGTTTCATCATGGGATGCGCAATAGATTTTCTTAAATCGACAACACGGTTAGAGACCAGCCAGGTTTGTTTTTACCAACTACTTTGGGGTTAGGACTTACTTCCATAGCTCTTGGATACGTTGTGAGGCATATACAAAGTAATTTCTTATTTTGTAGCGAGCCCTGATTATAGTGATTGGGGTTAAGCACTGAACGTTCTGGTTAGGGTTCAAGTTCAAGTTTTTAACCATTTATTATTAACCATTTATTATTAACCATTTAACCATTTATTTGCCGAAACCTATCATATGTAAGTTTACAAGGAGGCTAGCAAAGGAGTCGGTCATGGCTCGCCGGAAAGATGCCTGCAAATCTATACCTGTCAACCTTGGTCTGCCTGATGGAGTCTCTCTATCCTCAGTTAGAATCGTCGACCACCTCACACCCAAAATGCAAACTGTCTTCTCCGAAGCGAAGAAGTTTAAATCTAATCACCACTTTGAATTCTGTTGGACCAAGAATTCATGTATTTATCTTCGTAAGGACCGAGATTCCCGCGTGCTGAAGATCAAGGATATCGAGGACCTAAACAAACTTCTACGATAAGTATATAAAATTTATTTGAAGTATGCCTGTCAAAAACTCTAACACAGCGAGACTACTTCTTAAAGAACTCCCTTATTTTGGCATAAACTTAATCCCGATTCATGGTCAATTCAACAATATTATACCTAGCTCCCTTCCGACTAAGAAGTACCTCGAAAAGCTAACTAGTCTCCACGATCTGGACCTATTTAGCCTTAATACTGATAGCAATATCAACCCCGATTTTAACCTTCCTAATCTCAAAATACGAAGCCAATACTATTCTCCGCATAGTTTTCATGTGATGAAAAAGAACTTGAATGATACTAGAACCGGAATTCCGAAATTTTCTTTATTTCACAACAATGTTAGAAGCCTGAAACGAAATTTTGAAAGCTTAGAAACTCAGCTTTTAAACGAGCTGGAGTATCATTTTAGTATTATAGGAATAACTGAGACTAAACTTGTAAATTCAGATCTACCGGAACAATTACCATCTCTACCAGGTTATGAATTTGAATTTGTTCCGTCGCCTCTTTCCGCTGGAGGTGTTGGTATGTTCATTAGTGACAAATTTAAGTATAAGATAATAGAAAAAACGTCAACCAACGCCTTTCAAGCTCTCTGGGTCGAGTTTCTTTTTGAAAAGAAAAGCAATATTATCAAGTTCAAGTTTTTATTATTTTACACTGTTTACAGAACAGATACAACGAGGTTAGAGACCAGCCATGTTAAGCACTGAAAATACTGATTAGGGTTAGGGTTAGGGTTAGGGTTAATGGTTAGCTTCTTTATAGGGTTCGGGTATTCAGGCAGTTCGGTATAGAAAAATCAAAGTGCACTCTTGCAGCGAATCCTCGGTGTTCTAGTGGTTAGCATACTTGCTTCACTGTATGCATTAGGCGAAGCAAGAAGTTGCGTGTGTAGAAGCCCGCGTGCAATTGACACATCCATATAAATCACGATTTGGACGCGTAATTAGGCCTCCTAAGAGATTATGAAATAATGTTTTGGCATTTAATTAAGGCTCTCTAGAGACTCGATAAACAGTATTTAATACGATGTAAAGTAGGCGAAATTGTCAACTGTAGGAGAAAGTGCTGAAGAAGAAAAAATTACACGTTTTCGTTGAACGAGTTTTTACGTCTTTTGCCGTTTGGAAATGGGCCCGTACAGCGTGGAGCCCCCTAAATTCTGTGAATGGACGAGGGCCGTCTTTGTGGAAAATTTAAATAACGCGAATTGTGGCAAAGTTGTTGACGTCCTAAACGTCACCTATTTGTACTCCTTTGTTCTTGTACATGTAAGGTGTGTCAAGAGACCAGAGAAACAGAGTAGTGAATTTTAGCAAATAAATGAAATAAGAAGCCTTGTATTTTTGCCAGAATCAGTATGTAAAATATGGTCGAACTTTGTGTATTGTACATGTTTTACAATTTTGTTAGTATTGGAGTGTCCTCGTGATCAATTCCCAAGTATTTGTACGTTTTAGGGTTTTCAGTGGTTTGAGAGTTTGCTTTTTTACCAAGTCGGTTTACTCAGTAAGTCCATGACTTGTAGAGAATTTATCGCTCGATCCGAAAGCATGTTGTTTAGTCATATTGTGTGTTCTATTGACTTAGTTAAAACTTCTTCATGCATGGAAGCTTCAAAAGGTTTTGCGAAGCGTAATACTTTTTCCCCTTAACAATATATTGTTAGCATTTCTGAGCTCGCTGTCTAATCAACAGTTATAGCATGGTCCAAAATCGCGTTCCGGTGTTGTGTTGGTTGTTGGAATAAAATAAGCATCATCTACGGACATAACTGTTTTTAACTGTTTTTTTTTTTACAAAACAGTTGTCCGAACCCCATGCGTTGGATTAGAGAAAATGAAACCAGCACAGTGCTAAAGGTCCACATACATCCCATACCCCATACCCAATACATGCCTGTGGAGTAATAGTTTAAAATTTTATTTAGCCTGATATATTATAGAGAAATACCTAACGGAAATTACCAGAGACAGGATTGAGATAAATTTCTCAACTTTGGGAAGAAATCGCTGAACACATGCTATTTTAAGATGGCTCAATTGGGCAATGATTTATGGCACTGCACACGCCAGTCCTCGCAAATTTATTACTTAAGAAATAGAAAACATGTGCCGTGTTCCTATCGAGTTATAGAAACACCAAACTTTCACGAGTATTTCTATAACTCGATAGGAACACGGAGAACATGTTTTCTATTTCTTTTAGAAAATACCGCGATGAAGAAAAAGAAAAACAACTTGTTTACTTTGATCGTCAAAATGTAAATTCTCTTTGTTCGCGCCATCATTACGTCAACAGCTCGCGCTAGTTCTGTGTTTCTATCGAGTTATAGAAGCACGGTTTTAAACCAATCAGCATGTGTATTTGCTTTGGGTTATTTTCTAAATGTAATTAGCGATGATTAAGCGGCATTTTCCTATTATCTCTGTTAAAATTTGGGCTTCAGGCTAAATTAGTGAAGCCTTGGAGCCAAGGCTGGCTCATAGCTGCCGGAGCTTATCCCGGTTTCTGTAGCATGAAGCGGCTAGAAGTATTTCTACTTCCCCTGGACAGGATGCTAGTCCATCACAGGTCACTTCCCCGCAATTTTGTTAGGTTTCCCCAACAAATAGCAAGTACCCATTTATACACCTGGAGAGAGGCAATGTGAGAGTAAAGTGTCTTGCCCAAGAACACAACACACTGTCCCACTGTCCCCGGCCAGGGCTCGAACCCGGACCGCTCGCTCCGGAGTCGAGCGCACTAACCATGAGGCCACCGCAGTAAACAAACGCCTCGATTGACTGGTTTATTCGCGAAAGCCCCGCTTTTGTCAGTCCTACTGCTGTTTTGCGAGCAAACCAGTCATACTGTGTTGAAGCGTCTGGCTCAATGTCATAAATCACATTTCCATCTTTCGCTTTGCCGCCTTCGTCGCTGAATTTATCAAACCCTGGATATGCTGCTCCTGTCTTATGCACGCCTCGCACATAGGTGTAAATATTGCCAAGGCCGTTGTTTTTGCCGTGTGTAAATCGGAAATTGCTCGATGGGTCAACTCCGAACTCGGCGCATATCCTGTTAAAAGAAGCCACGTCATAATGGTTGTTGAATTTATTAAATGTTGGGTGGCCAGGCAGGGCGCTTATGTTCTGTATTCCACCAAGCTGATACAGAACCCGCCTAATTGTAAAATACACGTGAAACTGGTAGAAGGCCTTTATCTGCGGCGTAAGAGATAGCCCGCTGTCGAAGATTTCGCGAGAAATATCGCAGTCCCTGTGTCGCACAAAACACCTCAAAAGACAGCTGTTGGGGCCAGTATTTCATATTGGCCCTCCCAACCATGTTTTCACTTCAGCTGATGTGGTGTGCTTTAGCCTGGTTTGCTGAAATATGTCACAAAATTTTGTGGTGAAATAATCGTCTGGCGTGGCATAGATTTTGTTCTCTTTGTTGAAGATTGAGGCAATGCTCGGGGCCGATGCTGTGAAATCTATTGCGGGGATTGGCAAGGAGGTCTGTTTTCAGTGGCGATAGTTGATATGGGAAGCCTCCCACGTCCCCCAACCCTAGCGCGGACGTCATTTGCAGGCTCCAGTATTTTCTGTCTGAGCCAAACACGCTCTGGAGAAGGTTAGAGCTTGCTTTTAAAAACACTTCTGCGCTTATGTTGTAATTGTCGTCAACGCTTGTTTGGATCTTGAATTTAGTTTTGTCCGCATTCGGGAACTGTTTTGTTAATTGATCCCACGCATTTTTCTGTGCCAAAGCAAGTTTGGCTTTTGTCTCTGGCTTTTGAATCCAATCATCAAATTCCTTTGAATAATAGCCGCCGGATATTTTAGACAGTGCTATATTCGTCCAATATATAATGGTCGTTTTAACTATTGTCACGCAAAAGAATGGATAGACCATATTTTTTGATGAGCCGATTCCGCAAGTTCATTTCATTAAGCTGCTGTCTTGCAGTCTGTACAATTCTTGGCACAACCTAAAACGTGTGGCACAATTGGAGGTAGGACCAAAAGTGTTGGCTTCCATACCCCAGGGTCATTATACTCTTAAATCTCTTGCAGAAGAGCTAACAGAAAGTTTGTCAAATTACAAAAACGAAGCAAAAATACGACTTCAAACAAATAATCCGAATTCAGGGCTAAAAATAGAAGTCTTAGATGCACCCGGCGGCCAAGGAGTTACGGTTACTCCGGCTTTGTACCAGCTGATTAACTCTGGGCCAAAATTGTCTGAGGCTACTTATGTCAAAAAGCTAACCAATAAAATAACAGACGACTAGTTTCAGTTAATCATGGCTGAATTTTCACAGTGCAACGCGCTCAAAGAAGGTGTGAGGGCAAAACTCACTTGGAATTCGTCTCAGCCAGACATTGAGAAGATAAAAAAAGATGTCCGAAGCGAGATGGAAGCAGAATTTCGAAAAAATGGCCACTCTGGCCGCCAGTTTGAATTAACATACCAGAAATTTCATTCAGGATTTCATTTTAGCGACAAAAAGTCACACGTGACGTTGCGTGACGTAAGTGGGGAGGTGCTCGGTGGCTGTTTCTTTTGCCTGGCCCCGGCCAGGTCTTTCCCACCGCTGACAAGGTGGCTGTCCCTTCCCAGTTATACTCCGGGACTGAGTTGAGATCCTGGGGGATCTCTGAGCACCTCCCAGTTATGTGCTGGGCCGGAGCGGGCTCACCTGGGGTTATCACTGCACACTCGGTGTCACCCTCTACTCCTAACAAGTTCATGCACGTGCTTTTTAAGGAATCAGGGGCGGCCAACCCCACATCCAAGAACACCACCAATCACTTGCTAATCACCTATTGGGCAATCTCAGATATTTATATTTCATAAAACCTGGTTTATCAGACATGTGGGGCTTTTTTTTTCTTCTTTGTAAAACGCATGCATATTTTGAATAAATCACAAACATATGAAATGATTGGATTGATTCACACAATTTGGCACGCTATCGCCGAACTTTCGTTGCCTTCTTGGCAAGAAGAAGTCAGAGATATAACATATCAAGTCGTAAACGCGATGAAAGAGGCAAAAAACTATGAAACTGCTGTTTGAGACGTGACGTTATGCTTGAAATATTTTTGCCTCGTCACATGTAAACAAACCTGATATTTGCATACACATAGCCGGTCGTCGCTTGTTACAGTTTCATAATTTCAACAGAGTTTGGTGCATTGCTTGTTTCAACTGTATAATAAAGAACTCTTTTCCCTTTCGTTTAAAATCTTACACAAACATTTTTCGGTGCGTATTGATATGATAACTTCTCTGCCGCCAGCATCAATCACAACCTTGTCTATATCAGGATCTTCATAGATGTCATCTGCTGAGGCGATGACCTCTTCTTCATTTTTTTTAAAGTCAAAATAGTAGGCAATCAGCCCAGCCGAGGCCACAACAGAGGCTGTGATTAAAAGGCACGATAGCTCTAAGATGAATCCCATATATCAATACATTAAATTACTTCAATTAAAATATCTTACAACGCGAAGTTATGCTAAAAATATTTTTGCCTCGTCACATGCATACACGGAATATTTAATTACCAGACGCATTTCCACTCAATGTTTTAATGTAGCAGTCGTCGTCGTCTTGCAAGAGAAAATCGAAAAGCTGTTGTGGATTCATGTTTTTCATAAATTCAAGGGCTTGTTCAGATATGAACGTTTCTTTTGCTTCTCTGTTTGACATAGATAAAAAATACCCCTTCGGGTTGCCTCTTCTTCCTATTAAACCTCCTGATGCTTTTGTTTTCCTTTTGCTTTGATCTATCGGACCTCTTCTTCCTCTTCCCATAACACATTATCGCCGCATTTCTTTAATATAAAAATAATTCTATTACAATTATTGACAAGCCGTGTTTCGCTTACACACATAGACAATGGAGCGTTTTGTTACAGATTTTAACGGGGCTCTATTTTGCCCGATGGCGAAGCATTGCGAGCCGTCAAGCAAAATAGAGCCCCGGTAAAATCGGTAACAAAACCCCCATTGTCTATGTGTGTCAAGTAACCAATATTTAATTCTGTATCAAGGTGATTCGAACTTTCAACCCACAACCGGTAAAAATACCCCATTTTAAGAGCCTGCTGACGCATAAACAAGCAGGGTGATCCCAACTTTTTATTGCATTTTTATAATGTTCATATCGTGAATGTTCATTACGCCAAGTTTCAAAAAAAGTTTGAAAGTAGAACAATTTCAAGGGAGTTACCTTAATTAACACTTCTAAATAAAGATAAAATACTCTTGAGAGGTTTGAAAAGTCTGTGATAATGTTTGTGATTATTTCTGACTGACCCCAACCATAAAATTAACCGATTTTCAAAGTGTCGGTACATATTTTTGAGTTCGACCACTAGAATAATCAAATTATCTTTGGAATCACTAGGCGTTTACGAACCGAAACATATATTCAGAGATACAATGGCAGGTTTGAATTAGAACTTCTTTGGAAAATCTGAAATTATCTTTGGAATCACTAGGCATTTTCAAGAACTGAAACATATATTCACTGAAAAGAGATACCCTCGCATGTTTGAATTAGACTTTCCATGGAAAATATCACAACATTTCCTACTTCTCGATATTTCTTGGCTGCCGGTCATAATCGGCTTCGTTTAAAAAAATAGCAGTGATAACTGAGATAAGCTAAAACGCTTCAGCTACACATGTTACAGGCATAGCTTTACAAGAGTAAGAAATATCTCAAAGCATCAAAGTTTTAACCCGGCGGTTGCGCGCCAGCCTAGAAAACATATTGTTCCAATGTTAAAAAAAAAGCAACGCTTTTCTTTGAATAAAGACTATTCGTGTCAATGGACTTCCAGAATCGCCGACTAATTAATATGTTTTGTACATTTCTGACACGTTTTTAATGGCACAATGGAGTTTTGTTATGATAAATGCACTTTCACACTTTAGGATTATGACACATTCGCGCTAAACGTGACACATCTTGAGGACCACAAACGATCACCGCCAGGGATATGATTACACTGGAATGTTACAAGCCACTGGATAACCCGTGGAGATCATAGACTAAAAGTCTATGAACTCCACGGGATCCCGGGTCTGTTTTTTGGTTGCTAGGAACGTCTGGCTCGTTATGTTACAACCCTGGCATCCAGGCTCAATTCTAATCAAGCCTTCGAAGCAGACGACTTGTTCACGGTGGAGACCACATTAATTCATACCCATGCCCCTGGTAGTGGACATGGTAAACGCTACAAACCCAGCAGTGCAGCTGTCTGTGGAATCGTCAAACGTTCATGCGTCACCATCAAGAACAGAGATGAATTGTGTTGTGCTCGGGCTATCGTCACCATGAAAGCCTTGGTTGATGCAACGGGAATGCCCGGGATCATCATTATACATACACATACATAATTTATTTGGTAAAGCAGGTTTTAAACTACAAGATTGGCAAGACAAAAGTCCTGATGTGGACCTGCACTATCTAAATAATAAGTTAATTAATCAACTATGTATAAATAGACAATGATAGTTAGAATAAAAATATTAATGACAATAAATTATACTTAACTAATATTAAAAATATTTAAAGTCTAAGGATTTATTGGAAATACTGCAAGAAGCTTTAGTAAAACTTATAGATTTTAGAAAATTCTTATTGTCCTTAAGTTTCCTCTTGAAAGTAGCTAAGTTAGATCAGTTCTTGATATCATCAGGGAGGAGGTTCCAAGTTAATGCGGCTCTGTGTTGCCAGAAAGATCTGCCCACTTCAGTTCTTGGTCTAAGGACTTCAACGTTTAAAGATTTTCTAAAATTTTAAGTAGTCACGGGTTTGACTATCAAGTCCTTAAGGGGTTCAACACAGTTTCCATAATAAATATTATATGTAATAACTAAAAGTCTCTTAATGTAAAATAAATTAATAGAGTTCCAGTATGGAGCGTTCATGATATCGTCATTAGGGATGGTACAATGTATATTGTGAATAATTCTGAATAAGGTAAAGTCTGAATACGAGCCTAGTGGCTCATTAGGCCGGAGTTTATCCCCGTTTCAGTAGCATGAAGCGACTAGGAGTATTTCTACTCCCCCCTGGATGGGATGCTAGTCCATCGCAGAGTTACCCCCAGCATCAAATTCGCCGGTACCCATTTATACACCTGGGTGGAGAGAGGCACTGTGAGAGTAAATTGTCTTGCCTAAGAACACAACGCAATGTCCCCGGCCAGGGCTCGAACCCGGAGCACTCGCTCCAGAGTCGAGCGCACTAACGATGAGGCCACTGCGCCCCCGTGAATAATTCTGGTTGCTCTTAAACGAATTTGATTGATATCATCCATCAAGGCTAAAGAACAACACCCCCAAACTGAAATACCATACAGAACACTAGGAATAATTATTTTGTAATAATTGTTTCTAACATTGGTTTGGGTAAAAACTTTATACGTTTTAAGACTGCGACTTTCTTGCTGAATGACTTGCAAACGTTATTGATGTGCTCTTGCCCTGAGAGCTTGTTGTCAATTGTTAACCCAAGACATTTAGATGATAATTTGTATTCAATAGTACTATTACCATAAGTCAAACGTGGCGATGGGTCAATAAAGTTCTGATTCGAAAATTATCAGTACTTCAGTCTTAGATTCGTGGGCTATTAATCTATTAGACTGACACCAGGTGTACAACTGGTCTAATATGGATTGTAGCGTCAAGATAATATTGTCAGTGTTTTTGCCAATCGTAAAAATTGTTGTATCATCAGCAAACATGAATAAATCTCCACTTGTTATCGATTCTTGCCCAAGAACACAACACACTGTCCCACTGTCCCCGGCCAGGGCTCGAACCCGGACCGCTCGCTCCGGAGTCGAGCGCACTAACCATGAGGCCACCGCAGTAAACA
Organism: Micromussa lordhowensis; assembly: GCA_964020085.1. Lineage (NCBI taxonomy): Eukaryota > Metazoa > Cnidaria > Anthozoa > Scleractinia > Lobophylliidae > Micromussa > Micromussa lordhowensis. The sequence goes on along the minus strand of OZ026596.1, from coordinate 36,449,085 downwards.
AACGCCTCGATTGACTGGTTTATTCGCGAAAGCCCCGCTTTTGTCAGTCCTACTGCTGTTTTGCGAGCAAACCAGTCATACTGTGTTGAAGCGTCTGGCTCAATGTCATAAATCACATTTCCATCTTTCGCTTTGCCGCCTTCGTCGCTGAATTTATCAAACCCTGGATATGCTGCTCCTGTCTTATGCACGCCTCGCACATAGGTGTAAATATTGCCAAGGCCGTTGTTTTTGCCGTGTGTAAATCGGAAATTGCTCGATGGGTCAACTCCGAACTCGGCGCATATCCTGTTAAAAGAAGCCACGTCATAATGGTTGTTGAATTTATTAAATGTTGGGTGGCCAGGCAGGGCGCTTATGTTCTGTATTCCACCAAGCTGATACAGAACCCGCCTAATTGTAAAATACACGTGAAACTGGTAGAAGGCCTTTATCTGCGGCGTAAGAGATAGCCCGCTGTCGAAGATTTCGCGAGAAATATCGCAGTCCCTGTGTCGCACAAAACACCTCAAAAGACAGCTGTTGGGGCCAGTATTTCATATTGGCCCTCCCAACCATGTTTTCACTTCAGCTGATGTGGTGTGCTTTAGCCTGGTTTGCTGAAATATGTCACAAAATTTTGTGGTGAAATAATCGTCTGGCGTGGCATAGATTTTGTTCTCTTTGTTGAAGATTGAGGCAATGCTCGGGGCCGATGCTGTGAAATCTATTGCGGGGATTGGCAAGGAGGTCTGTTTTCAGTGGCGATAGTTGATATGGGAAGCCTCCCACGTCCCCCAACCCTAGCGCGGACGTCATTTGCAGGCTCCAGTATTTTCTGTCTGAGCCAAACACGCTCTGGAGAAGGTTAGAGCTTGCTTTTAAAAACACTTCTGCGCTTATGTTGTAATTGTCGTCAACGCTTGTTTGGATCTTGAATTTAGTTTTGTCCGCATTCGGGAACTGTTTTGTTAATTGATCCCACGCATTTTTCTGTGCCAAAGCAAGTTTGGCTTTTGTCTCTGGCTTTTGAATCCAATCATCAAATTCCTTTGAATAATAGCCGCCGGATATTTTAGACAGTGCTATATTCGTCCAATATATAATGGTCGTTTTAACTATTGTCACGCAAAAGAATGGATAGACCATATTTTTTGATGAGCCGATTCCGCAAGTTCATTTCATTAAGCTGCTGTCTTGCAGTCTGTACAATTCTTGGCACAACCTAAAACGTGTGGCACAATTGGAGGTAGGACCAAAAGTGTTGGCTTCCATACCCCAGGGTCATTATACTCTTAAATCTCTTGCAGAAGAGCTAACAGAAAGTTTGTCAAATTACAAAAACGAAGCAAAAATACGACTTCAAACAAATAATCCGAATTCAGGGCTAAAAATAGAAGTCTTAGATGCACCCGGCGGCCAAGGAGTTACGGTTACTCCGGCTTTGTACCAGCTGATTAACTCTGGGCCAAAATTGTCTGAGGCTACTTATGTCAAAAAGCTAACCAATAAAATAACAGACGACTAGTTTCAGTTAATCATGGCTGAATTTTCACAGTGCAACGCGCTCAAAGAAGGTGTGAGGGCAAAACTCACTTGGAATTCGTCTCAGCCAGACATTGAGAAGATAAAAAAAGATGTCCGAAGCGAGATGGAAGCAGAATTTCGAAAAAATGGCCACTCTGGCCGCCAGTTTGAATTAACATACCAGAAATTTCATTCAGGATTTCATTTTAGCGACAAAAAGTCACACGTGACGTTGCGTGACGTAAGTGGGGAGGTGCTCGGTGGCTGTTTCTTTTGCCTGGCCCCGGCCAGGTCTTTCCCACCGCTGACAAGGTGGCTGTCCCTTCCCAGTTATACTCCGGGACTGAGTTGAGATCCTGGGGGATCTCTGAGCACCTCCCAGTTATGTGCTGGGCCGGAGCGGGCTCACCTGGGGTTATCACTGCACACTCGGTGTCACCCTCTACTCCTAACAAGTTCATGCACGTGCTTTTTAAGGAATCAGGGGCGGCCAACCCCACATCCAAGAACACCACCAATCACTTGCTAATCACCTATTGGGCAATCTCAGATATTTATATTTCATAAAACCTGGTTTATCAGACATGTGGGGCTTTTTTTTTCTTCTTTGTAAAACGCATGCATATTTTGAATAAATCACAAACATATGAAATGATTGGATTGATTCACACAATTTGGCACGCTATCGCCGAACTTTCGTTGCCTTCTTGGCAAGAAGAAGTCAGAGATATAACATATCAAGTCGTAAACGCGATGAAAGAGGCAAAAAACTATGAAACTGCTGTTTGAGACGTGACGTTATGCTTGAAATATTTTTGCCTCGTCACATGTAAACAAACCTGATATTTGCATACACATAGCCGGTCGTCGCTTGTTACAGTTTCATAATTTCAACAGAGTTTGGTGCATTGCTTGTTTCAACTGTATAATAAAGAACTCTTTTCCCTTTCGTTTAAAATCTTACACAAACATTTTTCGGTGCGTATTGATATGATAACTTCTCTGCCGCCAGCATCAATCACAACCTTGTCTATATCAGGATCTTCATAGATGTCATCTGCTGAGGCGATGACCTCTTCTTCATTTTTTTTAAAGTCAAAATAGTAGGCAATCAGCCCAGCCGAGGCCACAACAGAGGCTGTGATTAAAAGGCACGATAGCTCTAAGATGAATCCCATATATCAATACATTAAATTACTTCAATTAAAATATCTTACAACGCGAAGTTATGCTAAAAATATTTTTGCCTCGTCACATGCATACACGGAATATTTAATTACCAGACGCATTTCCACTCAATGTTTTAATGTAGCAGTCGTCGTCGTCTTGCAAGAGAAAATCGAAAAGCTGTTGTGGATTCATGTTTTTCATAAATTCAAGGGCTTGTTCAGATATGAACGTTTCTTTTGCTTCTCTGTTTGACATAGATAAAAAATACCCCTTCGGGTTGCCTCTTCTTCCTATTAAACCTCCTGATGCTTTTGTTTTCCTTTTGCTTTGATCTATCGGACCTCTTCTTCCTCTTCCCATAACACATTATCGCCGCATTTCTTTAATATAAAAATAATTCTATTACAATTATTGACAAGCCGTGTTTCGCTTACACACATAGACAATGGAGCGTTTTGTTACAGATTTTAACGGGGCTCTATTTTGCCCGATGGCGAAGCATTGCGAGCCGTCAAGCAAAATAGAGCCCCGGTAAAATCGGTAACAAAACCCCCATTGTCTATGTGTGTCAAGTAACCAATATTTAATTCTGTATCAAGGTGATTCGAACTTTCAACCCACAACCGGTAAAAATACCCCATTTTAAGAGCCTGCTGACGCATAAACAAGCAGGGTGATCCCAACTTTTTATTGCATTTTTATAATGTTCATATCGTGAATGTTCATTACGCCAAGTTTCAAAAAAAGTTTGAAAGTAGAACAATTTCAAGGGAGTTACCTTAATTAACACTTCTAAATAAAGATAAAATACTCTTGAGAGGTTTGAAAAGTCTGTGATAATGTTTGTGATTATTTCTGACTGACCCCAACCATAAAATTAACCGATTTTCAAAGTGTCGGTACATATTTTTGAGTTCGACCACTAGAATAATCAAATTATCTTTGGAATCACTAGGCGTTTACGAACCGAAACATATATTCAGAGATACAATGGCAGGTTTGAATTAGAACTTCTTTGGAAAATCTGAAATTATCTTTGGAATCACTAGGCATTTTCAAGAACTGAAACATATATTCACTGAAAAGAGATACCCTCGCATGTTTGAATTAGACTTTCCATGGAAAATATCACAACATTTCCTACTTCTCGATATTTCTTGGCTGCCGGTCATAATCGGCTTCGTTTAAAAAAATAGCAGTGATAACTGAGATAAGCTAAAACGCTTCAGCTACACATGTTACAGGCATAGCTTTACAAGAGTAAGAAATATCTCAAAGCATCAAAGTTTTAACCCGGCGGTTGCGCGCCAGCCTAGAAAACATATTGTTCCAATGTTAAAAAAAAAGCAACGCTTTTCTTTGAATAAAGACTATTCGTGTCAATGGACTTCCAGAATCGCCGACTAATTAATATGTTTTGTACATTTCTGACACGTTTTTAATGGCACAATGGAGTTTTGTTATGATAAATGCACTTTCACACTTTAGGATTATGACACATTCGCGCTAAACGTGACACATCTTGAGGACCACAAACGATCACCGCCAGGGATATGATTACACTGGAATGTTACAAGCCACTGGATAACCCGTGGAGATCATAGACTAAAAGTCTATGAACTCCACGGGATCCCGGGTCTGTTTTTTGGTTGCTAGGAACGTCTGGCTCGTTATGTTACAACCCTGGCATCCAGGCTCAATTCTAATCAAGCCTTCGAAGCAGACGACTTGTTCACGGTGGAGACCACATTAATTCATACCCATGCCCCTGGTAGTGGACATGGTAAACGCTACAAACCCAGCAGTGCAGCTGTCTGTGGAATCGTCAAACGTTCATGCGTCACCATCAAGAACAGAGATGAATTGTGTTGTGCTCGGGCTATCGTCACCATGAAAGCCTTGGTTGATGCAACGGGAATGCCCGGGATCATCATTATACATACACATACATAATTTATTTGGTAAAGCAGGTTTTAAACTACAAGATTGGCAAGACAAAAGTCCTGATGTGGACCTGCACTATCTAAATAATAAGTTAATTAATCAACTATGTATAAATAGACAATGATAGTTAGAATAAAAATATTAATGACAATAAATTATACTTAACTAATATTAAAAATATTTAAAGTCTAAGGATTTATTGGAAATACTGCAAGAAGCTTTAGTAAAACTTATAGATTTTAGAAAATTCTTATTGTCCTTAAGTTTCCTCTTGAAAGTAGCTAAGTTAGATCAGTTCTTGATATCATCAGGGAGGAGGTTCCAAGTTAATGCGGCTCTGTGTTGCCAGAAAGATCTGCCCACTTCAGTTCTTGGTCTAAGGACTTCAACGTTTAAAGATTTTCTAAAATTTTAAGTAGTCACGGGTTTGACTATCAAGTCCTTAAGGGGTTCAACACAGTTTCCATAATAAATATTATATGTAATAACTAAAAGTCTCTTAATGTAAAATAAATTAATAGAGTTCCAGTATGGAGCGTTCATGATATCGTCATTAGGGATGGTACAATGTATATTGTGAATAATTCTGAATAAGGTAAAGTCTGAATACGAGCCTAGTGGCTCATTAGGCCGGAGTTTATCCCCGTTTCAGTAGCATGAAGCGACTAGGAGTATTTCTACTCCCCCCTGGATGGGATGCTAGTCCATCGCAGAGTTACCCCCAGCATCAAATTCGCCGGTACCCATTTATACACCTGGGTGGAGAGAGGCACTGTGAGAGTAAATTGTCTTGCCTAAGAACACAACGCAATGTCCCCGGCCAGGGCTCGAACCCGGAGCACTCGCTCCAGAGTCGAGCGCACTAACGATGAGGCCACTGCGCCCCCGTGAATAATTCTGGTTGCTCTTAAACGAATTTGATTGATATCATCCATCAAGGCTAAAGAACAACACCCCCAAACTGAAATACCATACAGAACACTAGGAATAATTATTTTGTAATAATTGTTTCTAACATTGGTTTGGGTAAAAACTTTATACGTTTTAAGACTGCGACTTTCTTGCTGAATGACTTGCAAACGTTATTGATGTGCTCTTGCCCTGAGAGCTTGTTGTCAATTGTTAACCCAAGACATTTAGATGATAATTTGTATTCAATAGTACTATTACCATAAGTCAAACGTGGCGATGGGTCAATAAAGTTCTGATTCGAAAATTATCAGTACTTCAGTCTTAGATTCGTGGGCTATTAATCTATTAGACTGACACCAGGTGTACAACTGGTCTAATATGGATTGTAGCGTCAAGATAATATTGTCAGTGTTTTTGCCAATCGTAAAAATTGTTGTATCATCAGCAAACATGAATAAATCTCCACTTGTTATCGATTCTGGAAGATCGTTTACGAAAATCAAGAATAATTTTGGCCCTAGTATAGAACCCTGGGGTACTTCATATGTGATGGTTTTCGACCCGGACTGATATCCTGATAATTACACAAACTGTTTGCGTGCAGACATGTCATCATCAAGCCAGGAAAACAGGTCACCTGATATACCAATGGCTTTTAGTTTTTCCAGCAAGATGGTATGGTTCACAGTATCAAATGCTTTCCAAAAATCAATGAAAAGTACTCCAACTTTCAGACCCCTGTCTAATGCATTCTTCCATGTTTCGGTGAGGTGATGCAAGAGGCTTTCAGTTGAATAGTTTTTCCGAAATCCCCACTGCTTGTGACTCAACAAACCTTGTGACTCCAAATGGTTGTTCAAGGTGTCACTGACAACATCTTCTAAGATTTTTTCCTGGGATGCAAAGGAGGGAGATAGGTCTGTAGTTGTTCACATCAGTTGATGAACCTTTCTTGAATATGGGATTAACGTGTGATAATTTCCAACTCGAAGGAAAAGATGCATCACTCACACTTTTCCTAAAGATCGGTAAAAAACTATGGATAACAATCTCCAATCAGGGAAAGGTCCCTAGGGAATACATGGTCAGGACCAGTGGCTTTCTTGGGGTTACCAGCTTTTGTCAGTTTATTTTTAACGAGTTCCCAGCTGATGTCAATATTATCCTTGGTAGGTGTGATTCTTGTAATAAAGGTGGTTAAGGATGATAAGTCCAAAGGATTGAGCTGTTTGGTAAGATCTTTGCTAATATTCACAAAAAAGTCATTGAAATACTCAGCCTTCTTAAATTCATGGGTTATTATCTCCTCATTTTGATCAGCAATTGGGCCAATGTTTTTGATCTTGTGTTTCCTCAAGACTTGGTTATACAATCTCCAAAATTCATTAGGGTTGGATGTTTCTTTAAATAGTTTTTGCCAATAAGCAGCCTCTGCACTCTTTAGTAGCTTCTTCACCTCATACCTCTTCTGTTTGTACAGTTTCCATGTCTCGGGGTCACCTGATGACTTAGCCTTTTTTAGGAAATTGTATCTTTTGTTCATTTCTTTTCTAATGGATGTGTTAATCCATGGAAGAGATTTAGCTCTTATTTTAACATCTCGCAGAGGTAAGTGGTGATGTATGATTTCATTATACAGATATTGCCAAGTATCTACGCTGTCATCAATATCATCAAATAATTGGGTTAGGTGCCAAGGTGCCTGATCAAAATCGCTCTTTAGATGCCTTACATCTAGCAATTTATAGTTCCTGGTTGAGATGATTTTGGGTTTTACATTGCCTCTTGCAACTTTGAAGACAGCGAATATTAGGTGGTGATCAGAGATTCCCAAATCGATGGACCCAGAGGTTTGGGTTTTTGAAGGTCGACTAGTTATCACAAGGTCAATAAGTGACTTTGAGTTAGCTGTAACATGAGTTGGACTTTTTATGATGTTTTTTAGTCCACAGCTACATGTACAAAGGATCCTTCGTAGGTGTTTCCCATATTCAGACTCACTGTTGTTAGGTTTGTGTAACATATCAGAATTGAGGTCACCAGCAAGGATAATGTTTTTCCTCTTTAACCATATATTAGCGATCAGGTCTCTAAAAGAGTCAAAGAAAAGGAGTCATTTGGCGATCTGTAGACACAGCCAACAAGGAAGGATTGTGATCTCACAGTGATGTTTAACCATGAGGCTTCTATGTTCGGTCGATCCCAGACATGGGCAGGGTATACAGTAAGATCTTCTTTGAAGTAGATCATAACACCACCTCCACGGGAATCACAATCATTCCTCACAGAAACTCTGATCCAATCTTCTTATATACTGGAATTTAGGTGGGTCTCAGTGATACCAAGAAGATCAAACTTGACCACATCCAAGAGGTGCTGAACCTCACACAGCTTGTTCACAAGGCCATTAATGTTAAGATGACCAATGTTAAGGTTTTTGTCTCCAAGAGAATGTTTAAGGACAAGAAAAGGATCCTCATGGGATTCTGTAAAGTTGATGTTGTTATTCATGGTAGCAGTTACAGTGGTAGGTATGGACTCGTTTCGTGGAAGACTAGCAATAATCTCAGTAGTCCAAAGACAGCCGGGACAAATCCATTCAAAAGACGTTAGGCGTTGTAAATTTTTGTAGTCACACGGCTTGACGTTTCCACATATGACACCACTTTGTACATCGGTCGCAACTCAAGGCTCGATGGTTACGAGCGATAGTTTTTAAACAAACAGAGCACTTTGGAAGACTGGTGCACGGACCAGGATTGAGTGAAATATCGCTGCTTGTAAGGAGATGATGTTGTTGGTACAACACTGAAGATCACGAAAAATCATCCTTGTATCAGAAAATGGTGTCCATCTTGTCATCAAAAGGATTGCCCGGATTTCGCAGAAGCTAAACGATCGTTGGCTCCAGGCAAATTCTCTTCTTTCCCCCCCTGACTGTTTGCTGGTCTTCTCTTTTTGGGCTGATACTGATGCTGGTGGACCCTTCTTTTTGGCAATCCCAGATTCCATGGCATTTTTGGTTTTAATCAGCTGCTCTTTATCTCCTGTGATAAAATGACCAAGATGGCAGGCTCAGTACATAACGAGTCTATTTATTTATTTTATTTATTTATTTGTTTCTTTATTTTCAGAGATGCCTGAATTCATTTTGGTGTCAGGTTAAATGTTCAATTTCTTTTGAGAGGTGGTGAACTTTTAAAATGGCAGTAAAAATTAGTTTTTACGCGATATGTAGATTGGATTTGTCAATTTAAATTTTGCTGTTCCTGTTTACAGTTGACCAAAGTAAGTAGAAATCTAGGTCAAAATTAAGTCCATGATTGATATCTTGATTGAGGATTTTCTGTTTTTTAATAACTTACTGATTAAGTGATGAAATTCCCATCACACTTTTTTTTCCTGAAAAATCTTAAAGCTGCTTTTGTTCTTTGATTCATTATTAATAAAACCCTTTATTTACAACTCAAATAGACTATTTACATTATAAATTTAGCTGACAATCAATTAAAATTTTTAAAAAAATGCAGTATTAAAGGTGTGGTGATAAAAACTGGTAAGTTGACAGTTGTACGGTAAGTTGTACAGTAACTATAGGTAGTTTCAGAGTGCCAAATTGCAATGGTTATGATGTTCATCTCCAGAGGCTATGATCCTTTCCAACACTGAAAGTTTTTGATTCATGTACTCATTGTCACACCTCACAAATCGAGTTGCCTGAAAAATATGGTAGGAGGAGTCTGCTCAAAAGGGTTGCCACCTCTGGGCACAAGAATGAATGGCTATCACTTTGTCTGTGCACATGTACGTAAAGATTTACTTACATCAGTGTAATCTTGGAGAATGCACAAATAAACAGCAAATTTTGTTTATTACAAAAATCATTATATTTTGCCATCCCAAAGACAGTCCATAAAGAGATACCTACGGAGCCCTCTAGGGGCCATCCTGAGTTCCTGAGTTCCCGAGTTTCCGAGTTTCCGAGTTTCCGAGTTTCCGAGTTTCCGAGTTCCCGAGTTCCCGAGTTCCCGAGTTCCCGAGTTCTCGAGTTCCCCAGTTCCCGAGTTCTCGAGTTCCCCAGTTCCCCAGTTCCCCAGTTCCCGAGTTCCCGAGTTCCCGAGTTCCCGAGTTCCCGAGTTCCCGAGTTCCCGAGTTCCTCAGTTCCTGAGTAACTGCTGGCGAACATGATTGCGGGCTCGGGCTACTGTAATTTTGCACGTGCTTTAGTGCTCGCTTTCGTTCGCTGTGGTGGCAAAATGGCAGCGCTGGACGATAGTGAATTGGAGGTATTTAAATGATTTGGATTGTTTTAATTTCAATATTTAGTTGTAGCAATCGCAATATTGATTATTTTTGATGAGTTACAATATGCAAAGGATCGTTAGTTATTGTGGCAATACTATGTTTTTCTAAGCAAGTGACATTAAGTCCTATGCTAGTTTTGAGGCATGATTCTTTTGCTTTCCATGCTTTCTTGAGTGAATAGAAGCCCTAGGGACTGATGTTGTAAACATTTGGCACTTGATTTAGAAGTTTCTTGCTTTGTTGCTTTGTCGAGCAAAGTGGATGCACGGCCGAACTAGGCTTATTAAATGAATTAATTACCTTTGCTTTTGCTATTTCCCTGTTTTTAGCAAGTCTGCACATTTATTCGGGACAGAGGTCTTCCCGAAAGTTCAGTTTCGTGTTTCAAACGACACAAGGTTTGTTTTTTGTATTTTTTGTTAGGACCAGAAATACTGTAAGTCTTCATGCAATGACATGACCATGTTTTTGTTACCATGCCCCCAGCAGCCCATGGGACAAATTTTGAAGCAGTAAATCAGATTAACTACTCGCACAAGGTATTGACAATTCCCAGAGGTTGTGTTTTGGCTTTCCTCCAAAAGAAATGTAAGAGTTTGTTTCAGTGCAATTTGTGATACAGTTATTTTAGTCAATGTATTACAAATATACTGGTACATAAATATTTCTGATCAGTCTCCGTTTTCCTCAGAAGTGTAGGAGACAGTATTCTAGGTTGCTTTCAGGGTTACTGTACATAATAGCTCTTTCTAATTATTTTTAAGGGAGTGTAAATGTATTTTTTTCCAGGTCCATTAAAAAGTTATTATTAAACATTTTTTGTAGTAACTTTCAGGTGTCCTGGGTTCGGATCTGTTTTTTCCTTTGTTCCTGGGGATAGAGAATGGAACATCGCTGCAAAAACTTGAAATCACTATGGGGCATGCCTATATTTTGGCAAGGGGGGTGGGGGTGGGGTAGGCGGAAAGAGCTGGAATGATGTTTCATGCCGTATTGAACTTACAGTCTGAAAGAGTATAAGAACAACATGCAATGTTCCCTGTCAAAATATCTTCATGTTTTTACATTATTTTGATAAATTTGTAAGTAATGATTTACAGCTACTAATTGTAGTGTAACCCTCCAGAATGTTCTGGAAGTAGCCATGTCATGCTTAGTCATCCCTGACATAGTATATAAATAGAATGTACTGTAATCATACGGAACGTTCCAGATTCTCAGGCGTACCTATAAAAGCTGAGCTTGTAACAAGATGTTGTTGTTGACTTGCTGATATTGCCAGTTAGATATCAATAAACTTAAGGTGTATGTTGTAGAGTACAAGACATTCACACTTCAGTAATAAATATGTACTAACAGTTTTTAGACAAAAACAAATAATCAATACAGGTACCTCAGAAAACCTGCAGTGTTTTGAACATGCATGGTATGGGCTCGTGCACATGCTACTGACACAAGAAATTATGAGCAGTAAGGATGCACAATGTAATGCAGAGGAATTACCTTGAACACACTGAAATTTTTCTGCTTGTCTTTAAGTAAACTGTTGGTTATGAATTGCTCTTATTGAGTCCTGGTTTTGGTTGCAGAATTTGTGATCTGTTAAAGTAAATAAGTCAGAAGTTATTGTATGTTATACAGTGGACCCCTCTTATTAATGGTAATGTTCATAATTTGATTGTAATTGAGTACTTTTCTTTTTCAGATGGATTTCCAAGCAATTGCTATGTCTTCATGTAGTGATCTCCAAGAACTTGCTGGTTGTGTAAGGGGAGATGCAATTCATATCAAACACTTTGCAGAGACAAAACTTGAAGAAAAACTGAAAACAGAGTCTTATCAGCAGAAGGTAAAACTGCTTGAGGAAACACTCCAACATGGATCCAAAACCCGCTTGAAAGCACAAAAGAAACAGTCAACAGGAAAGAGTAGATCAGTCAGAAAGGCTGCGTGCAAGGTTACTATTGGATGGCTTCACTTTAATGATTCATTAAGAAGTTTTGTTCAAGTAAGAGAGCCTAAGGGTGGAGGTGTGTGTTCACTTGAATTGGGACTGCATTTAAAAAGAGAAGAAATTTTAAATGCTGGAACTAAACTGTTCTTTAAAAATGGTACCTGCAATTTTGGTTGTGAGGAGGATATGGATATTACCTTGTACAATTTCTGTCGTGAAGAGATAAAGGATGAAGGCAATTTCACTTTAGAAAAGTACATTGACGAGTACAAGAGAAAAGAAGTGAAATTTTTCATAGCAACTAAGAAAAAGAGTCACCAGTCCTGTGGTTCTGGGATTTCCTCTCATTCAGATGATGAGGGTGATTTAATGAAATCAGCTTTTCTTGATGACCAGTGCAATGATCAAGATGTGCAGATTGTTGAGGAGGAAACGAGACCGATTGGCCAGCAAAACAAGGATTGTGCTTACAAATGCAATGAACAAACAAGTTGGATCGCTGATAGGGAAAGAGAATTGTTCGATAATCGGACTATTTGGGATTGGATCAAATATAAAATATGTGCACATGCTATACAATATTAAAAACGGCGCGCAAAAGAAAGAAGCGAATTAGAGATCGTTCTACAAAATGATTATACAGTCGCAAGTCAAAAGTATGAATTAAACCCATGTGATAGTAATGCAAATCAATTGACTGCAGCTAAAGAAAAGTTAAATAAATTCTATGAACAAAAAACTAAAGGAATAATTATTCGTATGCGAGCTCGTTGGCATGAACATGGTGAGAGAAGTAATAAGTACTTTCTCAATTTGGAGAAGAGAAATTATGTGAAAAAACACATGCGGAAACTGAATATTAATGAAACTATAACAACAAATCCTTCTATTATACTGTCTGAACAAAAGCGGTTCTATCAGGATTTGTACTCATCAGGTAACAACAGGATTGTAAATAATAATGCTGCTAAGTTGTTTCTAAATGATTTAAATATTCCTAAATTAACTGAAGAGCAGAAGCAAGCTTGTGAAGGGAAAATTCTTTTGAAAGAATGCGAGTTGATCCTTGAAACGTTCTCTAACAACAAGGCCCCTGGGAATGACGGAATCCCCATTTAATTTTATAAAGAGCTTTGGTCTTTAATTAGTGAACCCTTTGTTAAATGTGTGAACGAGTGTTTTGAGAAAGGAGAAATGTCCTGCTCTCAAAAGCGTGCTGTGATTACTCTTATTGAAAAGAAAGGAAAAGATCGTACTTTCTTAGAAAATTGGAGACCTATTTCTTTGGTTAACGTGGACGCAAAAATTATGTCCAAAGTCATAGCTTCCAGAATAAAAAATGTTTTACCTAGTATTATTCACCATAATCAAACTGGTTACGTTAAAGACCGTTACATTGGTGAAAGATCTATTTTTGATACCATGGAATTTACTGACACGAAGAATGTTCCTGGTTTAATGATCTTTATAGATTTTCAAAAGGCGTTTGACAGCGTTGAATGGGATTTCATATTAGGGTGCCTTGAGGCCTTTAACTTCGGTCCAGACTTTACTCAATGGATTAAAACATTTTACAAAAATGCCCAAAGCTGTGTAATAAATAATGGCACCACATCCGATTACTTTTTCCTAGAACGCGGGGTTAGACAAGGGGATCCGCTTTCCCCATATATTTTTGTTTTGGCAGCAGAAGCTCTGGCAATTGCTGTTCGTCAAGACGTGGCAATAAAAGGTATCTTAGTAGGAGGAGAAGAGACCAAATTGCTTCAATATGCCGACGATATGACTGCAGTTCTTGCAGATCTTAGCTCAGCTCAAGCACTTTTCGATTTACTGGAAATATTTAGGAAAGCATCCGGTTTAACAATAAATTTTACGAAAACTGAAGGTATGTGGATTGGGTCCTCCAAGAATAATAAAGCAAAACCATTTGGCATTAAATGGCCTAGTGAGCCAATTAAGGCCCTTGAGGTCTTCTACACTTATGATCAAAAGTTGCTGCTTGAAAAGAATTTCATAGAAAATTTAGACAAGATAAAGAGGCTGCTTAATGTCTGGTCCTCTAGAGGGTTATCTATCTATGGTAAAGTTACCGTAATTAAAAGTCTGGTGACTGGGACTGGGCGCCAAATGGAGTAGTCGTGTTTTTTGTCGCTCCGACGCTGCCTTGCCGTTACACCATATCAGTTTCAGGAAATTAGCCAAATCAGCCTCAAACTATTTAGAGAATCTTTGCTTTTCCCTTCCGCTATGCCCAACGAAAAGCGAGCGAGACAAGAGGCATGCTTAAGCAGTGAAGATGAAAGAACGCCACCACATAAACATGAGGCCGGCGCCACCATCTTGGAAAGCATACACGAAAAGTTAAAGAAGCTAGACGTGCTTGAACAAATAAACGGAAGACTGCTGAAGATTGAAAATATCATAGGTGACATGGAAAGAGGACTTAACTCTATGACAGCTGAACTGCAGAAGGTAAAAACAGATTTAGACTCAAAAGCAGATAATGCCACTGTCGATGCGCTGAAGGATGAAATCGAAGAATTACAAAACAGGTCAAGAAGGAACAACTTAGTCTTCTACAATATACCAGAGAAAGCCAAAAAAGGAGATTGCATCTCTTTTGTACAGGATTTTATTACGCAGCATATGGGCCTTGAAACGATATGTGACCATGTTGAGCTGGAGAGGGCACACCGCACGCCAAGCAAAATGCCTTCTGCTGGTGAAAAGAGCCCCAGACCAATGCATGTCGCTTTTCTTCGATACACAGATAAGATGAAGGTACTAAGAAATGCCGCCGCTCGCCTAAAGGATAACCCGTTAAACGGAAATGCCATCGGTATAAGCGAGGATTTCACCAAAAAAAACCAACGGCGGAGGCAAGAGCTCGCGCCTTACAGAAAGTTTCTAAAGAAGAAACTTGGAGACGACCGGAAAGTCTACATCGCATATCCTGCAATACTCAAATATGTCAATACTAATGGCCGGCACAGAATCGTAGGAACAGAAGAACTAGCAAAACTACGCCATGAAATGGAAGAGGCAAAGAGTTAAACTAGCAACGCCGTCGGAGTGATACTGATCAACAACAAGTTTAAACTCACATTCTACCCATTGTTGGAGTTAAAAGAACTTCACAGGCAATGCCTTTAATTTGTTTCATAAGAGGTAATTTTCGTTTTTATGTTGTGAGTGATGCAATGTTTTCTCCAGGCTTTAGCTTAAGAAGGCTTCTGTGTTGTGAAACTATTAAGACATCGATACTTGTCTGTTAATATGAATAAGTTAACTTTTATTACGTTAAATGTTAGGGGTTTAAATAGCTCAAGAAAACGAAGAGCTATTTTTCGGCAACTGCACGTTAACAAGTACTCAATAATTTTCTTGCAAGAGACATATAGCTCTACTGACCAAGAAAAATTATGGAGTAACGAGTGGGGTAGTAAAGTGTACTTCTGTCATGGAAGTAAGCACAGCAAAGGAGTAGCAATTCTGTTTAATCCTCGACTCGAAGTGCTAGTAGAAAATGAAATTTGTTGTGAAAACGGCAGGATTCTTATCCTGCAGTTTTCTATAGATGATCATAAATTTACTTGTGCCAATATTTACGCACCCAATAATAATACCGTGCAAATTATATTTTTTAAACAACTCAGATCTCTACTTGAACAGTTTCCCAGCGACAATATTATAGTAGGTGGCGATTTTAATTGCCCTCTTTCCAAAACCGATAAAGAAGGAGGATGTGATGTCTCGTCAAGAAGGAATGTCGCCAGTGAGATCGAGCAATTGATGTGTATTTTAGATTTAGACGACGTATTGAGAACGCTACATCCAGAAGAAAAACAATTTACTTGGCGAACATCCGACTTGAAAATAAAATGCAGATTAGATTATTGGCTAATAGCCCGTCAACTATTACAAAATTCCCCCGTGCAAAAATGTGAAATCAAACACGCTGCACATTGCGATCACTCTTTAGTGACGTTGGAATTGCCAATCAATGAGAAATACCCAAGAGGACCCGGATTCTGGAAATTCAATTCCTCCCTCTTAGAAGATGATGAATATGCAGAAAAATTAATGTTTAAAATTCCACACTTTATAAACAAGTATCAGGATCTTGAAGATCATGGACTCTTATGGGAATTGATTAAAATGGAAATAAGGGCGTTTACAATTAGTTATTCAAAACAAAAAGCTAAAATGAAAAAAGATTGTGAAAAAGATCTCGTACAGGAAGCTACAAGACTGGAAAATATGGGTGAAAACTGCCCATCACCAGAAGCCGTCCAGAAATACATTAAAGTTAAGAACGAATTGGATAAGATTTCCTACGACCGGGCAAGAGGAGCATGTGTGCGCTCCAAAGCCCGTTGGCATGAGTTCGGCGAATGAAGTTCGAAATATTTTCTTAATCTTGAGAGACAAAATTATGAAAATAAATGCATTACCAGCCTTACACAAGAAAACGGAAGTAGTATCACGGACTCAAAGGAAATTCTAAAAGAACAAAAAAGATTTTATCAATCTTTATATTCCTCGCAAAATCCTCAAGTAAACGATCCTAAATTCGACGTGTTCTTCGATAATGACAAGGTAGAAAAGCTGAATGATGAACAAAGAAAGAACTGCGAAGGCTTACTGACGGAGAATGAGTGCTGGAATGCTTTAAAATGTTTCCAAAAAAACAAATCCCCTGGCAATGACGGTTTTACTGCCAAATTTTACAGCTTCTTCTGGAGTCAATTAGGCAAGATAATGGTAAACAGTTTTAATTATGGATTCCATAAAGGTGAGCTGTCAATTTCTCAAAGACAAAGCATCATACGTCTTATTCCAAAAAAGAACAAAAATTTATTGTATCTTAAAAATTGGAGACCTATTTCACTTTTAAATGTGGATTATAAGATTGCCTCTAAAGCTTTAGCTCTCAGACTAAAAAAGGTTCTATCGGCAGTTATAAATAACACACAAACTGGTTACGTAGAGGGAAGATTTATCGGTGAAAACATCAGACTTATAAGCGACATCCTCGACTTCACCATTGACCAGGACATAGAAGGAATTGCTTTATTTATCGACTTCAAAAAAGCATTTGATAGTTTAGAATGGGAGTACCTATTTAAAGCTTTAGATACTTTTCAATTTGGTCCCGACTTTAAGACTTGGGTGAAAACTCTGTACACAAACATTTCTAGCTGCATAATAAACAACGGCTTCGCCTCCGAGTCATTTACTCTAAAAAGAGGAGTAAGACAAGGCTGCCCTTTGTCTGGCTTGTTGTTCATTTTAGCCGCAGAATTACTGTCTTGCTCAATAAGAGCTGATGAACATATAAAAGGAATTAGAGTTCTAAACAAAGAAATAAAATTATCTCAATATGCCGATGACACCACCTCCTTTTGCAAAGATAAAGAGCCGCTTGGGAAACTGTTAGAGTTATTAGACCTATTTAAAGATTGCAGCGGTTTAAAGCTTAACCAAAGTAAATCTGAAGCAATGTGGCTTGGAAAAAACGCAAATAGGAATGATACACTATTTGGAGTTCAGTGGCCACAAAGGCCTATCTCCGCCTTAGGGATATCATTCTCTTACAATCTAAAACTTTGCGAACAGGAAAATTATTCACAAAAGATATGTAAAATTCAAAAGCTTTTTAATATATGGTCTCAAAGAGATCTCTCACTTTATGGCAAGATAACAATCGCCAAAACATTAGGGCTATCGAAACTTATCTTTGTAAGTTCGTGCATACATACACTGCCTCATTATATAGATATCACTAATAAATTGATTACAGATTTTGTTTGGAATAATAAGAAACCAAAGATAAAAAGGGATACTCTTATAGGCCCAAAAGAAAGAGGAGGGCTGGATTTACCAGAATTTGAGACTATATCCAAGTCGTAACAAAGTGCTTGGGTTCAAAGAATGAAGAATGGTGTAGATGATCAATGGATGTTAATTCCTTTATTTTATTTGAAAAATGTTGGAGGGCCATTTATTTTTGACTGTGACTATGATGTAAAATTTCTAGACCTAAACAACTTGCCAATATTTTACGCTGATGTTCTTAACACTTGGGCGGAAGTCCGAGAGCAAACTTCGGACAAGGAAATCTGCATTGAGAATGTAATCTTACGGAATAATAAGCATATTTTAATAGACGGTAAATCAGTTTATTGGAAAGAATGGCATGAAGCTGGTATACTTAGAATTAAAGACCTACTAGATGAAAAAAACAGATTTCTCACACTTAATAAGTTTCTTTCAAAAACTGGTCTCAAGGCGCCTTTTACTAAGTTATTTGGCTTAATATCAGCTATACCTTATAGATGGAAGTGCACTTTGAGACCGGGATTTATCATGAACAATCAAGATAAGGAACAAAATACAACTAAGGAAATTAACGTGGTTACTAGCAAGAAAGTTCGCAATGTACTTATTCAAAGGAAATTTGTAGAATCGTTGGCTAGCCTTCGACTATGCAGGCAAGGATTAGACAGTTCCAAACTTAGTTCCATTTATATGCTCCCATTTAAAATAACCAAAGAAACAAAATTAAGCATATTTCAATATAAGATTATTCATAATATTCCTCCACATGGGGTTCTGTTACACAGAGTGAAAATCGTAAACTCTCCTCTCTGCATACATTGTGATTCCCTAGAAACGCTCTCCCATATGCATAGTAATTCAAAAGTTTTGGTTTGAAGTAATTAGCTGGTGGAAGAATCACAGTGGTGAAATTTTGCTATTTGATGACTTAAGTATAATGTATGGCTATAATCCCGAAGATCCTAAAAGGCAAATCCTTAACTATTATATCCTTCTTGGCAAGAGACATATCTTCCTGCAAAGGAGCGAAATCAAACCCCCAAGCTTTGATCACTTTCTTGAATTCATTAAAGACAAGTTAATTGTACAAAGATCGATTTTTTATTCCAAAGGACAAAAAGCAAAATTTCTTTCACAATGGAAGCCTCTCCTTTCCTTACTGTAAATAATTATAATCTAATCTACGTATGTGTGAAGCAAGCCTGGTTGCAGTGTATATTGTGTTAATCGTTTGAAATCTTAATTCTTAATTGTAATTTTTTTTGTAACTTTAAATTTTGTAGTGAAAGTGTTGTAAGAGATGTAGTGGTAAAAAAAAAAAAACAAATTAATCACTGAAAAAAAAAAAGTCTGGTGATCCCTACATTTGTCTATACAACGTGATCGTTGAATTGAATCGATTACTGTATAAATTTTTATGGAATGATACGGACAAGGTTACTAGATTGTCAACAATAAACGA
The DNA here is from genome assembly GCA_964020085.1 of Micromussa lordhowensis. NCBI lineage: Eukaryota > Metazoa > Cnidaria > Anthozoa > Scleractinia > Lobophylliidae > Micromussa > Micromussa lordhowensis. Next base: position 36,429,988 of record OZ026596.1, on the reverse strand, counting down.
GTTTGAGAAGGGTGGCCTAAAAATGATAGATCTAGAATGTATGATTAAATCCTTACATCTGGCCTGGTTAAAAAGAATATTCAGTGAACATGAGGGTACATGGAAAAATTATTTGCGACATCTTTTGCTTGGTTTAGGAGGACTATTTTTTTTTCAGTTGCAACTTTAACATCAAAGATTACACCATCAGTTCTCTATTTTATTCCGAAATTTTAACGTGGTGGTCAGAATTTCGTGAAAACTTCGCGTCAACTAAGGACTGGCGTAACATTATATGGAATAATAAAGAAATTCGCATCAACAATTCTCCAATCTTCTACAAGGATTTCTTTGATTCTGGCATAGTTCTGGTGAGTGATTTGATGTTTAATCTAAACAGTACTGAATCGTTCAGTTTTATCAAAAGGAGAGTTGACAAAACAAATTTTCTTACCTGGGCTGGCCTTCGTCAAGCTGTTCCCCGTGAGTTCAAAAATAATACAACGCCACCAATATCTTCGCCATCATTTGTAATTAATAATAATGTTTTTGATATCACAAAGAAGAAATCAAAACATTATTATTCATTGTTAATAAATAAAAAGGGAGGCGCGGTGGCCTCATGGTTAGTGCGCTCATGGTTAGTGGCCTCATGGTTAGTGCGCTCGACTCCGGAGCGAGCGGTCCGGGTTCGAGCCCTGGCCGGGGACATTGTGTTGTGTTCTTGGGCAAGACACTTTACTCTCACAGTGCCTCTCTCCACCCAGGTGTATAAATGGGTACCTGCTATTTGTTGGGGAAACCTAACAAAATTGCGGGGAAGTGACCTGCGATGGACTAGCATCCCGTCCAGGGGAAGTAGAAATACTTCTAGCCGCTTAATGCTACAGAAACCGGGATAAGCTCCGGCAGCTATGAGCCAGCCTTGGCTCCAAGGCTTCACTTTTTTTTTAACAAGTTGCAAAGTGAATTTCACTTCTCCATTGATTCTTTGCAAAAAGTGTTTATGCTTCCACAAAGTCGCGCTTGAACCTTATGTTAAGGCCTTTCAATACAAGATACTCAATTCTATCCTTTATACTAATACTAAACTCTATAAAATTGGCTTCAGTACTTGTAATAAATGCACCTTTTGCCAATTAGATTTAGAGACTTTGCATCACCTTTTGTATAGTTGTCCACACTCGAAAACTTTCTGGAATGAATTTGAACAGTATTGGTTTTCCATCACAAAGGAGAGAATTTGTCTTAGTAGAAAGGATATAATTGTAGGTATCATAACAAGATCATGCCCCTTGCTCAACTATCTTCTTATTATTGCAAAACTCTACTTATGGGAATGCAGAAGGAATCAAACATTTCCAAATGTTATGGCGTTTAAATTCAAAGTTCAATTGAAATATGAAACAGAACTCTATATTGCGCGTACTAGCAATAATATGAATTTTTTAAAAGAAAAATGGGCGGCTTTTGAATATTCCTAACAACCTCAGTATCTTGTTTCTGTTTTTATTTTAATTGAGAAAGGATTGCGGGGGAGGGGGAGGGATTTGGGGGGGGCTCAGGGTGTATGTTAAGTAATTCGTCATTTCAAAAGAAATGTTTTAAGGATATTGTTTTATGAGATGTATGTATGTAGTATGAGATGTAGTGTATTATGAACTTTTTTGTATTGAAATAAAGCTTTTTCATTCAAAAAAAAATGAACAAACAATACAGAATGATATTGAGGAGAGAAGGCGGCTCATTGCTGAGCAAGACAACAAATACATCGCTTCTCTAGAAGCCGATCAGAAGAAACAACAACAGCTCATTGCAGAAGAGGCAAAAGTTAAAAGACAAGTGGCACTTATGGAGGCAAGGAGAGGCAGAGTTCCAGAGGAGCCTTGTGAAGGGGAAGAGAAGGTGGTCATACGGGTGCGCCACATAACTCAAGGGATTGTGGAGCGTGCTTTTGCACCCAATACATTCATGAATACAGTGTATGACTGGGTAGGTTCTTTGAACCTTGTCCCTGAGGAATTTGTTCTCTCAGATTTTAGAAGTGACCTCCTTCCATCTGAAAGTGTAGAGTCGCGTGGTTTCTCTGTTTTAAACATGACAACTTGCTCGCACACACCAAGTCTAGAAGAGGATGTAAATTTTAGAGGCTTTGGAGATGATGAAATTGAAGAGAGTGGCAATAACAGCAGCCTGGGTGAAGATTCAGTCATCAGCAGCTCAGGATGGTTAGCAACGTCATCATCAACCGTTCCCACTCAGCTAATGGAAGATGATCCAAGGTAATCTGATTGGCTTTTCAATGGTCTGTCACACTAAAAAGTATTCATTTTAATGAGATGGATGGAATAAGTAAACCCTGTAGTGGAGTGATGAATATTTAAATAAACTTCTGTTCAATATGTAAACAATGGTCATGGCCGACATCCAGTAATGGATGTTGGCCGGAGTTCTCCTGACTTAAAATAGCCTGGGTACTCTTTAAGATATTGTACAGTAGAAAAATTCAGTGTAGAAACTCTGGATACATTTGTGGTATTTATGCAAGGGTTTTTGCTAATGCCTCTATGATATTCCCAACAGCACTGATGAAGAGAACATTAACAAGTCTTCAGGAAGTACTGATCATGAATGTGGGTCACAGGTTAGTAGAATTGCTGTTGATATGGCGTGTGGGGGAAGTGGACAGTATCCAATCCGCTTAAACATGTACATGTACTTCTTGTATGTAGTTTCCTTAGGATATACACAGTACCATTATTTTGATCTTACAGATTACAATCTTGTTTCACTGAATAAGAAGAAGGCTATGGGGCGCGAAATGTAAAAATATTATTTAGATGTTTTTCGTCAGTTTTTTGTGTTATTTAACAAATGGCACGCTAACTGCTCTTGTTATTTGTAAATCACAAATTTGAATACATTTGTCATTTATATATAACAAGTAACGTTATAAATGGCAAAGGAAATTGGCTTTGCTATTTACAAATCGCAAAAGACAATGAATCGTGCTTTATAAATCGCAAAAGTAATTTCATGCAATTTACAAATTGCAGTACAACCTCATTGAAATTTATAAATCGCTACTCGCGTTCTAAGGTCAAATCGGGGATATGTAAATCGCAAATTCTCAAAAATGTTATTTATAAATTGCAAATGTGATATATAACTGACAAAAGTGTGATTTATAAATCGCAAAAGTGTGATTTATAAATCACAAAAGTGTGATTTATAAATCGCAAAAGTGTGATTTATAAATCGCAAAAGTGTGATTTATAAATCGCAAATGTGATATATAAATCGCAAAAGTGTGATTTATAAATCGCAAATGTGATATATAAATCGCAAAACTGTGATTTATAAATTGCAAATGTTATATATAAATCGCAAAAGTGTGATTTATAAATCGCAAATGTTATATATAAATCGCAAAAGTGTGATTTATAAATCGCAAATGTGCGATTTACAAAACTTGTTTGCGGGCTCATATCTGCACAGTGGCATTTGAAAACAAAGGAGACCTGTACTTTTGGCGGGAATTTCAGGCGAGCGAGCATAAGCAACGTAAATGACCTGGTCGTAAATGGCGCAGACAGAATCGCTTGCACGACGGCTCTCCACGGCTGCCTCCCGTGCAATCAGTGAAGCCTTAGCTAACCAAACTATTTCGGTAAGGATGTGTATATTTTTTTCCATGATTGTTTTTTAGTGGAGCATTCTACTTTTTGTCGACCTCGCACCTCAGTAACGACTAATGTTTGCTATCTTTAGAGTGGTTCTGTTTCCTTTGCCGGTTTTCCTCACGGGTCAAATGCACCACCAAATCAGGTATTTATACCTTTTTCAATGCCATTTTAACTATGATGTTTTTATTCGGGTCGCGCGACGTGAGAAGTGAAGGATCGACATCTCTGCGCGCTAGACACGCGAGAATTGTACGTGGGAGGAAGTCAAGTGTAAATCTTTCCATATAAGGATTCTTTGACGAAACTTTGAGCTTTATTAACTTGTTGATGAAAACGAGTTATTTTCTACCTTTCGTTTAGAATAATGTTGCAAATTAGACAGCTCCAACGGTAAAATTGTTTCTTTTTGGGTTTAGAGCGGGTGCCGTCTCTCTGACCTCAGTGTTAATCGTTTCCTGTCTCAACAGACGTTATTTGCTGATAAGATGGTAGACAACTTGAAGCTGTTATGAGTCCTTTACTCAAAGTTTCAAACTGTCTAGTGCAAGTCATAAGTTTCTGTCTGAACCTTGAAGTTTAAGCCAGTTGTTATTGTTGCCTTTTTTCGCACCAGTCGCAATTTTGTGATAAGGTTACAATCTACTACCGAAACAGGTAGACTGTTTTTTTTTTTTTCGGAGAGGAAACAGTTTCCGTTGGCGAGAAAGAAGAATGTTTTGGGTCACTTGGCAAAACGCACGTCAGTACATGCCTTCGCGCTCTGTAACTCAATTTTTCCTTCGCGCTTCTTCCCAGTCGTCGATCTTTGGCTTACTTTGCCAGTTAGTACATGATACGGATTAATGTTTTTTATAACATTTCTTTTTCCGAAGATAGATGCGAGGGCATCAAAACAAAGCGACAAAGCTGGAGTTCTATTACGTCTGTTTAATATCATACTACAGTCGGCCAAACTCAAGACCGCTATGTTACCACTATTAAAAAAATAAAGAAGTAGGAAACATGTACTGTCTGAAAATATGAAAAATGATGCGTGACACTATAATAACAGTAAAAAGTTAATGAAAAACTCTTGAAAGTGTCAATGAACATTAAAAAATGTACAAACGTTTCGGGCAGAGCCCTTCATCGGTGTAAAAAAGCCCATTGTGGCAAGGTGGCATACGCCATACAAAAAACCTAACGGTGGACGTGCGCTTACACGTAAACGTGCGCGCGCGTTAAACACAGCTATGAAATTGGAATGCGTAAGTAAGAGCGTGCGTTACATGCGTTCGCATAAAAAGCAACGTACGCGTTTTAGTTTTATTTAAACGCGTACGTTGCTTTTTATGCGAACGCATGTAACGCACGCTCTTACTTACGCATTCCAATTTCATAGCTGTGTTTAACGCGCGCGCACGTTTACGTGTAAGCGCACGTTCACCGTTAGGTTTTTTGTATGACGTATGCCAACTTGCCACAATGGGCTTTTTTACACCGATGAAGGGCTCTACCCGAAACGTTTGTACATTTTTTAATGTTCATTGACACTTTCAAGAGTTTTTCATTAACTTTTAACATGTACTGTCTTTCTATTTAAAAAACGATTGCTGCTTATTTTTGTGGTGTACAGTCCTGATGCCAAGTTTGAAGAACACCACTTTAATATTTCTAGAGATATTCTTGATTGAGTTTATTCACAAAAACGTAAACATCTCTAAAACGAAAAAAAGATATTCTAAAAAGAAAAACCCCATTCTTCTATTCTTTGAAAGGCCTAACTTTGATTATCAAAATGTCAATTCTCTTTGCTTGCGCCATCATTATGTCAAAAGCTCGTGTAGGTTCTGTGTCTCCGTCGAGTTATAGAAACATGATTTTTAACCAATCAGCGTATTTTCGTAGGACTGTTATGTTAATTGTAATATTGTTTGGCATTTCTGTGCAGCATCTGATGCACGCAAATTGGAGCGTGTGCAAGAAAAAGCAGACGTTGTTGTGGCCGCAGCGTTGTGCTTGGCTAATACGCTTATAATGTTTAATTCGCTTTTTTATCATTTAGGACGAAAGTGTGACGAGTTCGGTAGTAAATCTTGGTTGGAATAGAGAAGAGTCAAGGTAAGAAGGCATAATTGTTATAATAATGAAATACAAGGTTATTGTTTGGCTATGCTCTTGAACAATTTTCATCCGGCGACTGTTAACCTCCCAATAAAGATTCTGAATTTTTTTGTTTCAATTATCGGAAGCCAGCCTCTGAATTCAGGTCACACTTTGATTTCTTACAACCAGTCTACAAGCAAAACTTTTAATGGCATTTGCATCGTACAGATAATGGAATACCCTTTTCAAAGTTTTCTACCCGGAGCAGGGTACCAAGAAATGTCACAAATTCAAACTCTATGAAGGGTCCACAAATTGCTGATTGCAACCTCAATTACACCCTTTCCCACTTCCCTTCGCTAAAACTGCTGACTAATGTCATCTGGACTGGGTCTTCTCAATGTACTGCACCAAGCCCGTAGTAAGCTATCAAATGAAATATTTATTTGTTTCTTTGTTTATTTATAGCATTACGAGAAGGGCAGGCAGACCCAGGAAAAATGTCTCGCGAGAGCTTCTCGAAAACCTACTTCGTTTGAAAGTACCCATCTCTGAAATAGCTAGTTTCTTTGATGTAACACGACCGGTGATATACAAGGCCATGAGGGAATTTGGAATTAACCACAGCTCGTTTTCAGATATATCTGATGATCAGCTTCGAGACATCATGAACACTGTGAAAGAGCATCATCCACGAGCTGGAGAGATAATGGTTCAAGGCCATCTAAGAGCTCAAGGGGTTCACGTACAGCGAGAACGTCTGCGTTCCGCAATACATCAGGTTGATCCCGTTGGTGCAGGGTCGAGAAGGAGGCTCCCCATTCGACGGAGGGTGTATTCTGTCCCATGTCCAAATTATATATGGCACATCGACGGAAACCATAAGCTAATTCACTGGAGGATGGTCCTGCATCATGCTGTTGATGGCTTTAGTCGGCTGGTTGTATTTGGCATGTTTTCGAATAACAACAGAGCGTCTACTGTCTTTTCTCTGTACCAAGCTGCATTTCGTAAGTATGGAGGCCCGTTCAGAGTAAGAACCGATCACGGTGGGGAAAATGTAGACGTATGGCATGACATGGTTAGTGCCTGGGGAGAAAATGCCCGATCAGTCGTCGTCGGGAGTTCGGTGCATAATCAGAGGATCGAATGCCACAACCGAGCCGCAAATGAGCAGTTAATTGCTGTTTTCAAGGAGGAATTTTATGAACTTGAGAGGCAAGGTATCTTAGATCCTCTCAACGATACTGATTTGTTCTGTCTCCACTATGTCTATTTGCCAAGAATAAACAAAAGGTTGACAGAATTTATCGATGCCCACAACAATCACAATGTCTCCACTGAAGGAAACAATTTGCCAGCGCAGTTATTTTGGGTCAACCTACACCTAACAGCTTTTCAGGGTGGCACTGCAGCTGATGCAGCATGGCGCGGCGTAAACATCTCGGACCTGATGTCAAGTCAATCACTACCTCACGTGCAAGTTCCTGATACGCCCAATCCACTTGATGACGGTTCTTTCTTGCAGTTACAACGAGTTGTCGATGCCCTTTCATCTGCCGATGGTGTCGATCTCTACCGTCGCACTGTGGCATTTGTGGCTGGAGTAATGCAAAATTGAATTATATATAAGAAAACCGTGTAGACACGCTCGCTTTACTGTTCTACGTATAGCTGCTGTGCACGTACTTCGTTTTATACGCCACGGTACGTTATATATCGAGCTTGCGCAAAGTAAGAAAAATTAACGTAGAAAAGCAAATCTTTCGAGTGTGTCTTTGTGTCTTCGCATGGCTTTAAAATGTACTGTGATGACCTCTTTATTAAAAACATCCGCTTCTTTCTTAGCGGGCGGCCTAGAAAAAAACTCAACTGACCGAAAAAAATGCATGTCACTTCTCAAAGTAACGATTTCACAGCCGGCAATATGTTACCCTGCGCGCAGAGACTCCTTCGATCTTCCTAGACAAATTGGGAAGAGGAAGATCGAAGGAGACTCTGCTCGCAGGGTAGCAATATGTCAAAGAGTCAGAGTTTTCCTTTGATGTAAAAAAAAAGAAATAACAGTAACAGTGTGTACCGTTGATTTTTCTCGCGTGAAATTAAAAATAACACAACCAGTTTCCAAGCCAGCTGCAAAACGGCACGCGTGTGAGTAGACAGTAGGACACTAAGAAATGGGAAAGTTTATTCCACAACTCCATAAAAAGCCCCAGCAATGAAGAAAACATGACCACAATGCTAATTACATCTCTAACTTTTGAATTTTTTTGTAATTTGTAATTTGTACTCAGTAAATCTTTGGTTATGGCTGTGCCACTGAGACACTAGAACCCTTGCCCTGTACTACATGATCAGCTTAATTTTGCTACTGTATTTTAGAGTAGACACCAAAAACCCCTACCCTTCACGAGACGTGCAATTTTGAATGCAGAAACATTATCACTATCGATGTCCAACATACATCCAATAAAGGAATATCTTCAGTAAACAGTCACTTCCTAGTTTCAATTTCCACTATGGAAACCCGGAGTAAAGAATCCTGTTTCTATGGTAAATTATTTTTACACTTGTCACTTCCCGATAATTATCTCCTCACGATGATCTGATTCCTACACCAGCTGGCCCTAGCCCAGACTAAAACTGCCCCAAAACCAAACGCCACACAGCGGCACATATCTATAGCATATATCTATGGTAAAAATTCGCCCAAAATATAATAGTATTCGTCTCAGACTTCACGTGGAACACTTTGTTACAACTTTGAGAACAAAAGCCAGTAAAAGCTAGTAGAAGAAAGGGATATCTAACAGGAAAGCCGAGAGAAGTCTTCACATCGAACTGGTAATATATTTTCATCTTTGTCGTCATTTGAATTTCTTAACTAAAGAGAATTATGTTGCACCCAAAGACTTGCTCTGTGGAAGAAAAATAACCTCACCAAGGGAAAAATAGAAATCGTATTTATTTAAGTTGAAAATTTGGAGAAAAAAATTGATACCAGGATGTTTTTTTTGTTATTTGCAATTCGTTTCCTGAAGTTTAGCCCTCATTGCAGAACATGCTGACCTTATATGTACCCCAGACGGAAGTTTTGCCTCTAGGAGTATTGACAAGAGAAAAGACAAGAGACTATGACCTCATAATTCTATTGGCCAAGAAAAGTAATTCGAAGGTGACATTATGCCTGTCCAAAACAAGGCGAGTTCAAAATGGAATAATCCATCTTCTCTTTAAAATCCTCATAACTTGTGTGAATGGTGGGCAGCCTTAAAGTTGTCGCACATGTGTTTGCTGTTGGGAAACCTCCATCCGCGAAAGATATAGTGGGGATAGTGTCGAACCCCAGAGTTGGAGGAACGTTTGCCCCTGTGGCGAAGATCATGACATCCTCCAAAGTCGCTTGGGCTTCCCTACCTGAAAATAAAACATAACGCCAAAATTTGGGTCATACCAAAATTTGATATTGTCCTCTAGGGAAACGGTTGTGGTCCTATACGGGTACTGAGAGCGACCAAGGGCACTTCTTTCTAGTTTCACAGCACTTCCAGTGACTTTGGGCTACTTGGGTATAAAGCAACATCTCCTGGGTTCCTACTTCATGCTACATTTTGGTAATATGTGTTTCAATTAAATGCAGTACGGAGTGTAATTAGTAATGGTTTGCGTGCTTACTTTCACAGTCTTGGAGGTAATCCCTCCAGAAGACTATCGCAATCTCCTGCGTTTGTCGGGCATGGGAGCCCTGGTCAACGTAGTCAATCCGGAATACCAAATCTACCGTTTCAGCATCTAGAGGAGCGATGTTCTCGTTGGTGAAGACATCGCGAAATTGCTCTGGATGTGCCTTCATAGTGTCTAGAACAGAAAGAGTTTGGAGGCCCTTCATTAGTTCGTCTAGGAGGTACCTTGTAGAATCCACCAGGATGTGGCGCAATATTACCTTCCCATACCATTCTTTCTTTTCTAGTTTTGATGGAAAGGCACTGGCGCCTACATCATCTTGCGATTTATATATAACATTTGCGATTTATAAATCACACTTTTGCGATTTATATATAACATTTGCGATTTATAAATCACACTTTTGCGATTTATAAATCACACTTTTGCGATTTATAAATCACACTTTTGCGATTTATATATCACATTTGCGATTTATAAATCACACTTTTGCGATGTATATATAACATTTGCGATTTATAAATCACACTTTTGCGATTTATATATAACATTTGCGATTTATAACTCACACTTTTGTCAGTTATATATCACATTTGCAATTTATAAATAACATTTTTGCGAATTTGCGATTTATATATCCCCGATTTGACCTTAGAACGCGAGTAGCGATTTATAAATTTCAATGAGGTTGTACTGCGATTTGTAAATTGCGTGAAATTACTTTTGCGATTTATAAAGCGCGATTCATTGTCTTTTGCGATTGTAAATAGCAAAGCCAATTGCCTTTGCCATTTATAACGTTACTTGTTATATATAAATGACAAATGTATTCGAATTTGTGATTTACAAATAACAAGAGCAGTTAGCGTGCGATTTGTTAAACAACACAAAAAACTGACGAAAAACATCTAAATAATATTTTTACATTTCGCGCCCCATAGAAGGCTCTGGAAGGCGTTTCCGGAGGATGGTCAATACATCATTCTCCTCATGCACCAGTACTCAGTCAGGTATAAAACATGAGGATTTTACGAAAAAAGAGAGTCTATTTATTGTCTTGCAATATTGGAAACAATCAGAGTACCTGTAATAGCTGAAGTATATGGAAATTTTTTACACAAAATGAAACACTCAGTCTAACATTTTTGTACCCAGGGGTGTACCCTAATATTTTCTTGACTGTACAGTGTTATTATACAGCTGTAACTGAGGTTTGAACTAAGCTGTCAGTCATTAGTTTGTACAGTTGAAAGAACTGATTGTTGCTGAGTGAGGTTTTTGCAACCTTAAAGCCACAGTATGAGTCCTTACCAGAGTCGAGAGAAAGCTATATGCAAAAAGCTAAAAAGACTTCTCGGGCTGTGTGGCACTTGTTACTACATAAATAAAAGTGATCAATGTTGGTGGAAGGGCCAAAATATTAACAAATGTCCAGATGTTTCGGGACTGTGCCCTTCATCAGTGGGATGTTCGTTATCAAACATCCCACTGATGAAGGGCACAGTCCCGAAATGTCTGGACATTTGTCGAGAGAAAGCTGGTATGATCAGATGAGCCAAGTCTGGTTGGTTAAAGTATATTACAGTCTGTTTTGCTCCGTTATATTGACTGATCCATATTTGAGTGGAGTTTAATATGATAATGATTACTTGGTTGAAATCAATGATATTTCAATCTATGTTATTGATTTTTCTAGATAGGCATTTTGTGTATTGTATGTAATGGTATTTTTTTGTTTGAGGTAGAATCTGTTGCTAGTTTCAAGGGGTACAACTTTATTAGGTACTTTTCATTATTTCTTCAGAGACTCCAGAGGAACCTCTTGATAACTGCCGTCACATAGATGTAAGCCGCAACAATGTTCTTGCCGATATGCTGCAGCTCTATGATGACAAATCCATACTAGGATACACATTAAATGTCCATTTTGAGGGAGAGGTGGGACTGGACTTTGGAGGACTGACAAAGGACTTGTTTACATCTCTTTGGAATGCTGTATATGAAGAGTACTTTGAAGGGGACACTGTGAAAGTTCCTTTTGCTCGTCCTCATCAGCAATTGCAAATGAAAGCAGTGTTCCAGAAGTTGGGGAGAATGCTTTATCACGGGTGGCTACTCACCAAGGAAATCCCAGTTCGTTTCTGTGAGGCATCCTTTGTTTGCTTACTTCATGGAGAAGAGTCTGTAGACGAAAGCATGCTGGAAAGGTGTTTTCTACTCTATTTGAGCCAGTATGAAAGGGATGTGCTCACCAAAGCACTCTTGACAGAGGTGCTAGCTCCTTACCAACAAGATGCTATACTTGGGGTGTATGTGACAGTACAACATGACTTGTGCTGTGGCAAAAACCCAAGAGCAGCTCCGGGATCATGTCATCATAATGGCAAGATCTCATTTTCTCTACAAGCCAATGTCTACCTTGATGTGGATGGCCAGTGGCATAGCAGGAAATGAACTTGAAGCTTGGCGAAGAAGTTTGTCAGTGAATAGAATAAAGAAGTTGTACAAGGCTCTGCTGCCATCTGTTGAGAAAACTTTGGCATCACTCCATTATCCTAGTGACCTAAGACCTGCAGAGAGTCGTGTGCTGTCATATTTGAGGAACTATGTGGGTTCTATGGATGATCAACATCATGATAGATTTCTGCGATTTGTTACAGGCTCTCCAGCTGCTCCTCAGAAACCAATTCTGGTTGCTTTTAATGACACTGTTGGCCTTCGACGCTGCCCCTCATCCTCCACCTGCTCAAGCACCTTGTTTCTCTCTACAGCATATTTGTCATTTACAGAGTTTAAGAAGGAGTTCAACATTGTTTTAGGAGAGGTTACATCTTTTGAGATGGGAACACTGTAACTTTAAGACAAACATAGAATTAGGTTTCGAGAGCCCATGTGGATTGCGAAAGTTTCTCTCTGAATACAGATGATACTGTACTTGAACACTGTATGTATGTTAATTGGTTTAGTCTGCTGTCCATGCCAAACATTGTTCTAAAATGTTTGAAGAACATTTTAATTATTGGCTTCAGAAACTACTCATTTATGAGTATTGTGTTAACTTTCTGTCACTTGAACTTTAGAATTCAGAAGATAAACTGTACCTGAGCACAATTTATGGATTCCCATGTTATGTTTCTGTTTGGATATACAGACTTCACAAAATTGTTGTTATTGTTCTTGTTGCTGAAGGTTAAAATAGTTGCATACTTCTGATTAGTCAAAGCAAGTAACCCCTACTCCCTGTCATGAGATAACAGGGACTACCGTCGAACCTCGATTATCCAGACTCATCGGGACCTTGGTAAATAGTCCGGATAATCGAGAGTCCGGATAATCGAGAGTCCGGATAATCGAAAACATGAATATTAATGAGATCGCTCGTGTGTTTACATAAATCAAGCGGGAGGAACTACCATAAATGTCCGTGTATAAGCCGCATCTGTAGATAAGCCGCACCCCCAATTTGGAAGTGGAGATTTTGGAAAAAAAATAAAAACAATAAAGTGGGAAGTTCCAGTAGAGTTGTATTGCTATAAACAAACAAGGACAAACAATCAAGGTTTCGAAACACCGACATAGAAGTTGTCACCTTTCACATTTATCAAGTCTGAAGAAAGCGAAATTTCAGTTGTGGTACCTTCTTTTTCGTTTGAATTTAAGACATCTTTAACTTAAAATGCTCTTTTGATCTGATTTTTTAAGATAATCACTTCGAAATACGCCATAAAGATGAAATTCCTTCGCCATTGAAACAAAACGAACAAGTGCTTAGTAGCCAAGCTTTTAAGTGTGGAGAGGAGTCTGGACTAGGGCCTGAGCGTTGTCTGTGCATCATAACACCAAAGCGGCCTTCAAACCGCAAAGTTACACACATCAAAAAGATGTTTGAAAACCCGCAATAGGCGAAAAACTTCATGCAGAGCAGAAGCTTGATAATGCAGTCGGCCATTTATCTCACGAGTACTCGCGAATTTTGTCGCATTTCAAAGACACAAACGGCTCCTTTAGGAGCCACCACTCATCAAAAAGTCAATGAACAACAGCAACACGCTCTCAGTTTCTTTTATGTGTATTTCTTGACATCTTAAGAAGTTTTACGAATATTAATTAGGTTTTTGAGAACTCCAAACACAGATGTATCTGTGGATAAGCCGCACACTTGATTTCTGGCTTCAATTTTGCGAAAAAAATGTGCGGCTTATAAATGGACATTTACAAAAAGCTGAACGTATCAGAATATTTCTTTGTCTTGTCGCACTTGCGAGTTTCGAAAAGCACACAGGATAATATGCTGTTTCAACAGTCTTTTGAAAGGATTATTGGGCTTTTTCGACTTTGAGTTTTCACAATCACAACTAATTAATAGCGGAGCTCCGGCGGCCGAAGGCCGCCAAGCGGAGCCCCATACCCATATTAGGAAACTGAAGGGAACCCATGAACTGATTTTCTCATGTGTATCATGGCTAGCGGTATTGCTCGTGGGCGCGTACGCACGACGACGACGACGACGACGACGGCGACGGTGGTGGAGTCGCGCAACATGGCGGCCACAATTGACACGTAAACCAAAACGAGGCTTCAGTTTTCGCGGGCTTTCCTTGTAGGTTGACAGAGCACATGTACCCTTGGTTTAAAGCGTCCTTTGGACATCCATGTTGCAGTCAATTGACACCTGTCAAAACAAGGAATCCGCTGACCAGTATCACGTGACCATATCGCGGGCTCAAGTTCAGGGCTCATCGAGGTCACGTGTTTTTTTAAAGTTGACCGCTGCCCAAGTGCTGCTTTTTTCGATTAGATCGCGGGCTCATGTCAGGATTAACTTGCTGTAAACAGCGTAGGGTTGGTAGGAAGCCGGTTAACGCTAACCCAGGATTAAAATTTAACCGAATTATAACCTTTTCTTTTGTACAAAGTTTTTTCACTGCTTTTGTTTTGCGTATTTTGCTTTCATTAAAATTCAAAACACAAAAACAATATACAGAAAATCTCACCGCAAAGTTACAAAACTCAAATCAAAA
>OZ026596.1:36408033-36410533 GCA_964020085.1 Micromussa lordhowensis | reverse complement strand
AGACTTAAGCAATGAGCGGTTCTGGCGTTCGACCTCGCCATTTGTTTGAGGCCACAGTGGTGTTGTCCTGCGATGCGTAACGCCATGTGCTTGTAGAAACGACTCAAATTCTTCAGACACGAACTGGGGACCATTATCTGTCCTCAGGGAAAAGGGAACACCAAATCTGGCAAACATAGGGGCAATTGCCTCTGCCTCTATAATCTTAGCACTTGTAGTAGACTGCAAAATAGCAACTTCTAGAAATCTGCTGTAATAGTCAACCACCACCAGGATGGTTTCCTGCAGGTCCGCCGCGCAATCTTGCCAAGGAGCACTTGGGGGTAAAACACGGGACATCGGATCAGGTGGGTCGCAACTGGACGTGACTTGACAGCCATGGCAAATCTTGCACAAATTCTCTACGTCTTTATCCATTCCTGGCCACCACACCTTACTTCGAAGACGATACTTTGTCTTCACCACCCCCTGATGACCCTCATGTGCCAATCTGACTACCTTGTCTCACAAGACCTTGGTGGTCTTTGACATGTGCATATGAAGGAATCGTACACTTTTGCCAGTTCCCAGATTTGACACAGTTCTTAACTAAGCACAGTTCCTCATCATTGCAAGACGCCTCTTCAATCTCCTCCGGTGACAATGCTACAGGCACGCAGCTCTCTACAATGGCTCTGACGAAATCGTACTCGTCACCACACTCTAACGGTTTCACGGAATTCAAACGAGATAAAGCATCAGCAATGTTTGTTTTCCCAGGCCGGTACACAACTTTGAACTCGTACCCCTGTAAGCGCAACACCCATCTCTTGATTCGCGCACAAGGTTTTGACGTGCGTGAATAGATCCGTTCCAAGGGTTTGTGATCCGTTTCCAGCTCAAAACTTCTTCCGGACACATACATGTTGAATCGCTCGCAGGCCCAAACCAGTGCCAAAGCCTCCTTCTCTGTCTGACTGTAGCGCCTTTCCACGTCAGTCAAGCTTCTAGATGCATACGAGATAGCTCTCCACGTCCCTCCTTGTTCTTGGGCAAGAGTCGCTATCTGGTGTTGCGAAAACCAGTTGCTAATAAACCCCGATAAAACGAAATTTATGCTGATCGGCACAAGGCAGCTGATAAATAGACACTCGAGTGATTTCTCGGTGTCATTCCTGGGGAAGTCCCTCACCCCTGTTGACTCAGCAAAAGACTTGGGCGTGATTATTGATTCACACCTGACCTATGATAATCACATCTCTTACTTAGTCTCTTCTTGTTTATCAAAACTAGTCCAGATTAACAGAGTTAAAAGCAGTTTTGACAAGGAAACGCTAATGCTTGTTATTTCATCGCTAGTATTTAGCAAGATGTTTTATTGCTCAACAGTGTGGTCAAACACTTCCTCCACCAATATAAAGAAACTGCAACTGATCCAAAACTTTGCTTGTAAGATCATCACCGGTTCCAGGAAGTACGATCATGTTACTCCGCTATTACACCAACTTAATTGGTTGTCAGTGTGCCAGACATTACAACTTAGAGATACAGTTATGGCCTGTAAGTGTGCCAATAAGTTAGCACCTGACTACTTATGTAACAAGCTACAAAAACGCACCACCATACATGACCGAGTTACGCGGCAAAGTAACAAACTCCAGATCCCTTTTTACAAGTCCGCGAACGGTCAACGAACCTTTGCCTACAGAGCAGTTTCCCTATTAAATTCCTTGAGTAGTGACCTAGCGAATTTGCCCTCAGTAAAGTCACTGAAACATTCTTTGAAGAACTCCCTAAGAGGGGCATATTAACAGTACTCGTATGTATATTTTTATTTTTTGTATTTTTTTTTATTTTTATTTATTACCTCTTGTAATCTATTCATTTGTTATTAATAGTAAATTGTTTCATCTGTTTCACCATTGTAAATAGTTGCTGAAAAGCCTGTATAGGAGTAATTATTAAAGTTCATCATCAGTTCATCATCAACCGCACCTAATCCAACTGGAGACGCATCTGCAACGATTCTTGTCCTACAGTCAACCTTGAAGTAACCCAACGTCTCGGCCTGTGTGATTAGACCCTTCAGCTCCTCAAACGCTGTCTGCTGTTCTTCGCCCCACTTGAAGGTGACGCCCTTTCTGGTCAACTCTTGAATAGGTTTGGCTATGGATGCTACATCTGGCATAAACTTTGCTGAATACTGTACGAGACCCATAAACGATCGTACCTCACTTGCATCCTTAGGGGGCCTTGCATCTCTAATGGCAGCAACTTTCTCTTCACTTGGATTAACGCCATCACTGGTCAGTTCATGACCGAAAAAAGGTGAGCTTTGATAACCGAAACTCGCACTTCTCTCCGTTTACTGTCAACCCCACTTCACTCAGCCTATCCAACACTGCAAAAAGACATCGGTCATGCTCCTCTACGCCCTTGCCATGAATAATTAGGTCATTTGCAATGTTTGCAACTCCGGGACAACCCCTTAACACATCTCTGACAATTTGCTGGTACTTCT
>OZ026596.1:36368033-36400533 GCA_964020085.1 Micromussa lordhowensis | reverse complement strand
AAAGATGCCGCACACGGGAGAATAAAACAACTACTGTTTATGATGTAAAACACAATTAAATAACAGAAAACTTACTTGCTTCACCACACTTGAGTGCTGGGGCTGTTTTTCTTTTGTCTTTCCTTGTACCACTCATATTGTACGCAAGAAGTCAAGCATAAAATATTGAAAATATTGCTGTTGGAACTGCCCAAGCGAGAGTTTGCATGAGCGCGCGCTTTCATGTAACGATTTCTGAATTGCCCGCTGAAAACTCCCATTTACCGAATAAGGAATTGTAGTACGACGCTTTGTGACTGAATAAGGTAACTCGCGGAATCCCATATGTGCTGCGACCATTTTTGGGTCAGCAGTAATTTGGTAATTCCGGGAAGGAAGATGGCGGAAGAGTTCGAAGTTGTGGCTAGTTCTAGCAAAAAGAAGCTTAAATGCAGTTCTTACAACCAGTATCTCGCTGAGCCAGGAGCAAAGATTCCACGAACAACTTTAAAGCGATGGCCGAAAAAAACCCTCCAGACTACTTCTATTTCTCCCTCAGCTGACAATTCGAAGGATGATCTTGACATCACGAGTTCGAAATATTCAAACGCTACCTGTGTAATCAGCTGCTCGATTGTTACCGAGACAGCGCCTGCTGAATTGGCATACAGATCTTTACACCAGACTGAACTTTGGCCTGAAAATGCTAGTTCAATACTTCATTTGGACGAATATGCGGTAGATTATGATGACAACAAACTGTCCTTCGAAACCCAAAGCGATGAATCCAACCTTCCAGAAGGTGACTTCGAAGAAATTTCCAAACCAACTGAGTCGGAGCAAGCCACTATAGAGCTGACGATAAGCAGCGAAGATGAAGGTGATCAGCAATACGGTGAATGCGAATATCTCGATGCTCTCATTTCTGAGGAATGTGCTAACGACCAAAACAGAGACCCAAAGGAGAAAACGTTTGCAGATGTTCCCTTGTATGATGGTGCACCCATCAGTGTGGCAGTCAGCATGCTGCTCATTGTTACTTTTGCAATTAGACACAGTTTAACCGGACTATTGTTGATTTATTAACTCTCGTCAGCCTCCATTGTGCATTGCCAAATCAATGTGCTTCTTCAATTGCACTTCTCAAAAATTTTTTTATGAGGTTAAAGAATCCAATTGAGTTTCATTACTATTGTACTTTTTGTATGCAATATCAGGGAGTGTCACTAGCGGAGGATAAGTTGTGTAGGAACAGATGCTGTTTGAAGGACCTGAAAAAGAAAGAAAATTCTTCATACTTCATTATTATTCCACTTATGTGCCAGCTGAGGGACCTTGTACAAAGTAAGTATTATTTTTGTGAGCCACAAATGGTCAAATGTTTTAAATGTTTTTCTCGACATCATTGAATCTGTAAAAGCTATGCACCAGACATCAAAACAAGATTTTTCTAGCCATGGACAAATAAGAAAAGCAAGTCAAAAAAGGAAACATTTTACTCCATGGTGACATTCACTTCAGTTAGGACCCTATTATATTATGTCTAAGTTCCTGTTATAATCGATCAGTAAATTCAGTTACCAATAACATGTTATTATGCTTTCATTTATTTATTTCTTTATTTATTTACTCAAATTCAATTATACAGATGATGAAACACGTAACAATAATGACAGCCCAGTAGTTTTATAATTTGACAATAATATAACATTTGGTGAAGAAAATTCCCAAGAAGCCGATCTTGAAGCAATTAGAGTTTTTGAAGTTAATTTATACCTGATTTCTTTTGACCAGTCAATGCTTGCTACTATTTGCAACACAACTTGATTTGAAAGTAATAAACATAACTATGTTGTTGTCTTGCTTGATTTCTAGAGGCTGGCATCCTTGATCTTCTGAAGTATCCAGTTACTAGAAGCAAGAGCAATTCAGATGCAATTGAAGACATCCAGGATGGTTTGCTTTACAGAAAACATTTTAACAGTGATGGGCTTTTCAAGGGTGCATCAGATGAGAAAAAGAAGACTGAAGTCCACATCAGTTTTCAGATCAATACTGATGGGGTAGCCCTTTTCAGGTCTTCTAAATACAGCATTTGGCCGATTTACCTTGTTGTCAATGAGCTTCCACCAAACTGCAGGTAGAGTTGTTGTTTCTGTATTTTTTTAATCGACAGTCCCATAATACCCCTTCAGTTTAGGTTGCTAAGTTTTCCTTTACATGAGTTTAGATTTTACCTTTGTTTCACATGTTGTTTTGTTTATAGTACTTCTGAATTAACATTGGCAAACAAGTTGTTGCTTTTCTTTGGTACAGTGTAAGTGTTTGTGGGGAGTTTGAAGTGCATCAGGTTTGAATTAGTGAGGTTGTATCATAATTTACTTTTAGAAATTAACTTAGTTATTAAAAGTGTAGGTATTTGTTGCATTTTTGTCTTAACTACAATGTAAAGGATTATCTTTTTTAAGGTTTGCAAGATCCAACAGTATTTTCTTTGGATTGTGGTTTGGATGTAAGAAACCTGATTTCTTGACATTTTTGCAACCCTTCAACAAAGAGTTCCAAGATATTTACACACAAGGTAATGATCAAGGTAATCAAGGAGTAATATACAGTATATTATGATTATCTGACAAGGGCAGCTTTTAGTTACTCACAGAAAATGAACCATACCCCACTTAGTCAACTTTGTTAACAAAAGAAATATTCTCACCCTCAATTACTGGTGCAAAAAGACAATACAAGCTACATGTAGTCTGCAACGAATATGATAGTTGAACAGTTAACTTGGGAATACAGGGCATGGCTTTGTATGGGCCAAGCATTCTGCCTCATTTATTACCTTCCAACATGACTTAATCTGTAAATAATTTTAAATAATTTATCTGAATAGTACATGTATAGTAGTGTTAATAGTATAGTAGTGTTTATTATTAATGTTAATTTTAAAAATTATTTTGTATCCCTTTAATTCACTTTTTAACTGCAATGGATATAAATATACAGTTATTATTGTTCACTGGGACTTCAGCTGCATGTAACAGGGTGTCCATAATGGCGAGGTGTCAGCAAGGCAAGAGTCAACTGTTTATAGATACTGGTACATGTATATAATATTTATCTATACACTGTAAACTCACAGGTTATAATTTATTGGCTTTTGCAGGAATGACAGTTACCAACAGCAAAGGAAAGGACCTCACATTAAGAGGAATTTTATTGAGTGCCACAATAGATGCACCAGCTAAGTGTCTACTGCAAAACTTTGTGCAGTATAATGGATTTTGTGGTTTTCCTTATTGCTTGGAGAAGGGAATTACTGTCAAAACTAAAAATGGTTACACTAATGCCTATCCTTTTGATAGAGAAAACCCATCAAAAGGTTATGGAACTAAGCGGACTCATGAAAACACTATGCAGCATGCATATGAGGCTCAGAAGTCCAAACTAGAAGGGAAATATGCACCTGTTTGTGGAGTCAAGGGGTATTCTTGGTTCATGTTTATCCCAGGGTTTGACATTATTGAAGGTGTTGCGGTGGATTACATGCACTGTGTGCTTTTGGGGGTGACAAAGATGCTTATGGGATTGTGGTTTGAGAAGGCACATGCCGCTGAATGCTGGAGCATAAGCAGAAGAGTAGAAGAGATAGATAGGCGCTTGCTAAATATTTGCCCACCAAATTGCATTTCCAGAACACCTAGAAGCATTTCCAAAGATTATGCGCATTGGAAAGCATCTGAGTTTCGGTCATTCCTATTCTTTTATGGCATCCCCTGCCTCTGGAACATTTTACCTGATGAATACTTTCAACATTTCCTATTGCTTGTTGAAGCTATTTGGTTACTAGATCAAGGTTCAATTTCTCCTCACTGTTTGCAAAGAGCTGGCAACATGTTGCGCCACTTCTGTTTGCGTGTTGAAGCATTATATGGAAGCCGTTATGAGACCTTTAATGTTCATTGTCTGTTACATCTTCAAGATTGTGTTAGCAGTTTAGGTCCTTTGTGGGCATCCTCTTGCTTTTGGTTTGAAGACTATAATGGTGACTTAAGAAAATTGTTTCATGGAACACAAAAGGTTGAACTTCAGATTGCATTTTCTATTTGCATACAGCAAAAAATCCCAGAACTAATACCTCTGCTACCATCTCATCTTGCTCATCCTGCAAGGAGTTTTATGAGAACATGACATGGGCAAGGCACTTATTAAAGTGTACACGTGAGAAGATAGCTGATAATTTATTTGCACTTGGTTTGATGTCACCTGCTGAACTAAGTGCAACCTTAACTAGTATTATGGAAAGCAAAATAGGTCATATCTCCAAAGTGTTCACATTTAAACAGATTCAAATGAATGGAAATGTTATTCATAGCAAAGCATATGGGAATGTTGTGCGAAGGAACAGTTGCACTGTTTTCGTTGATGATGCTGGTTTCCTGGAAGTAAAATTTTACGTTAAGGTGTATGTACAATGTCCAAATGTTCTATTTTGCTCTAATGAATGCACTTGCAAGGTTCCAATTTATTATGGAGATGCTGATTGCCTCCTGAAAACCGCTGCAGACATTACTTTGTCTTCTGATCTGTTCACAAACTGTAAAGTAGGGCACATTATTCCTGCAAGGAGAGGAGTGTAGTAATGTGATATTTCCTCTGACAAGTGTTAAAGCCCTTTGTGTCCTGATTGACTGTAATCATAAGGAGTGCATGTTTGTTTGTAAGTTACCAAACAGATATGAGAAGGACTGAATGATGAGAACTCTGCAGTGTAATTTAAGAACGTTACCTTGACTGTGTATAGATGTGCATATTTTTTTACACCTTGTAAAATACATCAATAACAAATTCTGTTTGAGGCTTGGAAGTGGCCCATACAACAAGACCTTATCAGGGTTTTATGTAGCCTAGGGGATCTAGGAGTAATTTGCTACTCTCCCTGGATGGGATGCATTTTTACGCTTATGGAGATACAGAAGTCTCGAAATGTCCAAGAAAATTTTGCATTTTAGCATATCAGCGATACATTTTTACGCTTATGGAGATACAGAAGTCTCGAAATGTCCAAGAAAATTTTGCATTTTAGCACATCAGCGATACATTTGTTTACTTATTTCATGCTAGTCCATCACAGGGTTATCCCCAGCAATAAATTCGCTGATACCCATTTATATACCTGGGTGAAGAGAGGCACTGAGAATAAAGTGTCTTACCAAAGAACAAAGTGTTCACGGCGCCCCCGCCAGGGCTCAAACATGTACCATTCGATTTGGAGTCCAGTGCACTAACCATTTGGCCCCTGCACCTCTTGTTAAAATGTATTATTTCCAATGACAATTGTTAAGGCCCTGGGACATGTCCCAATAGACTGTAATCGTAAGGAGTGAATGTTTGTAAATTACCATATAGATATGACAAGGACTGAATAATCAAAACTCTGCGGTGTAGTTATGAATATTATCATAAATGTTTAAAGTTGTACACTGTTTTTACTCTAAAATACATTGGTAGAACACAATATTGCTTGTGTGTTTTATTATTATACTATTTGCACCAGCCGAACAATAGTTCTTTATGCTGCACTCATGAAAGCAGTATATTTTAAGTATAATTTACATCAGACAGTCATTTCTGACTATGTAAAGTAATTATGAAAAAGTATACTTAAAGTATACTTTTTGCAAGACAGTCACTTTCTGACTATGTCAACTTATTTTGAAGTATACTTTAAGTATAAGTTTACATCAGAAGTATAAATGAAGTACATTACCAAAATATACTTCATTTATACTTTTTTAATCAAAGCATAAATGAAGTATACTTCAATTGTACTTTTCATCTGAGAAGTACATACTAAATGTACTAAAAGTATACTTAAAGTATACTGAATTCCTGCAAGGGCTTACATTTAAGTAATTCTTTCTTAAGACTAGTTCAGATGAATTTTCAAAGAGATTGAAGAAATTTATTTTAAATTTGCCAATGTTGTTCTCTCCACACCTTAAAGAGGAATGAAAAAAAAAAAAGAAAACAAGAATCAGAGATCGTTTTCACGTATAAAGGCTCCCCATTTTGCATTAAATTTCTCTAAATTTCCATTTTGAAAAGCATAGCGTCTCTCCACTTCTAAGCAGGTCAGAAAGTTCTGTATACAAAGAGCTGGTGATGGGAAAAGGCGCATTAATTTGGACCAGTGGATGTGATATCTGCAGATAAGGAGAAAGTGGTGGGACAAAATATTAGAAGCGTTATCGACAAAACCTAATAGTCAAGGAGGAAATCTGAAAAAGAAGTCTAAAATTTGAGCACGTAGCACCCCCACCACACAAAAGGTTTGACTGCAGATAATGATAGACTGATATCCATAGATCATCTTCATACTTGTCTTACTAATGATTTGTGGGGTCAGTGATCTGCTACGTCACAGTTTTTAGAGAAGGGTGGGAGGGGCCCTGAATGGCTATCATAACCTGACATTACATTGTACGAGACTATAAACAGCTATATCTCTGGAACCAATCAAGGCATCACTTTGAAATTTGCAGAGATAACACAACTTTATAACACTATCAGTTTGTGATGGTCTTGATGCATGTCACGTGTTACCATGGCAACGGTTGCTAGGTAGGTTAAAAATCGGACAATATTCACAAATAGTTAAACTTGGCATTGAAATTTGGGAAAGTTGCACGTTATTGGGAGATTAATACGTTGCGATTGTCGTAATCCGTCCCATTGGTTACCATGGTAATGGTTGCTAGGGAAGATAAATTGAGTTATAATTACAAATAATTGAATTTGACATTAAAATTTTGGGATAATGAGATGTTTTCAGGAGGTTATTAGGTTGCGATGCTTATGATCCATCCCAGGTGTTACCATAGCAATGGTTGCCAGGGAATATAATTTGAGCTATATTACCAGACAATAGCATATCAAGTTGAAAAGTATAATTACTTTGGTAACAATAGCATATGACTGATATGTCACTGACAAAGCTAAAATTTTATCTATCATCATGATGTAACCTTTTAATTTATAGAGGCAGTAGAAACATTAAATTCACTCAAGCATTGCCAATACTGTTGCTCTCAGTAACTTGTATTTTGTTTATTCGTTTAGTTAATTAAAATAAAAAAAAATGTTTTTGAAGTGATGTTCCTACTCCCATACTTCATTCTACATTCCAAAATTTACTTCCCAAGATGCACTGCACCACTTTAAAAATGGTGGAAGCCATTGTTGAAGTTGTCAGGGCTTCAAAGGTGAGAATTTTCTGCCTTTTAGACCACTTTTAGTTCAAATTAATGTTCTCATGAATAAATTCTAGTTTATTGTGCGTTTGTTTTAAAAACTGTCCCATAATATTTACAAAATTCTCTTGGAATCTGCTTTTCTATACGTTCTGTAAGTATCGATAGTTTTCCTCTCTAGGCGAAAAGTTTCTTGTAACATGACTCATTTGATGTCTGTAAATGCCATCATTTTTACACATCTGAGTGTAATATTGTTAGATAAAAGTTTTGTTCCCTCCAATAGGAGAAACTGAACTGGATAATAGAAATATATGGAACATTTCAGGAAGAAATCAAAATGACTCTACAAACGAAATTGTGCGTTCTTTTTAACTTGCTCAGATTAGTCTTAGCTTCAAAGCAAAGTTTAGCTACATAAGGGAACTATTTCAAAAAGCGATTTAGTTGATGAAGAAACACGCACACCTACACACCCGTCTACCTACATAAAATTTATCTGCAGAAACTAATTTGCAGGTTGCTACTCAGCTTATGCCTTTGAGTGAATGCCTGCTACTCCATATTTACAATGGACATCACACAAAAATTTTGCTTCTAGATATGGCTAGCTGAGGAGCTGATATCGATGATGAGCCGCTTGGGCTCTTGCCAGCTAAGAGGCCGAAGATAACTGACTGGAAAAAGTGTCTAATTTGTCAAGTTGAGAAAAAGGACACATTACGAAAAGCCTCTGCTACAGGAATCATCGCTCTTCTAGCAGCATCTAAACAAAGAAGAGATGAAGTATTTGATAGAATTGAACGGCATGCAGATGACTTACAATCCAAGGAAGTTGTATGGCATGGAACCTGTTATGGACCATACACCAACAGAAGAAATCTTAGTTTTATCCCCTCGGTAGATACATCCTCCTGTGGCAGTGAATGTGAGACTGTGCCAATTGATCCTGAAAAAAGATCATCCCATTCAAATACATGTAGCATAGACTGGTCTCTTTGTCTATTTTGTCAAAAGGTTAAGCATAAGGGAACCAAGGCCTTAGTAAATGTTTCAAGTTTTGATTCCTGCAAGTCCATTGTTGAAGCTGCAGAAGCTCGCGGTGATGATGCTTTCTTGGTCAGCATCAGAGATGTGGATCTCATTGCCGCTGATGCAAAATACCACAGTGCATGTTGAGCTAGCTACGTTAGCAAAACAAATCTAAAACACCAAACTTACAAAGAGGAAAACACAACCGAAGAGTGCAAATATGAGGAGGCCTTTCAGGATCTTTTGGATGAAATAAATCCAGGAATATTAGGTGGTAAAGCATATGAGATGAGTTTTCTTGTCGAGCGTTACAGAATGATGCTTGCTTTAAACGGAATGGAGTCATCTAAGAGCTACCGAAGTGAAAAACTGAAGAAAAGATTGAAGAATCACTATTTGGATTCAATAACATTTCACAAACAACCCGATCCAAGCAAGCCAGAGTTGATATATTCAAGCAGCATTTCAGTCCAGAGTATCATCAATGCCGCAGCAAGTTTTCCTAGATGCGATGACCATACAGAATCAAGTAAAGCTGAGCAAGACATGGAAATCGAGAAACTGAAAGTTTTATACCATGCTGCGCAGATACTTAAGTCCGACATAAAGACCTGCAAGGGGATTTCTATTCAGCCATTGTCTGTTTCTGATATTTCATTGGATAGTGGGAGGCGACTTCTTCCAGATAGCTTGTACAGTTTACTCTCCTGGATTGTATCTGACAATGACGTAGACCCAAAGAAGGGAATAGCCATTCCTGTATGTAATAATCCAGATGATCACAGACGAGTTCTGATGCTTGGCCAAGATATGGTACACACAGCAATGCACAGCAGAGTCAAAACTCCAAAGCACATTGGACTTGCAGTAACAGTCCATCATTTAACAGGCTCTAAGCATATAGTCACTTTGCTAAACAAAATGGGTCATTGCTCCTCCTATGACGATGTTGAAGTCATTATCACTGGTTTGGCTCGAGAAATAAAAGCAAAAGCTGATGAAGTGGCCGTCATCATTCCATCTAATATTTCACGAGGTGTTTTTGTTCAGTTTGCAGCGGACAACAACGATCTCAACGAAGAAACACTGGATGGAAAGCAAACTACACATGCCACCACCATTGTTGCTTATCAACGACAGCAGTTTGGGCCCAATGCACCCCAAAAGGTATTTGCTGACCATTCATCCAAAAGAAGATCTCTAGAGCTTCCTCTGCCTACCCAGACCATCTACGAATGTGGTGTGCATGGGAGACGGCCGACTCTGAAAGCTTTCCT
This sequence comes from Micromussa lordhowensis, assembly GCA_964020085.1. NCBI lineage: Eukaryota > Metazoa > Cnidaria > Anthozoa > Scleractinia > Lobophylliidae > Micromussa > Micromussa lordhowensis. The sequence continues at coordinate 36,390,992 of OZ026596.1, read as the reverse complement.
AGGTAAAGTGCAAGAGCAAGATTTCAGGTTCCCAGATGACTTGCAACCAAGTGTAGAGACGAAAGATCTAGTCTGGTTCTTGCTGAGGCTACATCAACGTGTTCTCCTATCATGTGAACTCAACGAAGATCAGCAGACAACACCCAGTTGGAGCGCATTTAATGCAATGATATCTACGTTGTGCATGCCCTGCACAAACATTGGTTACTGCCCAATGATAGCTGGCTCTCCGACAGAATACAGTACAGTATACACAATACTTAAAACTGTGCAAGCCATGACGAAAAGTCTCGATCAGCGACATAGTGTTGTAACCTTTGATCTTGCCATATACACCAAAGCTAAAGAAATTCAATGGCGCCACCCCGAAGAGTTCGAAAACCTCATTGTCCGTATGGGGGGATTTCACATCGCATTGAACTTTTTATCTGTCATAGGAAAGAAGTTTGCAGAGTCTGGAATAGAAGATTTGCTCACAGAATCTGGTGTGTATGGAAGTAATACTACCTTGGCATTGCTTAAAGGGAAATCCTACAATCCTGGTGTGCGCGCCCACAAGCTGATAATGGAGGCATTGTTGAGATTACAGTGGCAAGCATTTTGCAAGTGGCTAGCAAAGGAAAGGGAGGATCATCGACTGGAAGGTGTTGACATGAGTCAAATAGAAACAAACCTTGACAAGTTTAAAGAGTCATCTGCCACAGGGGAGAAGAAAAAGGTCTTCGATGTTCTTTGTAATTCCACCCAAAACCTGATTCTTTTATTGAGTCGTTTCAAGAGTGAGTCATGCGAGTCCTCACAGCTCTTCAAGTTCTGGAACAGCTATGTCAAGATGGTTCTTGTGTTGTTGAGGTTCATTAGAGCTGAGCGCGAAGGGGATTGGAGACTACATCTTGCATCAACAGCCGAGATGACACCTTACTTCTTCTCCATGGATCGCACTAATTACTCTCGCTGGCTCCCTGTTTACATCGCCGATATGCATTTGCTAGAGGATACTGCACCAGAAGTTCATCAAGAGTTCATGCAGGGGAACCACGCTGTTAGCCGATCATGCCAGCCGTTCAGTCAAATCTGGACTGACATGGCACTAGAGCAGACTGTTAATCTCGACTCCAAAACCAAAGGTGGCATCGTGGGCATCTCACAAAAGCCCGGGGCCTTGGAGAGGTGGTTTCTGACAGCACACAAAAGAACAGCAATTACCAGTGCAACAAAGGAGCTCTGTGGTATTTGCAATTCTGACAGTAGGCCACCACACAAGGAAGCAGGGTTAAGGAGAATCAGCAGAGATGAGGAAGAGGTGAAGAAGCTTATCACAACGGTACTATCTGTTATGTCAAATCCATTTGATAAATCCATACTAAATGTACTAAAAGTATACTTAAAGTATACTGAATTCCTGCAAGGGCTTACATTTAAGTAATTCTTTCTTAAGACTAGTTCAGATGAATTTTCAAAGAGATTGAAGAAATTTATTTTAAATTTGCCAATGTTGTTCTCTCCACACCTTAAAGAGGAATGAAAAAAAAAAAGAAAACAAGAATCAGAGATCGTTTTCACGTATAAAGGCTCCCCATTTTGCATTAAATTTCTCTAAATTTCCATTTTGAAAAGCATAGCGTCTCTCCACTTCTAAGCAGGTCAGAAAGTTCTGTATACAAAGAGCTGGTGATGGGAAAAGGCGCATTAATTTGGACCAGTGGATGTGATATCTGCAGATAAGGAGAAAGTGGTGGGACAAAATATTAGAAGCGTTATCGACAAAACCTAATAGTCAAGGAGGAAATCTGAAAAAGAAGTCTAAAATTTGAGCACGTAGCACCCCCACCACACAAAAGGTTTGACTGCAGATAATGATAGACTGATATCCATAGATCATCTTCATACTTGTCTTACTAATGATTTGTGGGGTCAGTGATCTGCTACGTCACAGTTTTTAGAGAAGGGTGGGAGGGGCCCTGAATGGCTATCATAACCTGACATTACATTGTACGAGACTATAAACAGCTATATCTCTGGAACCAATCAAGGCATCACTTTGAAATTTGCAGAGATAACACAACTTTATAACACTATCAGTTTGTGATGATCTTGATGCATGTCACGTGTTACCATGGCAACGGTTGCTAGGTAGGTTAAAAATCGGACAATATTCACAAATAGTTAAACTTGGCATTGAAATTTGGGAAAGTTGCACGTTATTGGGAGATTAATACGTTGCGATTGTCGTAATCCGTCCCATTGGTTACCATGGTAATGGTTGCTAGGGAAGATAAATTGAGTTATAATTACAAATAATTGAATTTGACATTAAAATTTTGGGATAATGAGATGTTTTCAGGAGGTTATTAGGTTGCGATGCTTATGATCCATCCCAGGTGTTACCATAGCAATGGTTGCCAGGGAATATAATTTGAGCTATATTACCAGACAATAGCATATCAAGTTGAAAAGTATAATTACTTTGGTAACAATAGCATATGACTGATATGTCACTGACAAAGCTAAAATTTTATCTATCATCATGATGTAACCTTTTAATTTATAGAGGCAGTAGAAACATTAAATTCACTCAAGCATTGCGAATACTGTTGCTCTCAGTAACTTGTATTTTGTTTATTCGTTTAGTTAATTAAAATAAAAAAAAATGTTTTTGAAGTGATGTTCCTACTCCCATACTTCATTCTACATTCCAAAATTTACTTCCCAAGATGCACTGCACCACTTTAAAAATGGTGGAAGCCATTGTTGAAGTTGTCAGGGCTTCAAAGGTGAGAATTTTCTGCCTTTTAGACCACTTTTAGTTCAAATTAATGTTCTCATGAATAAATTCTAGTTTATTGTGCGTTTGTTTTAAAAACTGTCCCATAATATTTACAAAATTCTCTTGGAATCTGCTTTTCTATACGTTCTGTAAGTATCGATAGTTTTCCTCTCTAGGCGAAAAGTTTCTTGTAACATGACTCATTTGATGTCTGTAAATGCCATCATTTTTACACATCTGAGTGTAATATTGTTAGATAAAAGTTTTGTTCCCTCCAATAGGAGAAACTGAACTGGATAATAGAAATATATGGAACATTTCAGGAAGAAATCAAAATGACTCTACAAACGAAATTGTGCGTTCTTTTTAACTTGCTCAGATTAGTCTTAGCTTCAAAGCAAAGTTTAGCTACATAAGGGAACTATTTCAAAAAGCGATTTAGTTGATGAAGAAACACGCACACCTACACACCCGTCTACCTACATAAAATTTATCTGCAGAAACTAATTTGCAGGTTGCTACTCAGCTTATGCCTTTGAGTGAATGCCTGCTACTCCATATTTACAATGGACATCACACAAAAATTTTGCTTCTAGATATGGCTAGCTGAGGAGCTGATATCGATGATGAGCCGCTTGGGCTCTTGCCAGCTAAGAGGCCGAAGATAACTGACTGGAAAAAGTGTCTAATTTGTCAAGTTGAGAAAAAGGACACATTACGAAAAGCCTCTGCTACAGGAATCATCGCTCTTCTAGCAGCATCTAAACAAAGAAGAGATGAAGTATTTGATAGAATTGAACGGCATGCAGATGACTTACAATCCAAGGAAGTTGTATGGCATGGAACCTGTTATGGACCATACACCAACAGAAGAAATCTTAGTTTTATCCCCTCGGTAGATACATCCTCCTGTGGCAGTGAATGTGAGACTGTGCCAATTGATCCTGAAAAAAGATCATCCCATTCAAATACATGTAGCATAGACTGGTCTCTTTGTCTATTTTGTCAAAAGGTTAAGCATAAGGGAACCAAGGCCTTAGTAAATGTTTCAAGTTTTGATTCCTGCAAGTCCATTGTTGAAGCTGCAGAAGCTCGCGGTGATGATGCTTTCTTGGTCAGCATCAGAGATGTGGATCTCATTGCCGCTGATGCAAAATACCACAGTGCATGTTGAGCTAGCTACGTTAGCAAAACAAATCTAAAACACCAAACTTACAAAGAGGAAAACACAACCGAAGAGTGCAAATATGAGGAGGCCTTTCAGGATCTTTTGGATGAAATAAATCCAGGAATATTAGGTGGTAAAGCATATGAGATGAGTTTTCTTGTCGAGCGTTACAGAATGATGCTTGCTTTAAACGGAATAGAGTCATCTAAGAGCTACCGAAGTGAAAAACTGAAGAAAAGATTGAAGAATCACTATTTGGATTCAATAACATTTCACAAACAACCCGATCCAAGCAAGCCAGAGTTGATATATTCAAGCAGCATTTCAGTCCAGAGTATCATCAATGCCGCAGCAAGTTTTCCTAGATGCGATGACCATACAGAATCAAGTAAAGCTGAGCAAGACATGGAAATCGAGAAACTGAAAGTTTTATACCATGCTGCGCAGATACTTAAGTCCGACATAAAGACCTGCAAGGGGATTTCTATTCAGCCATTGTCTGTTTCTGATATTTCATTGGATAGTGGGAGGCGACTTCTTCCAGATAGCTTGTACAGTTTACTCTCCTGGATTGTATCTGACAATGACGTAGACCCAAAGAAGGGAATAGCCATTCCTGTATGTAATAATCCAGATGATCACAGACGAGTTCTGATGCTTGGCCAAGATATGGTACACACAGCAATGCACAGCAGAGTCAAAACTCCAAAGCACATTGGACTTGCAGTAACAGTCCATCATTTAACAGGCTCTAAGCATATAGTCACTTTGCTAAACAAAATGGGTCATTGCTCCTCCTATGACGATGTTGAAGTCATTATCACTGGTTTGGCTCGAGAAATAAAAGCAAAAGCTGATGAAGTGGCCGTCATCATTCCATCTAATATTTCACGAGGTGTTTTTGTTCAGTTTGCAGCGGACAACAACGATCTCAACGAAGAAACACTGGATGGAAAGCAAACTACACATGCCACCACCATTGTTGCTTATCAACGACAGCAGTTTAGGCCCAATGCACCCCAAAAGGTATTTGCTGACCATTCATCCAAAAGAAGATCTCTAGAGCTTCCTCTGCCTACCCAGACCATCTACGAATGTGGTGTGCATGGGAGACGGCCGACTCTGAAAGCTTTCCTAGGTAAAGTGCAAGAGCAAGATTTCAGGTTCCCAGATGACTTGCAACCAAGTGTAGAGACGAAAGATCTAGTCTGGTTCTTGCTGAGGCTACATCAACGTGTTCTCCTATCATGTGAACTCAACGAAGATCAGCAGACAACACCCAGTTGGAGCGCATTTAATGCAATGATATCTACGTTGTGCATGCCCTGCACAAACATTGGTTACTGCCCAATGATAGCTGGCTCTCCGACAGAATACAGTACAGTATACACAATACTTAAAACTGTGCAAGCCATGACGAAAAGTCTCGATCAGCGACATAGTGTTGTAACCTTTGATCTTGCCATATACACCAAAGCTAAAGAAATTCAATGGCGCCACCCCGAAGAGTTCGAAAACCTCATTGTCCGTATGGGGGGATTTCACATCGCATTGAACTTTTTATCTGTCATAGGAAAGAAGTTTGCAGAGTCTGGAATAGAAGATTTGCTCACAGAATCTGGTGTGTATGGAAGTAATACTACCTTGGCATTGCTTAAAGGGAAATCCTACAATCCTGGTGTGCGCGCCCACAAGCTGATAATGGAGGCATTGTTGAGATTACAGTGGCAAGCATTTTGCAAGTGGCTAGCAAAGGAAAGGGAGGATCATCGACTGGAAGGTGTTGACATGAGTCAAATAGAAACAAACCTTGACAAGTTTAAAGAGTCATCTGCCACAGGGGAGAAGAAAAAAGTCTTCGATGTTCTTTGTAATTCCACCCAAAACCTGATTCTTTTATTGAGTCGTTTCAAGAGTGAGTCATGCGAGTCCTCACAGCTCTTCAAGTTCTGGAACAGCTATGTCAAGATGGTTCTTGTGTTGTTGAGGTTCATTAGAGCTGAGCGCGAAGGGGATTGGAGACTACATCTTGCATCAACAGCCGAGATGACACCTTACTTCTTCTCCATGGATCGCACTAATTACTCTCGCTGGCTCCCTGTTTACATCGCCGATATGCATTTGCTAGAGGATACTGCACCAGAAGTTCATCAAGAGTTCATGCAGGGGAACCACGCTGTTAGCCGATCATGCCAGCCGTTCAGTCAAATCTGGACTGACATGGCACTAGAGCAGACTGTTAATCTCGACTCCAAAACCAAAGGTGGCATCGTGGGCATCTCACAAAAGCCCGGGGCCTTGGAGAGGTGGTTTCTGACAGCACACAAAAGAACAGCAATTACCAGTGCAACAAAGGAGCTCTGTGGTATTTGCAATTCTGACAGTAGGCCACCACACAAGGAAGCAGGGTTAAGGAGAATCAGCAGAGATGAGGAAGAGGTGAAGAAGCTTATCACAACGGTACTATCTGTTATGTCAAATCCATTTGATATAGAGAGTGTAGATGATGAGGTCACAGTGCCATTGTCAAACCTAGCAACAGGGGTTGTGATGCCACAAGATATCGCCACCCGCCTCCTCAATGCCGAGGAGCTTGGAATGCAAGAGATGAATTCCTTTATTACGAAGAGAATTACCAGCAACGAAACGGGATTTTGGGATACACTCCCCAAAATGAAGATCAAAACCTTTGCAAGCATGGTAAAGAAGGTGCAAGCAAAGCCTTCCGAAGAGAAACTTGCGACTGTGAATGCAGACAGAAATCTTTTTGCTCGTCTTTTGATCGCTTCAAAGTCAAGGGACATTGATTTGAAGGACCTTCTCAAGTATGAACTGTCTCCTGTCCCCTGTGCATTAGCTCACACAGATGGCTCACTAAGAAAAAACACAAAAAGTTGTCTGCTAAGCGTGCTTGAGGAATGTGTCGAGGCACTTCCCAGGTTGCCAATTATTAATTCAGATGAACGGTCAACAGCGTATGTCCTCGATGGTATGGCTGCTGTGCAAATGTTGAAGACAGCTGGTGCACGAACCTTTTGAGAAATGGGCAGCAGTTATTTCGATGGAATAACAGCACCTCTTGGAAAAAACAATTGCGTTTGAGTAGATGTTGTTTTTGATAGATATGACAAAGCAGATTCCATAAAGAAAGGTGAACGTGCAAGGAGAGGTGCAATTGCTGGATTTGAGGTTAAGATCTCTGGTCCAAACACTCCTGTCCCAAAGAATTGGAAATCATTTATCAGTAACCCAGTTAACAAGATCAATCTACAGCATTTTCTCAGCACAATGTGGACAGAAATAGGAAAGGTACGACTGAAGCCAGGTCAGCAACTAGTTTTGGCAGGATGCTTTCCAAATCCAGAGGATGTACGTTTGGTTGTCAGAGGGAATGCATGTTCTCTTAATAGCCTCAAGTGCGACCATGAAGAAGCGGACACGCGAATGATGCTTCATGCAAGTAACTGCTCTTATCAGCACCCTAGAGTAGTAGTGCAGTCTCCTGATACAGATGTAGCTGTCCTATGCGTGCACACCTACGAGTCTATGAGGTGCAAGGAACTATGGTTTAAAACCGGAATGAAAGACAAACTTCGTTTTATACCAGTTCATACGCTTACAGAAGTGCTTGGAACAAACCTCTGCAGCCTCCTGCCAGCGTTCCATGCATTGACAGGATGCGACACAACGAGTGCACTTTATCAGATTGGTAAGAGAAAAGGATGGAAAGTGTTGAAAGCCCATGCTGAGAGGTATGCAAATATGTCACATTTGGGTAGCGAGCTGCCCCCATCAGAGCAAACAGCTAGAACTGCAGAGAGGTACATTTGCTCTCTGTACACTACTTCAGCAAGAGCAGGAGCAACTGCAGATGATGTAAGGTAAAGTTCGCAATCTGAATTTCAAGGTTTCTTGTAACCTGAATGCTAGTGTTTGATCTTTGCTTAACAGGTATTGGATATTCTGTCAAAGAAAGCAGAAGAATGAAGGCCTCCCACCAACAACAGACAGTGTGCAACTTCACATCCAGCGAGCCAACTACCAGACGATGATATGGAAGGGCTGCTTAACAGCTATGCAGCGACTGCCAACACTGGTTGGCAATGGATGGGAATTATCGGGAGGTGTTGTTAAGCCTGTGCTCATGATAAAAGAGGCAGCCCCAGAGGGCCTTGCGGAACTGGCTGTTTGCAAGTGTGATAAGTCGTCTTGCAAGTCCAACCTCCGTTGCTTGTGTAGAATGAATGAGATGCCGTGCACAGAAGCTTGTGGGTGCATGTCAGATGAAAACTGTCAGAATCCGCACAACACAGACAATGCTAATGACAGCAGTGACGATGAGATTTAACTGTGTCAAGTATAAGGACTTTAAAAGGACAGATGTTCCTTTTTATGTTTCTAGGTACTCGTTGAAATAAAAAATATTATCCTCGGCAGTCGATTTTTGGGATGATTGCCGTGGCCATATGGTGCAAGAGCTTCAACATTAATTAAAACGTTTGTCTCCCAAATTTGTATATGCCTTTACAAAAGCACATAGCTTCAGTGGATATTTGTAGATGTGCCGGTCAACAGACCAAAGCTCCTATCTTTTGAATATTCTATCCTACAATAAGTTTATGGGTTACACATAATAGTCCTAATAGAAAAGTTTTCTCAACCACACTATTTATTTGCTATTTTTACCAAAGTAATCATAATTTTCCACTTGGGGTGCTATAATTTGTAATTATAACTCAATTTATCTTCCCTAGCAACCATTACCATGGTAACCAATGGGACGGATTACGACCATCGCAACGTATTAATCTCCCAATAACGTGCAACTTTCCCAAATTTCAATGCCAAGTTTAACTATTTGTGAATATTGTCCGATTTTTAACCTACCTAGCAACCGTTGCCATGGTAACACGTGACATGCATCAAGACCATCACAAACTGATAGTGTTATAAAGTTGTGTTATCTCTGCAAATTTCAAAGTGATACCTTGATTGGTTCCAGAGATATAGCTGTTTATAGTCTCGTACTATGTAATGTCAGGTTAGGAGAGCCATTCAGGGCCCCTCCCACCCCTCTCTAAAAACTGTGACGTAGCAGATCACTGACGCCACAAATCATTAGTAAGACAAGTCTGAAGATGATCTATGGATATCAGTCTATCATTATCTGCAGTCAAACCTTTTGTGTGGTGGGGGTGCTACGTGGACTTTTTTTCACATTTTTCCTCCTAGACTATAAGCAGGATTGAAAAGAGAAAACATAATTTGGAAAACATGGTCTTTTGCTCATCCACTGTTTTATTCCATTCCAAAAAGCTTGAACAAAAATACATTCCCAGAACAAATGCGTCATAGTTTTCGGGGTTTTCTTTGCAGAAACTGCATAGATTATCAGATGTAATACCAACTTTGAATAAATAGCTGTTTGTAGCTATTCTTCTATGAAGGAATTTAAACTGGAAGGTTCGCAATTTGGATTCGCGGGTGCACAAGAAAGCTAAAACCGTATGTGCTTCGCCAGTCTATATAGTCCACAGATTGAGAGTTGCAATCTGAGAGCCATTTACTTTGACTTCTAAATGGAATAGACGCAATTTGCTTGATAAGCATTTTATAGGCTAACTTGCAAAACTCATGTGGAAACCAGCAGATTATCTAAGTCTTTTACAGTGTTTTTCACTGCCTGAGTGCAGGCACAAATTGATTTCATTTTGGAGACTGCGCTAACAACGCTTTGGTACTGGAGGAAATTAGTTTTAACAGAAAATTTTTCCTTAAAAGCATCAAAAGTTAAAAAATGAAAGTTTTCATCAAGTAGATCGTTTTAAAAATTAATACCTGCCTTATACCAGTTTTTATAGTAAATAGGCTTGTTATCAATTCGCACGAGAGAGTTATACCAGACTGGGATATTAGAAAAATCAGAAGGCTGCTTTTTGAAATTGAGACACGACCAAATTTCAATCAGTTCTTTGGTAAAAGGGTCATCTATTTCCAGCGAGGCAGCATCGTTGACATTTAAGTTACCAGAAATAAGCAGGTTAGCATTATACTTTGCAAGAAAGAAATCCAGAAAGAGTTTCCATTTCCCTTTGTTACTTGAGTCTAAGTACTTTTGAATCCATTTCGCTTTCAGGGCGCGGTTGAAATTTTGAACATCCAACATTTTAAGTCCGCCAGATGCGTAATCATTGACCATTTCTACTCGTTTAATTTTGTCCCGTTTGCCATCTCATAAAAATTGGAACAGGAGATTATTTATGTCTTTCAGGTGTCCACTCAACGTAGGGAGTGGAGACATAATATAAACTAACTAGTAGGCTCTTAATGGCCACTATTTTCCCGAGAAGCGGTAGTCTCCTAAACTGCCAAGTTTCAATTGTTTTGGAAATGGTCTCCTTTTTTTTCATAATTCAATGTTATAGATTCTTCTTGGATAGTAGAGAACCAGACTCCCAGAGCTTTAACTTTGTGGGAAGGCCATGAAATGTTCTGGTAGGCTACTATTCTTCTTGGATAGTAGAGAACCAGACTCCCAGAGCTTTAACTTTGTGGGAAGGCCACGAAATGTTCTGGTAGGCTGCTATTTTTCTTTGAAAACGCATGGCACCAATCCAAAGTGCCTCTGTTTTCTCATAATTAATTCTAAGGCCGGAAATGGATGCGAAGGCATCTAGCAAACTGAAAGACTTTTGCATCAATTTCTCTGAACCGTCTAAGATTAATGTAGTATCATTTGCGTATTGACTTATTTTGCACTCCAAGTCTAAGACACAGATCCCCTTAATTTGATCACAGTTCCTAATAGCATTACCTAGTATTTCCACACATAAAATAAAGAGATAAGGGGAAAGCAGGCATCCTTGCCTAACGCCTCTATTAAGCTGGAAGAATTCTGAGGACCACCCATTATTCTGTATGCTGCTAATGTCTGTATATAGTAACTTAATCCATGTAATTAAGGGATCTCCGAAATTGTAGAAGCGAAGGGTTTTTTCTAAACATTTCCATTCCAAGGTATCAAATGCCTTTTCAAAATCAATAAACAGCAACATACCCAGAACGTTCTGCTGTTCTGCGTAGCTTATTACACTATTTAGTAGCCTGACATTTTCACCAATCGATCTGCCTTTGAGAAAACCTGTTTGATCATTGTTTATTATATCAGGCAAAACCCTTTTCATTCTCGTTGCAACAGTTTTCGCTGCAATCTTGTAATCACAGTTCAATAGACTTATAGGTCTCCAGTTTTTTAAGAACTGCTGAGGTTCGTTTTTCTTCGGAATCAAAGTTATTAAACCTCTTCGTTGTGAATTGGAGAGATGGCCTTTGGAAAAGGACGAATTCAGAGATGCAAGTAAAAGCGTTGACACGTCGTTCCAAAAAACTTTATAGCAAGCGCGAGAAGAAAGCTGCCTACTTTAATGTCGAAAAGCTGATCATTAACGGTGCCCTTTACCGTGGCGAAGAAACGTCCCAATTTTCTTTCTATGGGCGTTTAATGGACAATTAAGCTAGAATCATCGCTAAACCGTAATTAAATTAAATTTGTCTTTTTGTACGGAACCATCTACTTGAGAGCCGCGGCTTTTCACTTCAATATCCAGTCAAAACGCCACACAAAGCTTTAGGTAAGTCTGTAATAGTTAAGTGTTTCTGTGTATGTTTCCGTAAGTGTTTTCTTTTTAGATGTCTCTTAGGTTGATCAAATTTGTGAGGTATTAAGATTCAAACCTTTTCATAAACATCAACCGCACTGTGAACATATTTCTAAGACAGCTACTTTGTTATTTCTTTAATATCCTGTTTATCTTTTTATCAGAAACTAGATGTATAAACTCCTATCAGTAAACGTTAGAGGGCTAAACAGTTTGAGAAAGCGAAGACAAGTTTTTTGTTGGTTGCATCAACAACAATCTGATATAATTTTCCTGCAAGAAACTCATTCCTCGCCGGAATCTATCAAAAGATGGGAAACAGAATGGGGAGGAAGCCTGTAAAAGCACACAGAGCTTTTCAATTATTCTTTAACTCAAACTGAGACGGCGCTTTGCGCCGAACGGTAATTTCTTTCACATCGATATCAAAATGTTCACAAACGGTGCGAAGCATGGCTACGCTTAGGTCACCAAGTCTGTTCTTCCTAGACATGTCGCACAGGTTGAAATTGGATGGCAAAGCTGCACCTCTTTCAAGACCAACGTGCGCGCATTATTGTACGCTTCGCTCTCTTCAGCTGCTTCGGTGTCTTCGGTTGTGACTTGGCGTAACCTCGAAGCTCTCCTCCAAAAGAAGGACTGAACCTGTTGGGCAGTTAAGGAACTCTCTCACTGTGAACTGCCTCCTTCCTTCCTTATCCTTGGCAAAGCGCATATCAGGCGCTATGCTTGCTGGGTCTAGCTTGTGTCCTGTTTCCTGTCCAAGCACAAATTTATCCTCGAGGTAACGTTTCTGGGCATCATTGAATCGGGTTGACTTTTTAGGTGACTTTAGGGTCCAGCCTTCTGACAGACTGTATGTACTGTCTTGCACGTTCACAGGGTCTGCGTCTATGGTCGCTTGGGCACTTGCACCTTCCAATAATTTTGAGCGATGCAATCTCTTTGCTTTATCCAGAAGCGATTCTCTTTCAAGGACTAGTTCACACTTGCCAAAGGAAAGGTGTTTCTCAAGAGCAGAATACCGCTGATAGGTCTTCACGCACCTGTCATTTGGACACGAGAAAAGGCTCTCGTCCATTGCTGTAGCTTCCATAGGCTGCTCCTCCACATCACTTTCTTTCTCCGTCGCACGACTCGTTTGTCTTCTTTGGTATACATCTGAGAAATCACCAGGCGAAAATGGGCATTCAAAACAGGAAGACTGTGAGCAATCTAGAAAAAAAGAAACCAATATATTAAATATCAATCATAAGGCTCATCTTAATGAAAGTCTGTAATGGGGAGATTGACGGCTGGGTTACTTACTGCCATTTGACTGAAAGTAAATGTAATATATATATTTTTTTTTACAATTGCTTAAGGTAAGTGTTTATAATAATTCTGAGATCATTCGCGGTTTTGACAGAACACATGTCAAAGTAGATTTATTTTTCCAGTAATGGCCATATGATATTTTATTTTAGTAAATGAACACGTTTTTCGCTCGCCGGACGACACATTTCTCAAGGAAATAAAGGAGATCAAACAACAAGCAGAACAAGGCTTCGTCAGCGCACTAACGCGCTACCACAAAAGGCGCCTAGAAAGCCAAGAAAACAAATTTAAAAAGGCTAAGTTCTTTAAAAACAGTAGCGAAACTGCCAGCAATTCTGTAAATAAGTCGACGCGAGAACAGTGGCATTCGGTGAACACAGAAAACATTGTAAATTACGATGTAAATAAGGTTGAAAAATTACAGCAAGATTTCAACGAGCTTAAACAAATATTGTACACACATGTGTTGCAGACATCTGCAAACAATAAAGATCTTGAGAAATACAAAAGTCTCTTTCCTGAAAATCATACCACCGTAAAGGGGCCCCAAAAAGGAACAGGGTTCAACGCAAACATAAGGCGCAAACAGCGCCGAGCATACTTTGCTCAAAAACGGATTGCCACACAAAGAAAATCAGACGAGAGATTCATTAAAAACCTCTCCAATCTCCAACTAACTGACAACCAAGTCAACGTTATTTCGAAAGGGCTCAAATTTGTCCCGACACCGGTGACAAATGAGAACAATATTAGACGCCAACTCTTGCAAGACTTCGAAAAATTTGCAAGACGAATGCGACTACAATACATATTCCACACAAAAAATACAGAACCGCACCCGTTTCACGTCAAATCAGACTGAGTACCACCGGTTCAAAAGTCAGTTGCCCTTGAAAGCTACTTGGAAAGTGTCAAAATCCAACTTGCAGAGATCAAACCATCAAAACCTAAAAACAATCTGTCACGCAACGAATACAAAGCTCTTACAGAGCTTGTGGACAACACTGAAATCAATTTCAAAAAGGCAGATAAAGGAACAACAACCGTCATAATGAACAAGTGTGACAAAATACAAGAAGCTCAAACTCATCTCAACAATAGAGAACATTATAAACCTCTCGAAAACGCCATGGTGGTAGAAACATTACAAAGAGTTAATGAGCTTGTCACACGACTCCACCGGAATAACTATATTGATGACATGACAAAAAAAATGGTTTTCTCAAACACGCAATCCTCCAAGAATCCCTATATTCTATACCCTTACTAAAATCCACAAACCAAATCCGGTCGGAAGACCGATTATTTCGGGCTGCGAAGGCCCTACAGAAAGACTATCATCGTTTGTGGACAAATTACTACAGCCGATTGCACAGACACAGAAATCGTATCTAAAGGATACAACACACTTCATAAACTTTATAGAGAAGACTAAGGTCTCTCAAAATACTATTTTGGTATCTATGGATGTAACAAGCTTGTATACAAACATACCGCAAGAGGAGGGTATTACAACGGTATGCAAAGCATACCAAAAATTTCACAACTACAACCCTCCCATCCCATCCCACTATCTCAAAGAAATGCTTTGCCTTATCCTTAAAGAAAATTCATTCCAATTTATTGGAAAAAATTACCTCCAAACCCATGGAACCGCAATGGGTACGAAAATGGCAGTTGCATTTGCCAACATCTTCATGGCGGAAATAGAAACAAAATTGATAAATCAAAGCAAAACAAAACCGACAAAGTGGAAACGATATATTGATGACATTTTCTCATTGTGGGACTCTAACAGACAGGAAATAGACCTATTCATAAAACAAGCTAACAACTTCCACCCTACAATCAAATTCACGGCTGAAATCTCGGAGATGGAAATAACATTTCTCGACACAATCATAACTAAAGGAGAAAGATTCAGAAACGAATCGATCCTTGACATCCGAACACATTACAAGCCGACTGAAACCTTTCAGTACACACATTTTACCTCGAGCCACCCACCAGGCGTTAAAAAAGGTTTTATTAAAGGTGAAGCCCTTAGACTTCTGAGAACAAACTCTTCTTAAATCGCACTCTTAAATCGCACCTCACCACGCGCGGCTATCCTAACGAAATGATACAAACAACGTTATCAGAAGTCAGCTTCGCAGGAAGACAGTCGGCACTCCAACAAAAAGCAAAAGCACGCAAACAAATCTTGCCATTTGTCACAACATACCACCCATCGGTGCGCAGCCTTAAAAATATACTCATGCAAAACTGGGGCCTAATACAAAATCAGCCTTTGCTGAACACTATCTTCAAGAATCCGCCTATCCTATCATACAGAAGAGGTAAATCTCTTACAGACATGCTAGTCAAAGCCAAGTTATGAAGGCATTCATTTACAGTTAAATCGCGCAGGAAGTCTGTGAAGACCTGTCACTTATCTCTATTCAGTTACAGTTAAATCACGCAGGGTGTCCGTGCAGGCCTGTCACTAATTTTTAGCCAAAACAGAAGAGAGCACAAGAGCACAGATGCAAGTCATTAGACAGGGGGAGCAAAACACCGAACTTTACTCTGTAAGAAGTAAATAGAGGACCGCTCCATTTGAAGGCTCAAGGAAAGCAAACAATTCCAAGCACACCTACCCAGGTAACGACCCTAAGCACTGCAGCCCGTCCAGCAACAAACCAAAGTTTAAATTTAAATTCAGTGGTTGTTTCAGATGCGGAAACAAACATGACAGTGATGCTACATGCCCAGCTACACATGCCAAGTGCGCATACTGCAAGAAAACTGGGCACTTTCAGAAAGTATGCATGAAGAAGCGCCTCAAGCAAGTACACGAAATCGTACAGAGCCCCCAATACCAGGGCCAAGAAATCCACTTACAAGGCGATGACGGAGAAACCAGTGATTCCTCAAGCATAAGCAGCTGTGACGAAGACGAGCCAAGCGATTCTGAACCAATAGCAGTATTCTTGGATACCATTACCTCTGACAGGTCTGTTGACAGTATGAGCAGTTTCCCCAACAAGATCTACACTACCGTCAAGGTCAACAACCAACGTAACATCAAAATGAAGGTGGATACAGGAGCAGACACCTGCATCCTCACTACTGAAGATTTACAAAGGTTAGGACTCTCGGTTGAAATCAAGCCATGCAGCAGCGTGCTGAAGGGTTATGGAGGGCATTGCATAGCAAACCTGGGTACTACAACCCTTCAGATTGCATTCAAGGATGCCTCAGTCTCCTCAGAATTCACCATCGTCGAGGCCCCAGGCCATCCCTCGATGATCGGCTGCCGACAAGCTCAAGAGCTTGGTATCATAACTATCCATGTCGAAGAAGTCTCCGGTGATTCAGCATCACCTGCAGCGCAGCAAGCCGCCCATTATGTCGGTCTCTCCAAAGCTACCATGATGGATGAATACAAAGATTGCTTTGACAAAATCGGCCGATTCCCCGGGGACCAGCACCATATTCAGCTCATTGACAACCCAACACCAGTCATACACCCCCCACGTACAGTACCTGTCCACATCTTACCACTGTACAAGGTTGAGCTAGAAAAAATGATTGCAGACGACATCATCACCGACGTAACAGAGCCCACCGACTGGGTCAACTCAATCGTCTGCAACGTTAAGGAGACACCCGATGGGAAGAAGGTTCGGCTATGCCTGGACCCTAAAGATTTGAATAAGAACATTCGCCGTGAACATTACTACAGCAGAACCATCGATGAGATTCTCCCATTACTCCATGGCAAAAAGTACTTCTCAGTAGTGGACACAACAAAAGGTTACTGGCATGTTGAACTCGACTATGACTCTAGTCTCTTGTGCACCTTCAACACGCCCTTTGGACGATACAGATTTAAGCGTCTACCATTTGGCATTGTTGTTTCCCAGGACATTTTTCAACGAAAGTTAGACGACGTCTATAAGAACATGCCCAATGTTACTGACATAGCTGACGACATCATTGTCTTTGGTTCAACAGAGAAAGAGCACGACCAAGCATTCGTCAACATGCTTGAAGCCACTAGGGCGAACAATGTGAGTCTGAACTCTGGGAAAGTGCAGTTTAAGCAACAAAGTGTCAGTTTCTTTGGCCACACACTAACACAGGATGGTATTTGTCCGGCAGCTGACAAATTGGAAGCTCTCAAGTCTATCTCTGCGCCAACCAATGCCAAGGAACTTCTGTCCCTACTGGGACTGATCACCTACCTCAACCGCTTCTCACCCAAGATCGCAGAGCTTACCGCACCCCTTAGGGAATTAACCAGAAAGAACGTCCACTTTAGGTGGGAACAGGAACACGAAGCGGCTCTAGACAGAATCAAGGAATTTTGCTCAGCACAGGTGTTGTCTTACTATGACCCAGATCCAGCAACAGCCACCATCCTACAGTGTGATGCCAGCCAAAAGGGGGTAGGAGCCTGGATAAGACAAATTGATTCGAACAGCAAAGAAAGAATTGTCGCTATGGCATCAAGATCACTCACAGACACTGAGGCCAGGTACTCCAACATTGAGAGAGAATGTTTAGCCGTGATGTTTGGCCTGGAAAAGTTTGAGTATTATCTGCTTGGCAGACACACTCTAGTTGAAACTGACCAAAAAGGCGATGGAAGCCTGCCGACTAGTAACCTCGCCCTCCAATCCAAGCACCCTGGTAATGGCGCTCACCAAGAAGCCACCTTTCAGAAGCAAACTAAGCAGGCAGAGTTCTACAACAAGAGAGCCAGTTGTGACAAGCGTGTTCTCAACCAGTCTGAACCAGTATACGTATGGAACTCGAGAAAGCATGTCTGGGACCAGGGCAAGATTTTCAACCGCCGTAACCCTGACAGAGAACCAAGAACATATATTGTAGAGATGAACGGCAAGCTGTACCAGAGGACAAGAGAGCACCTGCGTCCAAGAGGTATCGATAAAGAGCCACCCCCTCTTCCTCAAGTCGCCCCTGAAGCGACGTCCAGCCAAGAATTGCCCTTCAAACAACTAGCCACAACAGCACACAACACAACAGTGAATGGCAACCTTGTAACTCCTGTAGCCCCCAATGAAGGCTTTAGTTCAGCCACCCCTACCGTAGCAGAGAAGACTCAAGAGAGTCCAGCTAAACTTAGACCCGAGGATGAGATCGTTGTTGTTCGAGGGGGAAACACGATCTACCAGCCAAAGAGCCAAGTGACAAGATCCGGGCGCGAGACACGAGTCCCAGCCAGATTGAAAGACTGAGAACATTCAGCTTGGAGTGACACTCAGTTTCGTTCGGTCCCTTTTACGTGACATTTAGTGACTTTGATTTAATTACTAATTCTTTATGACTGTGAGCCCTGCATATGTTGCTACCTCAACGATAGGCCCAGCAGGGCACAGCCGTGTTATGCCGCATTGTAGCTTTCGGCAAGCGTTATGTAAACCTAGCTCCCGTTCTTGTTATTTTCAAAAAGAGGGGGATGTCACAGTTCCCCTAGGCGCTTTACTGGCCGCGGAGGCCTGGCACCAGTTGTTACCATGCGGTCAACATGGCCGCCGTGTATTTGTCGATTCCTGTCGAAATAAATCGTTGAATTCACACGCCTGTACTATTTCAGTTACAACTTTGCAAATTCATCACCATACAGAAACTTGTCGAAAGGGTAAATCGCTGTGCCGTTTTAATTTTCCAAGGCCACCATCAGTGGAGACCAAAATAAAACCAAGCATCAATCCCATTGCTTCCAAATCATTTTATGAAACAAGAAGAAAAGCAGAAGAGGCCTGGGTAAACCCTTACAATCCAACAATTTTACAAGCATGGCAAGCAAATATGGACATACAGTTTGTAGGTTCAGTGTTTGCAATTGCACTTTATGTTTGTTCCTATGTTTGCAAAGCTGAACCAGCAAGACTGAGAAAAGCAGTTAATGATGTTTTTAATAAATTAAAGACTGATTGTGGGTTTTCCAAGAGAAAACAGCTTTCTAAGTTAGGAACAGCAATCTTATCATCACAAGAAATTAGTGCTCAAGAGGCTGCATTTCGCCTTACTGGCCTTCCACTGACCGACTCGTCAAGAGCAACAATTTATGTCAATGCAAGGTAAAGGTAAAGAATCCGATCCCACCGACGCTTGGCCAACACGTTGGCCAACGCGTCAGTCGACAGTTGACCGACAGTCGGACCGACTGTCGGCCGACAGTTGGTCAACAGTCGGCCGACAGTCAGCCAACTGTCGGCCGACGCGTTGACCACTCTTTGAACTTATAACGTACAAGCTGCGTCCGTGGTGCGTCGGTGGTGCGTCGGTGGCGTGTCGGTGACTTATTTGGGCCTTATTGAACTTATGCAATGCTAAACATACCTTTTCCAAACTGAATTGAAGTGTCTTCGACAGAAAATTTTCACTAGGATATCAAACTAAGAAATATACTTTTGACCGCCATCTTGTTTTTCGTGTCATTAGAACCCAGTTCCCATTACGACAAGTGTTTATTAGAACCCAGTTCTCACGTTGGCAAACACGTTGGCCAACTATCGGCCAACACGTCAGCTGACTGTCGACCAACGCGTCGAGTTGGTCATTGACTTTTTAATACTAACGGCAACAGATCACCCAGCTGTCTTCGGCACTCCCGCTCGATCATTTTCACCGAAAGTTTCGGGTCTCCCAGCCGTTCCAGGGTGCTTTGATAAGTGACTTTGTTGACGATTCTCAGCTCCGCTATGCTGATGAAGTCCCTTATCGTGCTGCGTGCTGTGGCCGTGAGTCGGTAGGCGTTATTGAGGCTGCACTTCTTCTCATTTAGGGTTGAGAGCACAGCAGCATAGCGTCGATGGATTTCGGCAAGGTCATTCCGGTTGACCTTCACAGCAGCTTCATGGCTATCTGCAGCTGACGGTGCCGTACTAGTGTTTCATTTTCAGAATGGCGGCTGTTTAGCTTTCATGTTTTCGTCCTTTCTTATGACGTTGTTCTTGCTTCCTTGACAAAATAAGAGTTAAGAAAGGTAAGTTTTTCGATGAATGCATCGGTAGTGTGTCGGCCGACGTGTCGGTAGTGTGTCGGCGGACGTGTCGGTAGTGTGTTGACCGACGTGTCGGTAGTGTGATGGCCGACGTGTCGGTAGTGTGTCGACCGATGTGTCGGTGGTGTGTCGGTGGTGTCTCGACCGACGCGTTGGCCGACGTGTTGGCCAACGCGTCGGTGGGATTGGATTCTTTACCTTTACCCAATGCAAGAACATCGAACAAACGTGTTCGCATCTTAAAATCACAACTTCACAAGATAGGTACATCTACATCAAATAACAGCAGTTTTGTTGATGGATTACCAGAAAATTATGCAAAAAGACCAAATGAAGACGTCTTCAACAACATGTCTGTTGCAACATTTGCCAGCTGGTATACCTGGTGTGCAAATCCAAATGAAGCAGTAAATGAACAACAAGGAACAGAAAATTCAAAGAAGCAACCAAGATTCATGCTCCAGAATAAGAAAACAATAAGGCAAAGAACTAAACCTGCCTGCCTTAGAACACCCTACCTAAGTCCATTAAAAGATGGTGATAACTATTATTATATATTTTTATTCCTTTTTCTGCCATGGAGAGATGAAAATGAACTAATTTACCCCTATAAAACTGCTACAGAAGCATTTGATCACAAAAAAGAACATTTTGAGATGTCTGTAGCTGAATTTTCTGACTTAGCAGAAGAACTAGAGAGAGCAGTTCAAAATTTGCGAATAGTAATGGCTGAAAATGCAGATGAGATAATGGCTTCTCTCAGCCCAAACACAAGTCACAATGCAGCTAATGAGCTTGCTAGTGACATAGAAGTTGAACCTTGGCAGGAGCTAATCAAAATCAGAAATAATGACTCAGATGACAATATTGACCAAAATCGTGTCTCTGATAATGACCATCAGTGGAAAACTCTTAGTTTGTATACAATGACTGACAAAGATTTCACCATGGCCATATCACAGTTAAGTGATGAGCAAAGGAAAGTATTTAATTTATAAGTGTCTCGTATTCAGGAAAGGAAAAGATATGACCAGGGTGAAGTAGCTGAAAAGCCAAATCCTCTGTATTTGTTTGTGACAGGACCAGGGGGAACAGGAAAATCCTTCTTAATTTCTGTCATAAATGAGTATCTCTTAAGAGCTTCTTATCACAATAATGTGACAGTAATTAAGACAGCACCTACAGGGGTTGCAGCATATAATATTCAAGGGGTAACTCTTCACATGGCATTTTGTTTGCCAGTGACTCACAAAAACCAAAAGGTTGATTACACTAGTCTGAGTGCAGAGCGTCTACAACAACTGCGTAACTTATACCAAAATTTATCATTGGTTATCATTGATGAAATAAGTATGGTAAGCTACAAGATATTAAAGCAAATTCATTTGAGGCTCTTGGACATAACAGACTGTCATGAGTTACTGCATCCATTTGCAGACATAAACATTCTGGCTTTTGGTGATTTTTTTCAACTCAAACCAGTCATGGGTCAATATTTATTTACTGAACAACAATGCCCATTTCATCTTTGGAGAGACTTATTTCAGAGTCAAAACTTAACAAAAAATCATTGGCAAAACGGAGATTTGCAGTATGATCAACTGCTTAGTAGAGTCAGAACTGGGCAACAAAATGGAGGGGATATTGCCCTGCTTAAATCAAGACTAAATGTACATTTAAGTGACAAAGAGTTTGACACAGCATTGAGAATCTTTCCAACTAATATGCAATGTGATGAATACAACAGTGAAAGACTACAAATTCTTCTTCAAGCCACTTCTCAAAAGGCCTTTATAGTGAAAGCAGAAGATCTTCTTTTGAACAGCAATAAAATTCAGCCATATGAATCTGAAGAAATGTTTCTTCCTCAACATTAGCAAGATTGTGGTGGACTACCTAACACAATAGAACTTGCCATAGGAATGCGTGTAATGCTTACAAAGAACATTGATCTGTCAATAGGCTTAGTAAATGGTGCAATTGAAACTGTTACACACATCCAACTTCCTGGAGTAGTAAGTAATAACACAATGCCTCAATCAGTGTCAGTGAACTTTGATGCTTCAAAAACTGTTACATCTGGTGACAAAGTTGTAGAGGTACAACCAGTCACAACTAGATTCTTTGGCTTAAGCAATTCAGTTTGGCAAAGAACACAATTACCACTGAAGCCATGCTGGGCTGCAACAGTACACAAAGTTCAAGGTCTCACACTGTCAAGAGCTGTTGTTGATATTGGGGAAGCAGTTTTTCAGGCTGGCATGGCATGTAGCTCTGAGCAGAGTAAAATCACTTCAAGGACTTTCATTGACTGCACTCTGCGAAAAGAGAATATTTGCCTCGGAAATAGTGAAACAATACTATAACCTTTACTCCTTGAGATAAACATAGACGAAGTAAACTGTCAAATCAGAATGCAAAGCTCAAATTAAATAATATTTGCTAATTAATTATAGCTAAGCTGTCAAAGACATTTATTGAAACTTTCCAATGAAGTATGACTTAGTGACATTATCTTTCTTAAGAGCAATTGGTACATATTTTGCTACATTGAAATTTTGGACAGTTAGTTACCTAAGTACATTATATATATCTACAGGGTGTATGTCCATGTAGCAACTGAAACTAAATGCAATATCCATGTACTTTATTTTTGTTCTCTTCAACAGGTCTGTTACACCAGAAAAAGGAGTGACCAAGGTAACTTTTACAAAAAATTCATTGCAGATACATACATTCAAAGTACCTTTCTGCAATCAGTGAAGTAATAATATCTCTAAAAGCATGTTCAATATATGCGTTTATTTATGACAGTGTTGAATGCAGGTCTTAATTGAAAAAAAAATGTAAAAACAATTATAAAATCCAGTCTTGTTCACCTGTACATTATTGAAAGACTGACAATATAACTAAAGGCCATTGCAACAACACTCCATTGTTACAATAGGTGAATATGAAACCTGGTAAAGCATAGTGTTCCCTTTCTTAAGTGTATCGTGGTGAAATATCAGTATTAATTTTATCACATTCA
>OZ026596.1:36353033-36360533 GCA_964020085.1 Micromussa lordhowensis | reverse complement strand
CCAGTTCTTGTACTATTTTGTCACTCACTTGTAATCTACTCTGTTTTGTTTCAATACATGTAATTAAATGCATATGCAAGTATGTTATATTGATTTGTGTCACCTAAATGCCTTGTTAAAAGGAGCTTAGAGTGCTATTTGACTCCATGGTCTGTAAACTTTTTCTTTCTTTTCTTGAGTTGGGTTCGATTTTTTTTGTTTTTCTCTCAAGGTGCATCATGTTGCACACATGTCACCAAGCATTTGTCCAAGCAGTTCCAGTCTTTGTCAGAGGCTGAGCAGGTGTTAAAGATTGACTATTTGCAAAATTCCTTTGATTTCGAAGTAGAAGTTAATAGGAGTACTCCACAAAGACCTGTACCTGTGCCTGATATCTCTTCATTATCTCCTATCTTCAAGTGCTCACCAGTCGAGGATGCACACTCAAAACGTTTATGGTGTAGGGGATATGGTCAAGGAATTCCTTTCATGTTTTAAAAGCTCCATGTCTTCGAGATTGAGAACACAACTCCTTCAACATATTTTCAAGCTTAGTGTTGTAGAAACTGACGGCCTACAATTCTTTAAATTTTTAGGCAGTGAGTTTCTTACTTCTAGCCTTAGTGCAATGAAGACTCTGTTTTCTCACAAAAAGCACAATCTTATCTCTGATTTAAGTAAGTGCTTTGAGGGTGCCACTCCTAGAGTGCCTTAAGACCAGATCCCATACGTCTTGTTGGATTACAATATCCGCTTTTTTGCAAGACACAGGACCCAGAAACTTGGTATGGAAGCCCATTATGCTTCGTGGCTTGAAACCATGTTTGCTCAGTTTGGGCATAAGTGGTTGTGTCTTCGCAGGGGACCAGCATGGCAGTATGAAATGAGAGAAGCAGAGGAGGCCTTCCAGAACCATGGAAATCAAGCTGAAGTAGACATCATTGGAAGTGCATTACAGGAGTCATTACTCAATTTAGACGAGGTAGCACTTTCTCTATCTCTATCTCTATATCTCTTCATGCCACAAGGCACATAGGGCTTTGACATTCTCTTTCCATCCACTTCGGTTTGCTGCTAAAGCTCTGACAGTCATCCATGATTGCCACCCAGCTACTCATTCTCCTCCATGTTGTTTTTGGTCGACCTGTTCTCTTCCTCCCCTCTGGCCTCCACTCCAATGCTGTAACACAGTGCTCCTCTCTGTTCTTCCTCATTATATGCTCGATCCAATTCCATCTTCGGCGTCTGATCTCACCACTTGTTCTGTTCACTCCTGTGGTCTCCTGGATTTGTTGGTGTGAGATGGTCCGTAACCATCTTATTCTCAGTATGCGTTTCATGCATTTGTATTGGAAAGCGTCCAGCTTCTTTGCTTCTGTTTTCGTGAGTTTCCAAGCTTCGCAGCCATACATCAAAACTGCTCTGACAATTGTTTTGAACAATTGAATCTTTGTCTTCCTTCTAATTTCGCTACTGTTCCAAATTCTTCGCAACCTGTAGAAAGTTTGTTCGGCTTTACTTAGTCTCTGTTGTATGTCTTTGGTCGCCCCGCCTTCTTTGTCCAACAGTGCACCTAGGTACAAAAACTCTTCAACGTCATCTACCTGCTCGTCATTTACTTTTATTCTTTGGTCGTTTCTGCCATTTATTTGCATAACTTTTGACTTCTTCGAGTTGATCATAAGTCCTACTCCGGCAGCTTCTTCAACAAGTCTACTGGTCTTATCTTCTATGTCAACATATCTAGATGACAATAAGGCAATGTCGTCTGAGAAGTCAAGATCTTCTAAGACCGAGGTGAGCTTCCATCGTATGCCAGTTCTCCTACCCTCTGTAGTTCTGTTCACGACCCAGTCAATTGATAGTAAGAAAAGAAAACCTTACATGGTGCACCCTTGTTTTACTCCAGACTGGACTTGAAACCATTCTGTTGTTTCACCTTCTTCTATGAGTGCGCATTCAAAGTTGTTGTACATTGCTTTTGTCAGACTGATGAGCTCTTCTGGGATTCCATATATTGACATGATGTTCCATAAACTTTCGCGATGTATAGAATCAATTGCTTTCTCAAAGTCTATGAAATGTGTGTACAGAGTTGCATTCCATTCATGGACTTGCTCCAATATATTCCTGAGAGTAAAAATCTATTGATGGTACTTTTGTTCTCTCGAAACCCTGCTTGCTCCTTCCTCAAGATGTTGTCAACTCCCTTTTTAATCCTACTTATCAACACTCTGCCAAAGATCTTACTTATGACTGGTAAAAGTGTGATACCTCTCCAGTTTGTACACTCACGTAAGTTACCCTTTTTGCGTAACTTTACTACTAGTCCTTTGTTCCAGCCTGTTGGTGCTACACCCTCCTCTTTTACTTTGTTGAACAACTTTGTCAACTCCTTTGCTCTCTCTTCCAAATCCGTCTTTAGAAGCTCTACAACTACGCTATCATGACCAGCTGCTTTCCCACTTTTCGTTGATCTTATAGCATTTTTCACCTCTGTTGGTTGGAATGCTCCAATGTCAAACTCTCTGTCATTTTGTCTTGTCTCAATTTCATGTGGCTGTATAGGTCTCACAGGTGGTTCTTTGTTTAGTACTGTGTCAAAGAGTTCTTTCCAGATCTTCAGTCTTCGACTCCGCTCATTTGTTGGTTTTCCATTTTTATCGTTGACTACTGTACTTGTTCTTTTCTTCTCACCTGTCAGAGTCTTCACTATACAATGTAGTTCCCCTGCTCTCCCATTTTCTGCTGCTCTTTCAGCAATATCTGCCATCTCATTCATCCAATACCTCTTATCTTCACGAGCACTCCATTTAACTTCTTGGTCTTTTCCCTTGTATTGTTCTTTTATTCTTTTCTTGACTCTTTCTGAACGTGTACTTTCTAACTTCAGCTT
Source organism: Micromussa lordhowensis (assembly GCA_964020085.1). Taxonomy (NCBI): domain Eukaryota; kingdom Metazoa; phylum Cnidaria; class Anthozoa; order Scleractinia; family Lobophylliidae; genus Micromussa; species Micromussa lordhowensis. The sequence goes on along the minus strand of OZ026596.1, from coordinate 36,357,658 downwards.
TAGTTGTCTCCTTTCCTCTACTTTCTTCCACGTTCCGTTGCGCAACCAAGGTTTGCTGGTTTTCTTAGCTATGCCTAGTACATCTTTAGCTGCACCAACATATATATTCTCCATTCTGTTGTTCATGTAGTCAGCATTTTCTTCCTCCAAATCTGTCAGCGCTTGAAATCTGTTTCTGACCTCAATGTTGTATTTGACAAGCATCTCTTCGTCTGCTAGTTTCTGCATATCCAACCTTGTTCGACCTTTCATTTCCCTTGGGTTTCTTTTCAACTTCAGCTTGAGCGTGACTTCTCGCTAGAGAGCACGGGTTCCCTGAAGGATAGTTACCTTGTTGATCCTGCCAGTAAGTCATATGCTTGTCTCAAAGATTAAGCTATGCATGTCTAAGTATAAGCACTAGTACTGTGAAACTGCGAATGGCTCATTAAATCAGTTATCGTTTATTTGATTGTACCATTACTACTTGGATAACCATAGTAATTCTAGAGCTAATACATGCGAGAAGTCCCGACTTGTGGAAGGGATGTATTTATTAGATTAAAAACCAATGCGGGTTCTGCCCAGTTCTTTGGTGATTCATACTAACTGATCGAATTGCATGGTCTTGCGCTGGTGATGTTTCATTCAAATTTCTGCCCTATCAACTGTCGATGGTAAGGTAGTGGCTTACCATGGTTGCAACGGGTGACGGAGAATTAGGGTTTGATTCCGGAGAGGGAGCCCGAGAAACGGCTACCACATCCAAGGAAAGCAAAAGGCGCGCAAATTACCCAATCCTGACTCAGGGAGGTAGTGACAAGAAATAACAATACAGGGCTTTTCCAAGTCTTGTAATTGGAATGAGTACAACTTAAATCCTTTAACGAGGATCCATTGGAGGGCAAGTCTGGTGCCAGCAGCCACGGTAATTCCAGCTCCAATAGCGTACATGTATATTAAAGTTGTTGCAGTTAAAAAGCTCGTAGTTGGATTTCAGGATGGCTCGGCCGGTCTGCCGCAAGGTATGTTACTGGCCGCGCTGTTCTTCCTCGCAAAGACTGTGTGTGCTCTCAACTGAGTGTGCAGAGAATCTGCGACGTTTACTTTGAAAAAATTAGAGTGTTCAAAACAAGCATAATACATAAGCATGGAATAATGGAATAGGACTTTGGTTCTATTTTGTTGGTGTCAGGAACCGAAGTAACGAGTAAGAGAGAAAGTTGGGAGCATTCGTATTTCGTTGTCAGAGGTGAAATTCTTGGATTTACGAAAGACGAACTACTGTGAAAGCATTTGCCAAGAATGTTTTCATTAATCAAGAACGAGAGTTAGAGGATCGAAGATGATCAGATTCCGTCCTAGTTCTAACCATAAACGATGCCAATTTCGAACCAGTGCTCTCTGTGGCCCAGCAAGAGATGAATTGTTCTCTTCATAGTATTGAACAACTACATTTACATATCCGATACTAACTTGCACATTTTGTGATTGGACAGTGCCTAAAAAACGCTAATCCCTTTGTTTAAATGACGAGCTCTCATTGGACAATGATGAAATAAATGTACCAAAAAAGTCCAGGTGTTCATGGTTCGAGTGTCCTCACTGTAAAACCCTTTGGTGGTCTTTTCTTATAAATTGTAATTATGATGTTAATGAATACACAATTTCTTCCCAATTTTATCGCGAACTTTTGTTGTGGTGGTCACATTTCCATGGAATGTTCGCTTCAGAAAACAATTGGCAAAGAATCATTTGGAATAATAAAGAAATACAAATAGATAGAAAACCGGTATACTTTAAGAGTTATTATGAATCTGGGATTGTCTATTTAAATGATCTCTTATTTGCAAAAAAATCAGTAAAATTAACATTCTCCAATGGGTAGGCCTTCAACTCTTGAGGTCCTTCAGCTGCTGAAGGATGACGCTATGGATACGTGTCTAAACCAAATCTAAATCAGCTGATTAATTAAAACTGAATACATGCAGACATAAAAAAACCATCTGTAGGATATATATTAAGATGCCTACCTTTTTTTCAACGTCCGTAGAGTTCCCGGTGAATTCATTGATTGATGGTTGGGTGGGTTTGACGGTACCTCTCGCCTTCCCAGTACAAAATGGGTCGTCCGGAGGGTTGTTGTCGTTGTCGTGGGTTCCGTTTACCTGGACAAAAAAACAATAACCCCAAACACCTGCATTTTAATTGCCACACTGAGTGATGAACTCCAAAGTATTATGGGCAACAATATGCTTCAAAAGTCGTAAAATAGTAAGTACAATATAGGTATCAAGCAATGTTTTCAGGAAAATCAGAGATAAGTGACACGGAAAGAAAGAAATATATTTTCTTCCCGATCGTCAAACGCTTTAATTCAGTGCACGATAAAAGGGAGTTTAATAAGAGACCCACGACAGCAACGGCAACGGGAACGTCGCTAAACAAAAGGTTTAATGAGCAGAATAATTGCTCTGCACGTGCGTTATAATTCTTTGTACATTTCTTTGCCGTGCTCTGCAAAACAACAACGTGAACCACAATGGCTAAATATTTTATTTTTATTTGAAATGTTTCGCCCTGTCGTGCGCACATGGTTTGTCCAAAATTTATATGAATAACTGTGATATTTCTTCAACTCCTACTTTGAAAGTTAATATTTCAACAACGTTACAAATTAAAATGGTGTATTCTAATAATGAGAATTAAATTTGCCTCAGCTGACTAGAAGTGATCAGCGGGAAATTTAAATTTTCCTCACCATCATTCGTGCCCAGCATCGTAACTTGAATTCTGGAAGCTTGTGGTTTTTTTGCAGTCTTGACAAGCAAGCGTCATAGCTACTCTCACTTCTTTCCTCACCATCTTCTTCACTTTCACTCAGTGCAGTTGCTAATTTTAGAAAAATGATTATGGCAATGAATACAAATGCAAGAGCGTTTGCAAACAATATCTTTCCTCTTTTTTCCCGGAGGAACCCTTGAAGGGTCTTTATGTGAGTCCACCCACAAGGTTATGATGCCGTTTTTTGCCAAGGATAACGCCTCAGCAAGCTGGATCTCTGATGATATTGAGTACTTTTTCTTTCCGTCTGCGTAGTACCCAATTTGGAATGTTGTGTCTGACGCGGGAGTGATTTCCCCTCTGCAGTTCTCGAGGAGGTATTGCTTTAACGTGAACACATTTTCGCATAAGGGCACGCCCTTTACTGAATAGGTGTCGTACCTACTCTTGTTTGTTTCTTTTAAGACACGCAGACAGATATTCATAGTTCTGCTTTCCATTGCGCTGAAATCTCGTGAACTTAACGATGACACAGTGATCTAACACAACTCATAATGCCTTTCGGTATTGTCGCGTACGCTTTAACGCTTTTATTGGACAACCTTTCTCGAAACAGCTGTATAACAAAAGTTGCCTTTTGTTTGGCTCATTACTTAAATACAAGTGCAAATCTTGTGATTATTACCTTAAAGACGCTTAATGTTAAGTCTTTCTTTTTAATTGTTGTAGTTTGTAATTCTTTTTCGCATCAATGTCTTTTAATTTATTTCTTCTATTTACCGCAATCTTATTTCCTATTGTCATTCAATGCTTAAATTTTAATGTTGTTCTACTATTATTATAACACAGACTTTCTCACTTAGTGTTTCACATTTTCTTGTAGGGCGTTGCAAGAGCACATTTCACCAATTCATTCAAGATGTCACGGAAAGTGTGCAGTTGAAGGTTGCAAGTGATGAAACAGAAGTGAAACCAATATTACTCCCATTCTGCACCTGGGACAAGTTCGGCAATATATTGGCAAACTCTGGTGCAAGGTCCTTTGGACTGTTTGATGAATTAGTATCGTTTTTCACAACGATGAACATGTATTCAACTTCAAAAATGCAGGTCTCAGATACCAAAGAGTTCCAGGACTTTCTGAAAAGAGAAGAGAAACAAGGAATTATTTTAACAGTCAAATTATGTATTTTCCATCCCATTTTCACTTATGACAACTGACATAAAATCAGTATAAAATCATAGTGCTTTATCTTCTCGTGTTCTTAGTTGTACACACTTTACAAGGATGTTAAAAGAATTTTCTGCATATTGACACAATAATTTTTAAAAGATGATTCTTCAGTTTTCATTTCAAAAGATTTAGATTGTCACAAAATGAATGTCACCATGTATTGCTCCACAGTTCAGGAGCCTAAATAGCAAAAGTTTACAGGAATCAGCCATAATGCTGAAAATGACCAGAGCATTGTTGTTAACCCATCCTTCACAATATTTCCATTTAATATTTCAAATTACCTTTTTGTTTCATTGCAGTTACTGGGAATGCCAATTATCGAATGAACCAAACGTCTTTCACTTTATTGGGCTTCACTCAATCTCAAACTGCACTGCCCATCATCCAAGACAACCAAAACAACGCAAAAGGGTTTACGTCAAGATTCCTTTGGTATTTTCCCAGAACTGTATTCTGTAAACTGAAGGATACTGTATTGTCCGAGGAAGAAAGTACTAAACTCAAACAATTTAAAAAGGAACTTGGTAAGTTACCTCAGAAATTAACTTTCTTTTGTTGGTGTAATGTTATGATTTAAAGGCATTACAATATAGTGGCCTAAAATGAAATTTGTATGTAAAAGCCT
>OZ026596.1:36270533-36340533 GCA_964020085.1 Micromussa lordhowensis | reverse complement strand
TCTTCGCTGCAAAGTTACTTATTGAGATAGCGTCTTCCTTTAAGGAGATAGAACTTGTTAGCTAAAGCATGTCAAATCAATCTAACGTACCTGTCCAGGTTTCATTAAAACAACTCGCTCGAAAGCTTGTGAATAATACTGCAACAAGTTTCATACCAGAGAGGAAAACTGTTTAACTGCAGAGGTTCAGGTGGGCAGGATGATCAAAAGTCGCAAAAGGTGGATGTTATGTGTACCTCTATCGGGATTTCTGACTGCTTGCTAAAAGTGCGAGTAATTGGGATCCAATCTCCACGCAACATTTTAGTGTTAATTGGCATGGCAACACCGAAAATGGAGAAACTTGTCTTACACATTGTCTATATTTATTTCTAAAATCTCTCAACAGGTCTCAATTTTTCGTGCCAAGCCAGTTAATAATGTTATAACTAGTAATAATCACTGTAACTGTAGTTGATGAACATACATTTCCAATTTATTAATATAAATATGTTTGGAGTTTTTTTTGCATTGCGTGACACCGCTATTCACAAATACAGACTGTGGACTCCACAGATCAAGAAATTGGCAAGTAGTAGCTGAGTGCCAGATAATCACAAACCTCATGATGAGAATGATAAATTTTTCCTTGTCGTCCAACAATGTAAACAAATCATGGCACTGTCATAGCACCGATCAAAATCTGCTGTTATTCGACCATATTAGGCATTCTTCAAACTCAAGAAAAGATGAATGTTGAATTCTATTATTCTGTTTTTATTAACGGTTTGTTTACTTGTTGTATTGCGCAAAAGATACGCCAACATCCTGTATTGTGTTTTCCGTAACATGCGACCTCAGGTAAAGTGTCTGTCAAGACAAAAAACGCTTTAACTGTGACTCTGCCTCAAATTACTTGAGACCGCATCACTTTAAGCTTTTCAATTCAATAGGCGGCTCAATTGAATAGCCTTATCGGCTTTTCGCTCGACAAACTTTTTTAATTAGCACATCGCATGAAACTATATGAATAGGCTTTTTTCTGCTTTTTGCTCGACAAACCTTTGTAATTGCTCGCGAGAGACCAAAAAATGTCTGTCAAGGGAAAAAAACGCTTTTCCCGTGACTCCGCCTCAAATTCCTTTACGCCGCATCAGTACACAGAATTAGAACATGAATGGCCTTGTCAGCTTTTCGCGCGACAAACTTTTTTAATTAGCTCATCGCATGAAACTACATGAATAGGCTCTTTTCTGCTTTTTTACCGCAAAATTTCTCGAGGCCTCATCAGTTTAATTAGCTTTTCAATAGCAGCACAGGGAATTACAACATGAATGGCCTTTTCGGCTTTTCGCTCGACAAACTTTTTAATTAGCACATCGCATGCAGCTATATGAATAAGCTTTTTTCTGCTGTTTGCTAAACAAACTTTTTTAACTGGACGCGAGAGTCCAAAAAAGTGTCTGTCAAGGGAAAAAAACCTTTAACGTGACTACTCTTTCTAAAATTCCTTTGCGGCGCATCAATTTAAGACTTTTTGTCTAATCTTTTCGGCTTTTTGCTTGGCAAACTATTTAAATTACACGAAAGAGATCAAAGAAGTGTGTCTGTTGTGTGTGCTTCCACATGCTTTCGTGTCTAAATATGCAAAGTGAAAGAAACTTTTAGCATGACTCCGCCTCACTTAAGACCGCATCAGGTCCAGGTTTGTCAATAGGCAGCACACAGAGGTTTAACAAGTTTGCAGCACGTGAATAAGTAAACAACAAATTAAATTTCTATGAGTTAACACATTGTTGGTAATGACGTTATGAATAGGCATGTGAAAGGGACGCACTTCGAACTATTTGTGATGGAGCAATAGAGCTTTCACAACCAATCAAATTGTAGGATTTTCGATCCCACCATGTGTCGAGTTGCTATAAAAGGGTGAAAATGAAGTTCATTGATCATTGCATTGCATTCGGAGAATAGTTACCAATGGAAGTTTTAATAATGGAGAAATTGGCTCAAGATAAGTGGGGCCGTGGCAAGTTTTCAGAAGTTTTTCGATCGACAATCATTGATCCGTCCCCTATTAAGGCTGGCCAAAAAGTTAAAGTTCTTTGGGGAGAAAGTAGAAAAGAATATACAGCTGTGGTTGAATGCTATCCCGTAGCAAAAACCCACATTTCAAAACCCACAGAGAAAGACACAGAGTTGCCACAGCGTAGGGCTAAGGCCAAGAGAAAACTGGTGAGTAAAATTGTTTACTTTTCATAAGCTAATACTGGATGAGAGATTTATCCTCTACTTTTTATCGCAAGCATCTGTTAGAGCTGTTCGTTACTTTCATTGAATAACTTCATTACTTTTAATATAACTCGCTGTTTCTCTCTGTAGATCCCTGATGACTTCATTGGAGACTATACCGAAGCTGAAGCGGCCACGAAGAGGCAAAAGGAAAGACCAACGAAAAAGGTATGTTGTTCATTCAACTGTCAGTTTTGTCATCAAAGCGAATTGATTTCAAGCTAAGGGTTGCCACGCTCAGGAAAAATATCAGGAAAAAGTAATGATTCTTTAAAGGTGAAGGAAAATGTGAGCAAATCAGGAATAGAATAAGTGGCAACCCTCTCGCCCTTTGCCCATGATGAATGGCAACTTTCAGTTTGTGAAAAATACCCTCATGATGCATTTGTTGGAGGCAATTCGATAATTTTTAATTATGTGAATTAACTGAGACCTGTATTACTTTAAATTATTTGGTTCAAGTATATCTGTTGCACTAATGCAGTTGTACTCAGCATAAATTATTTATTACTAATTACTGTCACACCAAGATGGGGTTCAACAAATTTATTGTCACATAACCAACATGCAACCTAACAGAAGATAGACCCCCTTAACCTTAAGGGCGGGAGGGAAGGGTATAAAAGCCTAACACAAGGACATCATCCAAAACTGAGCAACCTAAAGCACATGTGCTAGTCACATGATCAACCTAGGACCAATGGCTGTGATCCATTAATTACATGTATTAACATAATTTAATACTTCCCAATTACTGTCACACCAAGATGGGGTTCAACAAATTTATTGTCACATAACCAACATGCAACCTAACAGAAGATAGACCCCAAACCCAAGGTGTGAAGTAATCAGAAGGTAGTAAAAGGAAGTGATGGAGACTGGTTAATGAGTTTTAGGGATGTTTTGAGCTAATGTTTTAGCGATACTGAGTTTTTGAGCAGGGTTGAGAACTAAATAAACCATGTAGGCATCAGATGACCAATCCCCCAAGAACTTAATGAACAGAGGTGAAGCCCCAGCATTAAAGGCAAAAGTAGCACCTCCTCTTCTGAAACTATGGGGAGAGTATTGGGTGGGGTCCAACCCAATGTTAACTATACAGGACTTAAGAAATTTAGTAAAATGATGCCCTGTAACAGGCTTGAACCCTGCGGGGGTGTGAATAGTAAATAAAGGTGCCCTGTTGTTTTGAGTGAAATTAGCAAGATGATGTTTCAAGGCAGAAACAGGACACAAGACAGAATGAGGGATAAAAGGTAATACATAATATAAAACATAATATAATACATAATATAATATAATAAACATAATATAATACATAATATAAAAGCCTAACGCAAGGACATCATCCAAAACTGAGCAACCTAAAGCACATGTGCTAGTCACATGATCAACCTAGGACCAATGGCTGTGATCCATTAATTACATGTATTAACATAATTTAATACTTCCCATATATATCATTTGTGAGATAAACAATACTTTCCCAAATAATAGACGTTCACTTCCCATCAACAATTTAAGATAGAGGATCAAAAAAAATATTTTAAAGTGGTACTATGATCAAAAAATCATTTCCTTTTTTCCTTCTGATTTTGAAAGCGTGTTCGCTTAACAACCAACTGGCAAAATTTTTTTGAGCTTTGAGTTTTATTCGAAGGCTGTTTGTTTCGAGTCTAAGTTTTGGATTTGACGGTCCGCCATTACTCACGTTCAAAACTGACCGATAGGACATCAGAGGGTTGGATCTAGAGAAAATGACGTCATTTACTCACTAGCTTAACATTTCAGCGTGTAAACGCAATTTATTATATATGCAAAACACGGGTTTAAAAGTCTGAAAGCCCGAAACTCCCATGCTGCATATTAATTCAACCGCGTACACACGTATTGCATTCTTAAACTAGTGAGTCTTTGACGTCATTTTCTCCTCGACCCAGCTCTCTCAAGATTTTAAAGTTAGTAATGGCGAAGCAATAAATAAGAAAATTCCAGTTAAAATAAACAGGTGTCTTTTTAAAATCAGAACTTAAAACTTGGGTCAGTTAGTGTTTAGTTGACATAGTTTTGAAATCCAAAGAAAAAAAAGAATTGTTTTTTTGGTCGTAGTACCACTTTAATTACAATAATTTTGGCTGTCATGAAGAAATTTAGTTCAAGAAGTTAAAGAACAAAAAATGCTATGTACATCTTCAATAGGCCACTTTCTATATATCAATCTTCTAACATGGCTTTGAGGCTTTCTGCTCAAAACAAAAATAGTTTAATCTTCTCATGATCCTCAATTCCCAAAAACAAATTAAATACAAAGAAAGCATCACCAAATTTAGAAGTTTGTCCTGAAAGCATCCAAGCTATGTTAGAATATTGTTATATCCAACATGGCCTGTTGCATAAGTTGAGGTTTAATTTCATTTCTAAGCACAATTGTAATATCCGAAAATGTTATATAACAGGTCTCTATTCCAGAGGGAGGTCCCAAATTCTACACCTGTCAGTATCAGTGCAATTGCTGCTTTCATTTTGGGAAACTGCTGCTTCTAAATTACAAGCAACAGTACATACATCTGACACAGGAGAAGAGTTGCCACTTACACCCTTTCAGAGGAAGAGCACACTGATCAGACTGGTGAATGCATAGATCATGATGTTGATGTAAATTCCCAGGAACAGGATGAGCCCCAACAAATCATTGGACCAGAAGCAGTACAAATTGCTTGCTCCATTGTTGGCACATGTCTCACATGTATGATTCATAGTACAGAACTAATGAAACTTAAATATGTTATTTACCTTCATGTTCATATGTAGTGATTATGCGATGTGTGTTCCAGCCTATTTAGGAACATTGTGTTTTGTTCGTTAGGTCACTTTCCTTTCACACTTGTATCTGCAGCCAGGTGTAAGAGTGGTTATCCACAACTTATAACGACAGGGGTAATCCAATTATGTAGTAGACTATCACGAAGAGCAAAACAATAACACCTACCCTCCCTGAAGACATTTTGGTTCTCCTATTGTACTATTGTTGTTAAGGACAAATAAACCAATGAAAATGGACTTTCTGAGCATATTTTTAGAGGACTTTAGGGGTCCTAGAAAGACGGGTATTTGTCTTAAAATCACGCGCTCGAAAAGTGCAGGTAATCATGGCGCGTTGCGGACCAAATCTACAAACTTCCAGGGTCTTGTTTTCATTCCTAAAACGGATAAATTACTCCTTTGGCACTTAAAATGGAAAGAAAAAAACATAAATCGATGTTTAGGTGGCCTTAGAATGGAAGATCAAGGTGAATGGAACCCTCAGACCTTTCTGGTGAATAATTTTTCCTTCCTTCAACCGCGGCGAAAACAAGACGATCGGGTGCGTTTTTCAAGTGAGTTTTGAATACAGATCGCGGATTTAAAGCAGCTGCCTCGACTTTAGAAAACAAAAATGATAATGTGCAGTATTAGTTCGAAGTTGAATTCAGCTTTTAGCACAATAGGCAAAGCCACAACCGATAAAATAACTGCAAAACTTGTAGGGAAAAACTCACGCTTTCGCTTTTGCGTGAAAATTAATTCAAACATGTGGTCATGCCGCGAAGCACGTCTCTACAATTTTGAACATTTTTGTGCTTTTAGATAAGTTTTTTTGCCTCATCTTGAATGAAAATTTATTGTTATTGAACTTCCTGTCACGTTTCTTTCATTTGGTTGCCTATATTTGGGAATTTTAGGTTTTTAAAGTGAACAGTATTTTTGAACGCTGGAATTCTGCATATTTAATTTACGGCGACCCCTCGTGGTTTGTTTGTTTAGTGTATTCGCTTCCCTCAAATATATTTTATTGAGTCTTGTTCAGCTTCTACAGAACACCTGAGGATAGAACTAAGTTGGCATTAAATTTACACAGTTGAAAAACGATTTATCTCAAAATAATTGCCTTGTTTTTGTCGTCTTGTTGATGTACATTTTTCAACTTTCTTTCGCTGCGCTGTATTATTTCGTCGGGCAGCAAAAAAATTATCTGATTTCTTCTTTTTGAATTGGTTTTACGTGTGTTTTTCGCCTTTTATTTTCTGGTATTTTCTTTAATGTTCTCCGTTATAGTAAAAGAATGCAAATTCTGTTGTATTTGGTTTCGTTTCATCCCCTGAAGTAAACATTTAACTCATTTTTGAGTATTCAATTTTCTCGCCGTTTTGTCACGCGGCGAAGAAAAAAATATAATTTCTTGTTTTCATTACAAGTTATACGCATCAAGTTGAGTTCTTTTTGTTGATATTTTTTACTATTTTGGCCGTTCATTTATTGAACTTTAAATAAACAAAGTCTTGAAACCTGATCTTGTGTCTGTGGTTACTGCGCATATGGTTTATTTTTGTGCTTTCACTCGCTCTGACATATTTCCAAAAAACGCCAGGAAATTAGGGGTGGGTCGCGGACAGTTTGATGCAGGAGTCAATGGGTTAAAGGTGAAGGAAAACGTGAGGGAATCAGGAATAGAATAAGTGGCAACCCTCTCGCCCTTTGCCCACTAAGTGGTAGATTTTTAGACGTTGGCCAACTGGCCGTTAGCAAAACAACTCAGTAGCGGTGTCTGTTACTTAACAACTATTCACCGAAGTGGAGGTGGCTAGCGGTGAATATTTACTAAGCCGTGAAGCGGCGAGGTAATTATCCAACACTAGCCATCGACAGTATATACTAAAACAGTGAGTTAATATACAGCACAAAAAATTAATTTGGATGATTTCTTCACACTTGTCACGGATGCAAACTGGGACGCCATTTTTCCCCGAGTCGTTCGGAGGTTAAATAGTTAACAATTATCCTACGAAATCGCGCAGAATATCGTCTGATACTTAGCCGACAAGAAATTGATAACAAAAAAGCCTAAATCCTTGTAAATCTCTCTGTCGAAATTTTCTCACTTCAGTTTTTCTTCCCACGTACGAAGCTACGTATACCGCCGGATATCTGTTACCTACGGACGACAGATATCGAGAGCATCATGACCATATTTGGACAGTGTTACAATTTGTTGAATAATAACACAGGTTATTATTAGGCTGTTTTGTTATCAATTTGTTGAATAATAAAACAATTATCCTGCTCAATCTCGCGGAATATCGTCTGATTTTAGCCAACTCGGCCTACGGCCTTGTCGGCTAAATATCAGACGATATTCCGCGCGATTTCGCAGGATAATTGTTAAATATTCGGAGTATGATGAGCCAATCAGTGCACGCAATCAACGCTATCCACTGTTTTAAGTATATACTAATGACCTGTTATTTACTGGTTAACCGAATGGTTAATGTGTTTTGTCTTCCTGATTTCTGAAACAAATTTGCTTTCCCTTCGGGGTCGAGATTTCGGGTGTCCACTGAATGACGGGAGGTCACAGTATATCTTCCTATGGTTTTACTTATTTTATACACTACTTAAACATTACAAATGCGTTGTGGATCGCGAAATGAAAAGTAACGGTGGTAAATATGGCATACAGTATCAGGTTGACTGACGTGGCTTTACTTATGTTAAAATCAATTTGCAGAAGTCAGATACCACCAGTAGAAATTTAAAGGGTGCAAAGAAAGATAAGAAGGAGAAGCCTAAGGGAAAGGTATGGTTCTTACTTCAAGCAATATTGTCATACTACACATAAAAATAGAGAGCCAAAATGGTTATTTGTTTTTCATGGTTTTTTTAGTTGTATCACTCTGGTCTAATTTTGTCATTTACGGTTAGTATTCACAACGAATGCTTGAATCCTGATTCACCTCTTCTTATTTGACCTACGATGTTCCACTTTATAAGACCATTTCATTCTTCCTAAGCTCTCTATGTATTGTCTTATGGTCGTTTGGCTATTTCTAGATAAACTAGAACTGCATTTTATGATCACTGTTCATCTAAGACTACATGTCCTGAGATGCTCGATGATGATGCGATTTTGAGCTTTACGTAAAATAAGCCGAAACCCGTGTTTTGGAGAACATACTACTGTATACTTTATACCGACTGTAAAATTTATAACTTATTTCATTTCCCTTCAGGTTTTGAAAGTATCATCTCTGCCCAAGGAGTATTTTACCGACTCTGAAGAAGGTTCGGATTCTGACTATTTGAGCGAAGGAGAACCTTTAATAACTGTAATCCGTTCTGCTCATCGGAGGAAAACGCCGTCCCTTGCTGCCCAACACACTGAAGAAAGCCTTCCTCGTGATGACAGTCCATTACCACCAGCAGACATCATTGGCGACTTTGCAGACGGGGATGCCGACCTGTCAAACGGACAGGAAATAATAGCAGCCGCAATTAACACATTGGAAAAGACTGTAGCTAACGCTAAGGTACAAGGGTTACTTGGGTAATTTCCCGAGTTTCCTAGCGCGCGTTTTCGGGAACACGTTTTTTGCTCTTGCGAACGTCAGATGTAGAGCAGCCGAAGTTGTCTTGCTAGTTTATGGTATAATAGAGCGTTTTTCTTAGATTCTCTGTGGAATTCAACCAGTCCATTACCTCGTCGCTGGACAAAGGTAATTTGTGGATCAATTTCGCTCTATTCGTCTTTATTGTGCCTTCGTAAAACTTAGATTTATTTCACCATAACAAGGCGACTCGTTACGGTTCGTTTTTCTCATCAATTTGTTTCATGTATTACCTTTAGTTTTATGCTTCACTGTAACCTGTTGAGGAACTAAGGACGAAGTTGTAATTCTGCCAGCAATAAATTATTTGGATCAAATTGGACTTAAGACTTATTTATCGCGCGAAACGTCGCCGGTAACAGTAAAAATTTGGATACGAGTCCGTGGACTGGACGCATGGATATTGGATTCTGGATCATCTCAAGATGAGTGCTCCGTCGCCTACGCAGATAAACACACCTGATAAAGATGGATCAATTAAGAGTACAAAGGATATGCAAGATGCTCAACTGACGTCTGATGAATTGGAAGGTAGGAAACATACTCTAACACAAAAGGGTTTGGAGTATCAGTTGCCATTTAAGAAGAAAAGTTATGAAGACGCCTTAACTAAATTAAGGAACTGTGTTGACACAGTCGACATGTTATGGATTGATGCAAGTGATAGATAAACTTCGCCAGCTTATAACTGAACTAGAAGAAAGTTGACAGGCATTTGAAATAGCACGATCAGGATATGCACCCCTTTTATCAGAAGAAGAATTGCAGCAACTCTGTGGTGAATCTTCTGATCTTCTAAGGCAAGCAGTGCAACTAAGAACAAATGCTGGTGAACGTATTTTCATATTAGAAAAGGATGAAATCAATTCTCGCACAACAACCAGATCATCTTCGTCAAAAAGATCAAGGAGCTCAAATGCCTCTGAGACAAGAGCAAGGGCGTTTGCAGAAGCAGCAAAAAGGAAAGTCGAATGGCAATATGCTAAGCTGGAAATGCAGAAGAAGGTGGAATTAAAAATGAAGGAGTGTGAAATAGAAGAAATGCAGAGAAAGAAAGATTATGAAAGAGCTGAAGCTGAAGCTGCTGCACTGGCTAAGGTCGAAGAAGAAGAGGAAGAAGATAAGAAACATATACCTGACTGCTTGGATGATATCCCTTGTGAAACGGATAAGGAAGATCATGTGCTTCAATACTTGTCAGCACTTCCTACTACCTCTGCTTGCACCAGTGCTACTTCAACCAATCATGTGGATCAACCAGCAGAACACCCCAGTTAGTGTTGTAAGCACCACTCCTCTCACAGTTCATCCTAACAATAGCACAGCTTCAACTACTGTTGCATATGGAACTCCGGAAGTAAGACCATCTGTACTGAGACCATCAGCCACACCCTTCTCTCCCTTGTATTCCCAAACAGTGATGCCAACATTCTCCACCCCGCTCTATTCAGCAGTTGATCCGCTCAACATTACAAAGGCAATCACGGAAAGTTTTGAAGCTGCTCGAATGCCACCCCCAAATCTAACAGTTTTCACTGGAAATCCATTGGATTGGCCAACTTGGAAGAGCGCCTTCGAAACTGTAATAGAGAAGAGAGCTATCAATCCCAGTGAAAAGATTCTATATCTGCTTCAATATTTGGCTGGAGCTCCAAAGAAAGTCGTGGAAGGTTATCAGTTTGTGTCTTCACCTGACGCATATCAAACAGCCAAGGGCATCCTAGAGAAACGATTCGGCCATCCGTCTGTTGTTCCTGATGCCTTTCGAAAAAGGTTGGAAAATTGGCAGAGGATAGCCCCAAGGGATGGAGCTGCCTTGAGAGAATTTGCTGACTTCTTACAAACCTGTAAACTAGCAATGCATTCGGTTGAGGATCTCGAAACATTGAACAAGGAAAGTGGCAACAAGAAACTAGTAAAGATCCTTCCTGCTTGGGCTCATCCAAAATGGGGAACTATGGTTCGGGATTATCAACTAAAGCACGGAGACACCAAGTTCCCTCCTTTCACAGTATTTGTCAATTTTGTCACCGAGATAGCTGAGATACAGTGCTTGCCCGTACTTTCGGATGTAGAAGTCAATAAGCAAGAAAGAGAGGACAGAAATAAGAATCGCAGGAGAGGTCCTGGTCATGGAGGGCGACTCCACGTCAATTCACTGTTAACAGATGTCACTAATTCTTCAGCTACTTCCAAGAAAACTACCAGCAAACCATGTGCAAGGTGCAGGGGGCCCCATGACTTGAACACCTGCCAAGAGCTTCTGAGAGTTCCTCTAAAGGAGAGATTGTCATTCCTGATCAAGAAAGGATTCTGCCTAAGGTGCCTAGAGCACGGCCATATGGCAAAAGAGAATAAGTGTACAGCAAGATTGAAGTGTGCATCATGCAAACAACAGCATCCCACATGTCTGCACAGAGAGCAGTAACCAGACAAGTCAAACGAAACAGAGCATGTTTCTCAATCAGCATCTGAACAATTACCAGTGCCAACATCAGAACCAGCGTCCGCCAAGTGTACAAGAGTGTGTGGAGTTGAAGGTTGAGAATATTAAGATCGAAATGAAGCCTTACCTGGAGAAGAAAACTATGAGCGATGAAGAGTTATTCGAGAAACTAAATGTGTGTTACAGTGACGAGATGGAGCGATCACAGAAATTTGGTTCACAGCTAACCCCCAAGGTAAATGCTGTTCAAGAAGGAGGGGACAAGCAGGCAAAAAAGAATACTGAGGTGGAGCAAGCCCTTATGAAAGAACTAAGGGAGCTTAAGGCAGAAGTGGCTGCAGTTAAAGAGAGAGTTCGGGCCCCACCCCAAGCTCAAAGCTCCCCCACACAGCAGCCCAGGAGACAACCTCCACAGTGTAGGACCTGCCAACAAAGTGGGAATGGATGGCTTTGCAACCATTGCTTCAGGTGTGGGGCTAGTGGCCATTATGTACGCGAGTGTAATGCCCAGTTTAGCCGACGCTCTCCTGCAGAATTTCAGGGAAACGGTCAGAGGTCACGCCCATGGGACAGGGTGTGACCGGGCAAGAAAATCAGTCCCGTTGTGTTCAGTGTGGAAAACAAGGAACAGACCGTGCACCACTTAACCGCTGCCGAGCTTGTAAGACCAGCACATATTGTTCAAAGGGATGTCAAGTAAAACACAGAACTGTGCACAAACCAGTTTGCATCGCTATACAGGAACTTTTTTTTTTAATTTAAACATATTTGTAATTGTTTGCCCCAAAAGCACCTAGGCTTATCAAGGGGGCTCACAATAATACAGTAATCAGGCTTAGAACTAAACAGACGGACACAAACATCACACAAAGTCACAACAAATAAATTTACATAACTAGAGGACAGACAGTGGCCATTGAGAGGCAATTTGTACTATTAAAAAAATTACATCAGTAGAAAAGTATTAAATCTAGTCACCTCTATTAACTATGATTAAAATAACAGTCAAACAGTGGTCATCGAAAAGCGATTAGTACTCATTATAAAACGCTGGACTTCACGAAATAAAGCACAGTTAATATCATAATTTACAGATTTAACGCCGTACAGTAAGAAATTAATTTTCCTAGCATCGCTGCTTGATGACCACGTTTCACCGAGAATAGCAGCAGCAGAGGTAAAGAGGACATTACGTTGAGCGGCATACCTGGGGCAGAACAAAAAGAAGTGTTTCACCGATTCAGAGTCAAGACCGCACTCGCAAAAAGGTGATGCACAACGGAACGATGCAGGAACTTGAGAAACAGAAAGCAGCTGAAGATGCTGGTGATGATTTGAACACAACGTTTCCCTGCCACTTAACGCCAAGACAGCAGGCTGGACTGACAAAACTCGTAGGACGGAGGTGCGTGGTAAAATGCCTAATTCAGGGAAAGGAAGTGGAGGCGTTATGGGATACAGGCTCCCAGGTCTGTGTTGTGTCAAGGAAGTGGCAACAAACTCACTTACCACTGGAGGTATTAAGAAATGTTAAAGAGTTGTTGGGGTCTGGAGAAGAGTTAAATTTGGAAGCAATGAATGGGACAGACATTCCATTTGATGGTTGGATTGAAGTCAGGTTTAAGTTGGCTGGAGATGACACAACTGCTGATGAACTGACAGTTCCAGTACTGGTGGGACAAAAGGAGCAAGAGTACCCGATCATTGGCTTCAATGTTATAGAAGAAGTTCTCAGTCAACACAGTGAAAATCCCCAAGCGGCAAGTAACATTATTCAGCAATCATTTCCTTCAGTTCACCATACTCACGCAGGTGCTCTGGTCAATTTTATCCAGTCAAGATCACAGGATACCGGTATTACAGCTGTTAAAATTGGAAAGAGAGATGTTATGCTGCCAAAAGGAGAGGCAACGAAAGTTAAGTGTCAAATTCACTTCGGGCCTGTTCCAGAGGGAATGCCAGTGATATTTGAGCCCAAGGAAGACAGCGAGCTCCCAGATGGACTGGAATTGGGTGAGGAACTCACTAAAATAGCCTCGGGGAAATCTAGTCATGTGACCATCTTGGTCCGCAACAATACAGACAGAAACATCTTGCTAAAGCGCTGAACAGAACTAGGCCGAGTACACATGGTTAAGTCAGTTTTACCAATTCCAAACCCTCCTGACCTAAAGTACACTCGAGAAGAGGAGGAACCCTATTCCGAAGATACCTCGCATCTAGGTCACGAACAAGATGAATGGGAGCCACCAGTTGACTTGAGTCAGCTAGAAGAAAATGAACAATTGGTTGTTCGCGAAATGCTACGACAAGAAGCTGGTGCCTTTGCAAGAAACGACGATGATGTTGGCTGTGTTGACAATTTGGAGCTTCATATCCAGCTAAAGGACAATGAGCCAGTACAGAAGAACTATATCTCCATCCCCAAGCCATTCTATGGGGAAGTGAAAGAGTACTTAGAAGACCTGATTAATCGAAACTGGATCTCCAAGTCCCGCTCGGCTTACTCCTCACCCATGGTCTGCGTTCGTAAAAAAGATGGAAGCCTGCGACTGTGTATTGATTATTGAGAATTGAACAAGAAAACCTATCCAGAACGGCAGCCGATTCCCCGTATACAAGACATCTTAAATGGTCTGGGCGGTAACAAATGGTTTACAGTCCTGGACCAAGGGAAGGCCTACCACCAAGGCTTCATGGCAGAAGAAAGTCGCCCCCTCACCGCATTTGTGACCCCTTGGGGATTGTATGAATGGAATAGAATACCCTTTGGGTTAATGAATGCACCGGCGGCCTTCCAAAGGTGTATGAATGACTGTCTAGACGGCTTACGTGACCACATCTGCATTCCCTACCTGGATGATATCTTGGTGTATAGTAAGACCTTTGATGAACATGTTCAGGATGTCCGACAAGTCCTGCGTCGACTACAGGAACATGGGATAAAGTTAAAACCATCAAAGTGCAAGTTCTTTCAACGACAAGTTAGATATTTGGGGCGGGTTGTTTCCGACGATGGCTACTCTCTAGATCCAGAGGACACGGCCGCTGTACACAACTTAGCAAAACAGAAACCAGCAACAGTGGGTGATGTGCGTAAACTGCTATGGTTCCTGAGTTACTACAGGCAATACGTCCAGGATTTCTCACGCATAGCTAAACCCCTGTATGATCTAATGGCTAGCCCTGATCCATTGGCTGGTAATCATAGGGTAACTTGGACAGAGGAACATCAGAAGAGGCTTGACATCCTTATCAATCAACTGACTTCTCCTCCAGTGATGGCATTTCCCGACTTTACAAAACCATTTGTGCTTCACACGGACGCCTCCCAAGAGGGACTTGGAGCTGTATTGTATCAAGAACAGGATGGAAAGTTGAGAGTTTTAGGTTATGCCTCTAGGACATTGACTCCATCAGAGAAAAATTATCATATGCACGCGGGAAAATTGGAGTTCCTTGCCCTCAAATGGGCGGTAACTGAGAAGTTTCGTGATTACTTGTACTACTCCACGTTCTTCACTGTCTACACCGACAACAATCCACTTACTTACATACTGTCGTCAGCTAAGTTGTCTGCAGTAGGGCACCGGTGGGTGGCAGAACTGGCAGATTTTAATTTTAACATTAAGTATCGGCCTGGTAAATCTAACATTGATGCGGATGTACTATCCCGCCTACCACTAGATCCTAGTGAATACATGGAAGACTGTACTGCAGAAATGGAAAGGGATGTAATCTGTGCAACAATACTAGCAGTAATTCATCAGGAAGAAGATGCTACACCCTGGATGGCGGCAGTCTCTGCAAGAGTTGGCATTGTTCACGCAGAACCGGCCATCACAGATTTAGTTTTCTGACAACTTACTTCAGAAGAAATACAAAGAGCTCAACGGGAAGACCCCGATATCTCAAGAATCTTAATATACAAGAAACGGGGATATCCCCCATCAGGAGGAGAACGGAAAAACGAGACTTGTACAACATCTTGTTACTTGAGAGCATGGAATAAACTCCACATATCAGCGGACGGGATTCTGTGGCGCCAAACTAAGAGTCGATTACAATTAGTATTACCTACAAAGTTTAAGCAGCTAGTTTACCAGGAGCTCCACATTGAAATGGGTCACCTGGGTGCAGATCGAGTGGTGGATTTGGCGAGGTCCAGGTTCTATTGGCCTTACATGCAAGAGGAAATTGAGTACTTCATTGCCAACAAATGTCGCTGCATCCAGCAAAAGAAGCCCCAAACCCCCCCCTAGAGCACCAATGGAGATCATTACGACTGCCCCTTTTGAGATGGTGTCTATAGACTTTCTCCATTTGGAGAAAAGCCAACAGGGATTTGAGTACATTTTGCTGATAGTAGATCATTTCACAAGGTTTGCACAGGCCTACCCAACCCGAAACAAGACAGCATGAACGGTGGCTGAAAAAATATACAATGACTTTGTACCACGATTTGGATTTCCAGCCCGTATACACAGTGATCAAGGGGGAGAATTTGAGAACAATCTCTTCCGCCTTGCATAAACTGTCTGGCGTTTCCAAGTCTCGCACCAGCCCCTACCACCCGCAAGGGAATGGGCAAGTGGAGAGGATGAACCGCACGCTATTGTCTATGCTGCAAACACTCCCAGACCTGAAGAAACGAAAGTGGGATGAATCGCTCAACAAGATGATTCACGCGTACAACTGCACCAAGCATGAGGCGACAGGATACGCTCCGTATTTTTTCTTGTTTGGATGAACACCGCGCCTACCCATCGACCTAGTGTTCAATTTGAATCATGATTGCGCAAAGGGAGATTACAACACTTACGTCCAAAATTGGCAGTATGATATGAAGGAGGCATACCAGATAGCTCAACAGAATGCGAAGAAGATCGCCGAGCGCGGCAAGGAATATTACAACAAAAGAGTCTGAGGTGGAGTTCTCCAGCCAGGCGATAGGGTGCTAGTTAGGAACCTAACAGAGCGCGGTGGACCCGGAAAATTACGATCCCACTGGGAGCACGTTATCCATGTTGTAGTTGAACGAATGGGAGTTCAAAGTCCAGCTTACAAAGTTAAGCCTGGGAGTGGGGGTGGCCGTACAAGAGTGCTCTATCGGAATTTACTACTTCCTTGTGACTCACTAGAGTTAGATGCCCCAAACCTGGGATTTGGTACAAGACCCCGAAAAACAACAACAGAGAAAAAACCTTTGTCTGTATCGGGAAATGACTTACAGAGCTCGGGAGAAGAAGAAGATTTCGGTAGTGTGGACCTTGTGAAAGAAATATCTACTGAAGTAAGAGCTTCAAAGTCAGTGTCTCCAGAAGAGGACTTGCCTTCAGCTTCAGTCGCGAATCATGCGACTCCGGAGGGCACCAATGGGCCATCAGACGAAATGCAACCTACAAACGAAGGGAGTACTGAAAATGACGAAACTGAACAATCAGAGGGGGAGGACATTGCTGAGCAGGACGTGCGGACTCGGCCGCAGCGCCAGAGAAGACCGCCGCAGATCCTGACTTACAACTCCCTTGGAAACCCACAGTACCAGTGTGCTGAGCCAGTAGTCGGCAGTTCATTCGTTAACTCCATCCAAGCCCCAGCCATGGTAGCTATTCATCCTGGGGTGCCCCTTTATTTCTGGGTGTGGCCATGCTGTTTACAACCTGCCTACTACTAGAGGGCATGAGAGGAACCTTATCTAAGACCTGAACATTCAAGAGAAAAGCGTGCAAGGCGCTAAAGGAGACACTGTTAAGCAACATTTACAGTGTAGTTGCCAAGAACTCTGATAAATAGTTTTGTAGTATTTAGAACACTTTCATTTTTGGTGGGGAAGTGTGTAGGGTGCGTGACATGTTTTGTTGAGTTTGTGACTGCAGGCTTATGAACCGCAATGTATGTTGGGAACTTGAGCGAGAAAATGTGTGTGCTCGAAGAATATTTGAGGAGTACAGAGCTTGTGCTTCAGTAAACGTTTTCTGATTTGATTTGAGCGTGTAACAACACTAGCAAGACTGACAGCTAAACCTTCGGTTTTTGATAACCTTAAGATTTCAGCTGGCTGAAGACCTTGCTTCTGTAGGAGCTCTATTCGAGTTCTTGTATAATTCATAACTTTAGCCATGATAACATCAAGATTGTTTAAAAGTGAATGACAAACACTCTACACAGATCGAATAACACGCGATTATGACAAGCGTAAATGCTGTTGCTATGGTAATATAACTGCCCCTTCGCTGTGCGGAGACTGGGGTCCAACTGGGAAACTTTGTGTTTCTTTAGGGCCGATTTACACGGTACGACTTTCTCGCATGCGGCAAGCTTACGACAGGCCTACGACACGAATTGTTTCGTGTAAATCAAACTTACAACTCGCTTACGACTGTTCTGTACATAAAAAAAATAGGGTTTTAAAAGATGTTTTAAAACACTACGACAATCGTAGCCGAAATCGATAGAAAATGACGTATTTTGTGGCAAATTTCTTCTGAGTAGGGGACGAATCAAAATCAAAATGGTGGACAAAGTTGTTGTTGACTGAATCACATGAACTCATTTCTTGAAAAGTACTGAACAGATTAAAGCGAAAAACAGCTCGTTAGAAAGCTTTTCCAAAACGCACGACAGCAAAAACATTTGTTTACCGTTTGTTAGAACTTTCACTCTGAAAATCCCGGTGCAAACTTTTGCATATTTAATTTTGTAAGTGAAAATGTCGTGCGCGTGTAAATGGTCCTAAATCATGTCGCAGACCTGTCGTAAGCTTGTCGCGAGCGACAAAGTTGTATCGTGTAAATCGGCCCTTGAAATTGTCTGACGGCAAACCTGAAGTTTGACTTTGCCGCTCTCTCGGCTCTGATAACGAAACAAAAGAGAAAATGCAATGCTTTTGGGTTGTGGAATCACCTTCACAGTCTCAGTCGCTGCAGTGTAACGAGGTAAGTTTATTTAGGCTTTAGAGGAGTCAATCATAGCTTCGATTTAAAAAACTATTTCGGCTAAATTTATACGCAAGCTGTACCAAAAGTAAGCTTATATTCAGTTATTCCTCGACTGTGTTCATTACATTCAACACTAACTCATCATACATAACGGCATCACTATGATATATCGTTATAGCGAACTTCTCTACAATGATTGATGATATATCGCTGCGACATATCGTTTTGCTGTACGAGATATCGTGGCAGCGATTTCTCGCTTGAACGATATCACAGCGATATATCATGAAGATCACGACGATTTATTACTAATTTATCGTTTTGATGCTCGCCGATTCGACCAATATCTCGCTGATTTATCGGCGATAAATCACGGGAACAAAGCGCGATATTCAGCGATTATCGCTTGCATTACTTTTGCACAGTACTGTAACGCTAGCACGATCTAACAAATAGTACCGACCACTAAATCAGCTAAAAGGCCATGAATATCAACTGTTTCCACAGTATTTTCTGCACCAGGTGCAACCACTTTTATTTGACCACCTTGAAGTTCCTCTATTTCCTGGACAAATTTTTCTTGGAAAATCTTCAGGTCAGGTTTTTTTGGTCCACAAGACAAACCACAAACTAAAACATTTGAAAATGAATACCTGAGTTCAGGTGGGAATTCCACAACAAAGCACTGTATGGGCCATAGATTCATTGTTTTAGACTTGACAGCAGGAGCACCATCAATATGGTATACCAGTGAGATAAGCTGGCACAAGTCGTTTTTTCCATGTTTCTCTTAGTATACTATACCACAAAATATATTCGAGTAGACACCAGCATGGTGCATGTGGTGCCTTTTGTAGGCAAGAATTTTGTCCCAGTGGTCTGCAATAGGATGCAAATGTGATCAGCAAAATGTTTGTTTTGAAACATAAGATATATAGGCACACAACATGTGCCAATACAGCACAATGTTTGAGTAAAGAAAACATATTTTGTGTACATCATTATTTCAAAGTCTGTAAACACAGGAAAGTACCTGATGTTAGTTACATGACCAACATGACTGGCTTAGCTAGATTGAAATGTTCCAGTTTAAAAGCATTATGGGTGTCGGGTCGTACATTACAACTTCACGCCGCTTTAAATGTGTCTTTCTGAAATGGCTTATACCACTGGATGTTGTAGCTTGAAGGCTCAGTTTATTCCTTGGGGCATTGCTTTCGGTAGCATCCAAAAGCATCTCGAAAAAATTTTGGTTTCATTCAGTTTGAAAAAGGTGGGATATTTTGGAAGGAGACCTCAAAGAGACTTCAAAAGACGGGAACAATACTGCAATTAAGGGACCATGGTCAAACTGACTTGTGAACGTATCCTTTTGTTCGCGATGTGAGAATGATTTTCAAGTAATCACCGCAGACATTTTATAGATTTGGCTTCCTCGCAACGTATTTTCAAATTTTGTAAGCTTAAGCTTGTGTATTTTTGAATACAGGTCATATGGAGAGCTTTAAAAAGAGATCTTGAATGAGCTGTTTTGGTCACGGAACGCCAAAATTAGAATTTTTTTTCTTAGAGCGGCGGCCATCATTACAGTAGATATTTTATGCGTGAACTCGTTCCGATGCATGGTGAATGCCCAGGTCGCTTAATGGTTTGAACTTTTCCTTTGACCACAACTTTTTAATTGGACGCTTTCGAGAAGCTCTATAAAGGAGAGATTTAATTGAGGATTCTACGGAGCCCTCTAGGGGCCATCCTGAGTTCCTAAGTTTCCGAGTTTCCCAGTTTCCCAGTTTCCCAGTTTCCGAGTTTCCGAGTTTCCGAGTTTCCGAGTTTCCGAGTTTCCGAGTTTCCGAGTTTCCGAGTTTCCGAGTTCCCGAGTTCCCGAGTTCCCGAGTTCCCGAGTTCCTGAGTTCCTGAGTTCTTGCGTTCTATAGTTCTTGTGTTCTTGTGTTCTTGAGTTCCTGAGTTCTTTCCCGAGCTGAGTTCGCTGGTCAATAAGATCGCGGTGTGAATTTCTCATGCAGCAAAATGGCAGACTCAATGAGCATCACTCCCATGCTATTCATTTTGTTTCTATCATGTTGTGTCATCTCTACTGCCAATGGGTCTCTCGAACGATACATACCTGCTTTAGGAGAACATGGAAACGCAAATCGTGATGAACTTATAGAAAGGTATTTTCATCTGGGACTGCAGCATGTTGAAATTGTTGCATTTTTGACCCTTGTCCATGGAATGAAGATCAGTTTGCGGCAGCTGAAAAGGATATTGCAGAGGAAAGGCCTAAGGAGAAGGGGGGCTAACTCCAATTTAGGCTTAGTCATCAGGACTATCCAACAAGAAATAGAAGCAAGTGGAAAATCTATCGGTTATCGTACAATGTGGCAACGTCTAAGGAATGACCACAGAATCGTTGTTAGTAGAGAAACAGTGCGGCATGCTCTGAGGATTGTAGATCCAGAGGGAGTCTCTCAGAGACTGAGCAGAAGACTACGACGAAGGCAATATAAAGCTAAAGGGCCAAATTTTTTGTGGCACCTTGATGGATACGATAAGCTTAAACCTTTTGGATTTTGTATCCATGGGTGTGTAGACGGGTTCAGTCGACGTATTATGTGGCTTGAAGTAGCTACAACAAATAATGATTCTCGTCTTGTTGCAAAGTATTTCCTTGATACTATCAGACAGGTTGGAGGAGCTCCATCAATAGTGCGTACTGATTATGGAACAGAAAACGTCAAAGTTGCAGGCATCCAACGTTTTCTAAGACGACACGGAACTGATTCCTTTGCTGGTGATAATAGTTTTATGTACGGAAAGTCAGTTTCAAACCAGAGAATCGAGGCTTGGTGGGGAAAACTACGGAAAAATTCCACGGACTGGTGGATTAATCATTTCAAAAGCTTGAGAGATGGAGGTCTGTATTCCGATGGTGATGTACTTCATGTTGAATGCTTGAAGTTCTGTTACATGCCTGTTATATGTGCCGAACTACAGAGAGTTGCAATACACTGGAATGTGCATCGCATAAGACCCTCTTCTAACCCCGACTCACCTGCAGGTATACCGGATAGTCTGCTCTTCCTTCCTTCTTTGGTGTCAAAACAAACAAGAGATTGCAAGCATGCTTTTGACAACAGTGACATTGATGTTGCTGAGGATCTTTGCTCTTGCTCCCCCATTCCTGATTGTCTGCCCTCGTTTGCCCAGCTTGCCACCATTTTGATGGCAGAACTCATTCTCGAGCTACCCGACTCTCCCGAATCAGCCAATGAATTGTACCTCAAACTCTTAGAGGGAATGGAGGATTTGTTGACATGACATTCTAAAATTGACCAGTGATCGCTAGAAATAGTATTAAGAGTTGTAACAACGCAAGCAAATCCATGCAATCAAATTCAGTACAAACGAGCATGTATTGTAATCTTTGTTGCCCATGCCAATTGCATGGCATGTTATAATGTACAGTTGCCAGTGAAGTACATCCTTGTCACCAACATGTCATGCTTGCTGAACAAAATACAACACTTAATTAAAGTGGTACTATGATCCAATTTTTACCCTTTTATTTTTTACATGTATCACATAGAATTCCATGGAAGGATAAAAACGCCGTTTGCCATTTGTAAATATCTGCATTAATTTTGGAGATATTTAAGTTTGAAAAATGTGTAAAATATGCAAATGAGATGACTGATGATGTCATACACTCAACCCAGTATTATATCAAGTATATAAATAGAGCTGTCTTGGCCAATTTGCAGCGCAGACCGTTGAAACTTGGTAGGCTAATAGTTCTACAGGAAAACACACCTAAGGCTATAAAAATATATCTTCCCATGGCAACTCACTCTTTACCATTCCCCACCCACTTGATTTCAATATGCGAGGGATTTTCAGCTCATAAAATGGTAAATAAGGCCACAAACTCCAGCTAACATATTTATATGCCTGCTGGATAATGCATATCAGGCATCATTTGCAAATATGACAATGGATCGCTATAGGTGGCCAGAAATGCATTTAATATTGGGGAGGTCTGGAACGCAGTATGTTGCCATGGTAACAAAGCTGCTAAGTTCATTTAGTAGAATCTTCTGCAAAGAATCAAATATTTCTGATAGAAATTGACCGAGATATCTTTTTTCATATTTGGTTGACTGTATGACGTCATGGCTAATTTGCATATTTTAAAAACTTGTAATGAATATCTCTGGAACAAAGAGATATTTGCGAACAATAAACAGCATTTTACTTCTCATACAGACTACTTGTTTATATTTTAAAAAGGCTTCGATTGGAAAGATGCGATTTAGGTCATAGTACCACTTTAAGACATCTTAACCTTACTCTTTCTTCACAGAAAATGTAATGATCAGGAATGTTATGATGCAATATTGGATATTTAGATGTGTGCATATCTAGTTATGATGTACTAGGAAAGTTTGGAGACCACTTAAGAAGCTACATGTACCATATACAAGGCACAGCCCCTACCAACTCTTACGCTTCTGTGTGCATTACAACTCGACATACACCATGCTAAAGCATGAACCAACTGTTAATTTTTCTTTCTGGGCATTTGCAATTCTTTGAGCCTTTGTTTAACGAAGTTGAAAACCTCCCACAGTGAGGTGACCTTGTGTTTACAAATCCCGATAAGGAACAGAATCTGCTTGTAAAATATATTTTCATGCAAGTAAGTCTTTTATACCCCAACCAGATGAAATGGAGCCACATTTTTACTTTTTAGGGGTTGGGTGAAAGGCAGGGGGGGGGGGATGGTGGCAGGGATTGGCTTGCTATAGGAGTAAAAATTACAATGTGTCATCAGTTCTAATTCCCAAATGTGGTTTAATCAGGCACAGAGGTGATTTGAAACCATACCCTCACAGTTCTGGTACATTTTTACTTGAGTTTTTACATACCATTACATACAAAGGGGAAAATACATAGAGCATTTGAACATCAACAATTTTAATACATTTTAACAATTTCAACATGTTTAACCCATCATGACTCAGACATACCTAACATCATAATAATATTATCTTGCTAACAGAATGTAAAAGAGAAGATCTGATATAATGTAAAATAATAATAATAATAATAATATAGCTTTATTTAACCACGGGATCCTTTCACTACAAAGTGGTCTTCTAAAGAGCTGTGCATATTAAACCTAGTATAAAAAGCTAAGACTTAAAAATTACAAACATTATTGAAAAATCCTATAATAAATACTAGAAAAAAAGGAGAATTCTAATGTATAATAGCGGAATAAAAACTATTTAAAGTAGTGGCCTGCTTAGCCTCCGCTGACAGACTGTTCCATGTTACCGCGCCCCTATAACGAAAACTTTTCTTGAGGGCCTCAGTGTTCGGTCGCGGAATAAACAGGTTAAGTTGTGCACTTTGAAGATTATACCTGTGGATGGTATTAACCTTGGCGAATTTGTCAGACAGGTATTCGGGTACAAGGTTATTTACAGTTTTAAACATTAGAGATTTTAGCTGTTTTGCACGTCTGTCAGCGAGGCTATTCCATTTAAGGGCATGAAGAATCAGGGCGGATCTGGCATCCCAACTAGACCCTGTTATTATTCGTGCAGCCTTGTTTTGCAGTTTCTCTAGTTTTTGGCTGAGGCCATTTCCGATACTGCCCCAGACAGCACTGCAATAATCGAGATGTGGAAGAACCAATGACTTGTAAATTGTGAGAAGAGTACTCTGGTGACATATCGGTCTTAGCTTTCTCAAGGCAGCTAGTATTTTGGCAACTTTGCCGATGACTTCGGAGATGTGGGCCTCCCACGAGAGTATCTCATCAACATGAACGCCTAGGCATTTGTAACTATTGACTCTTTCAATTGAGTGCCCGTCAAGGCATATGTGTGGTTCACTAGGGAGCAAAGAGATTTTTTGCCTTGTGCCTGTAAACAGACATTTAGTCTTGAGGACATTTAGACTTAAACGGTTAGAATCAAGCCATTGCTTCAAATTGCCTAAATCATGAGTCAGGGATGAAAACAACTCGTTAGGGTCTTTGGAGGCAAACGTGAGATTCGTGTCATCGGCGTACATTCTCACATCTGATAGAAGGTTACAGTTTGGGAGATCAT
Organism: Micromussa lordhowensis; assembly: GCA_964020085.1. Classification (NCBI taxonomy): domain Eukaryota; kingdom Metazoa; phylum Cnidaria; class Anthozoa; order Scleractinia; family Lobophylliidae; genus Micromussa; species Micromussa lordhowensis. Next base: position 36,316,331 of record OZ026596.1, on the reverse strand, counting down.
TAATGTACAATAGGAATAGTAGGGGGCCGAGGATTGAACCCTGAGGCACCCCACAACTTATAAAGCTAGTTTCAGAATTTACATTGTTTATAACTGTAACCTGAGTTCTATCAGAGAGGTAGTCACTGAAAAGATTAAGACTTGTACCTTTAAACCCATACAGCTCCAATTTTGACAAAAGGATCTCATGGTCAATGGTATCAAAAGCCTTTTTTAAGTCAATAAACAGAATGGCATTTGTCAAACCATCGTCGATGTTGAGATACCAGTTGTCAGTGATATCAATAAGAGCTGTAAGAGTAGAGTGCAAAGGTCTAAAGCCAGACTGATATTTTGAAAGTAGCTTATTGACAGTTAGATATGCATATACCTGGTTAAAGATGTTTTTTTCAAAGAGCTTGGCAATTACAGAAAGCACAGAGATTGGCCTGTAATTGGCTGGGTCAACCTTCGAGTCAGCTTTAAAAATTGGAGTTACTCTAGCACTCTTCCAGTCTTTGGGGATGATTCCAGTGGAAATAACTAGATTAAAAATATGCGTCAGAGAAGATGCAATGAATGTAAATGACATTTTTAGGAGGCAAGTTGGGATACCATCGAGGCCATCAGCCTTGCCCACAGGAATGTCATTCACAAGTTTACGCAGTCCGTCAATAGTAAGTAATTCAAGCTCGAAGGTGCTCTCACAAGATTCAATAAAGTCACGGAAACTGACTCGAGGGGGATTTATGTTAGCCGCTAAGTTAGGGCCAATATCAGTAAAATGCCTGTTGAAAGTGTTGCTTAGCTCCTGGGGGTCAGTTATCACCGTGTCACCAATAATCAATTTTGAGGCCGGTGTAAAGTTTTTCTTTCGCGATAATAATGTATTGATTCCATTCCAAGTCGCTTTAGCTTTCCCAACATTATCCTCGAAGTAGGAATGATAGTAATTCTTCTTGGAGGCCTTAATAGAATGGTTTACACGATTCTTAAGACGCCTGTACTCTGCCCATTTTAACTGATCACCGGTGACGGTTGTGATTCGCTTTATTTTGTCTCTTTCCCACATTAATCGTTTGATTTCCGGGATGAGCCAGGGAGCCTTAGAGTTTCTAACTCTCCTTTTCTTAACAGGTGCATGAAGGTTTGCTACCGCTAAAAATGATTGCTTCCACACCTCCCATGCTTTGATAGGGTTATCAATCTGCTCAATTTTGTCCCAAGGAACCAGCGCCATGTCATTCATAAAGTCAGCAGGCATAAAATTTTTGTATTACCTCGATTTAAAGATTCGTGGGAGCGACCTAGGGCATGTTAATTTTCTAGAGACATAGATTAAACTGTGATCGCTGCAACCAATGTGAGACACACCTGATGTAACAAATTTGCCTGGTTCATTGGTAAGAAATAAGTCGATAAGTGATTTAGAACTTGATGTGACGCGTGTAGGCTCCTTGATCAACTGAGCATATTGATAGGATTCACAGAGTTCAATTAAGTGTCTCGTTTCATTAGCTGGGGTAACTCCCATCATGTCACAGTTGATATCACCTAGTATATTTGATTCAATATTTTCCGCTTCAATCTTTCCCAGAAGGACCTCGAACTTATCGAAAAGCTCAATTGGTGAATTCGGAGGTCTATACCAGTTTGAAAGAAGAAATGGCTTGGCCTTGGGTTTGTGTATTTCAATACACAAGAACTCAAGATCTGGATCAGAGAGATCGGATCTGGTTTTATATTCGATTACGTTACGAATGTACATGGCAACACCACCACCACTTCTGCAACGGTCACGCCTAAGAAGTGTGTAGCCCTCTATTGATACTGCAGAATCAGTGAAGGTGTTGTCAAGACGAGTTTCACTTAAGGCTAGAATGTCTAATGTCTGAGATTGCATTCTTAAGCGAAGCTCGTCCAGGTATTTAGGCAAACTAACAATATTGACAAAGGCGATTTTAAAGCCCTTAAGTTCAGGTATACTGAAAGTTAGGTATGGTTCCGATGTACAGTCGTGATCTAGTTCACGGTTAGAATACTCATTAGACCGGAAGGAGGTAGGAATAGCAGGCTCATCACTCAATAATCAATTAGAGTTAAGATAGTCCGCATAGGAATTTGAAAGAAGTGAAGACCCTTTGCGGTTAAGGTGAACACCCCTACGATTTAAACAAGTCAAGTCTACATTTTTTATGCGGATCAATGTAAACCCACGAGAGCTACAAAATGACTTTAAAATCTTATTCGCCTCCTTGATTTTGTCATTAAATTCTAGGTTATCTGACCTGGGTAGCAGTGGTGAAATTGTAAGGTGCGTAGTCGGGAAATCCTGTTGGATCTGGGTTACCAGGTTGACAATTCCCTCGGCCACGCTGCGCGGACTTTCGTCGCATATGTTATTAGTTGGTATGTTATTAGTTGGTAGTCCCTGTTATCTCACGACAGGGAGTAGGGGTTACTTGCTTTGACTAATCAGAAGTATGCAACTATTTTAACCTTCAGCAACAAGAACAATAACAACAATTTTGTGAAGTCTGTATATTTAAACAGAAACATAACATAGGAATCCATAAATTGTGCTCAGGTACAGTTTATCTTCTGAATTCTAAAGTTCAAGTGACAGAAAGTTAACACAATACTCATAAATGAGTAGTTTCTGAAACCAATAATTAAAATGTTCTTGAAACATTTTAGAACAATGTTTGGCATGGACAGCAGACTAAACCAATTAACATACATACAGTGTTCAAGTACAGTATCATCTGCATTCAGAGAGAAACTTTCGCAATCCACATGGGCTCTCGAAACCTAATTCTATGTTTGTCTTAAAGTTACAGTGTTCCCATCTCAAAACATGTATCCTCTCCTAAAACAATGTTGAACTCCTTCTTAAACTCTGTAAATGACAAATATGCTGTAGAGAGAAACAAGGTGCTTGAGCAGGTGGAGGATGAGGGCCAGCGTCGAAGGCCAACAGTGGCATTAAAAGCAACCTGAATTGGTTTCTGAGGAGCAGCTGGAGAGCCTGTAACAAATCGCAGAAATCTATCATGATGTTGATCATCCATAGAACCCACATAGTTCCTCCAATATGACAGCACATGACTCTCTGCAGGTCTTAGGTCACTAGGATAATGGAGTGACGCCAAAGTTTTCTCAACAGATGGCAGCAGAGCCTCGTACAACTTCTTTATTCTATTCACTGACAAACTTCTTCGCCAAGCTTCAAGTTCATTTCCTGCTATGCCACTGGCCATCCACATCAAGGTAGACATTGGCTTGTAGAGAAAATGAGATCTTGCCATTATGATGACATGATCCCGGAGCTGCTCTTGGGTTTTTGCCACAGCACAAGTCATGTTGTACTGTTCATACACCCCAAGTATAGCATCTTGTTGGTAAGGAGCTAGCACCTCTGTGAAGAGTGCTTTGGTGAGCACATCCGTTTCATACTGGCTCAAATAGAGTAGAAAACCCCTTTCCAGCATGCTTTCGTCTACAGACTCTTCTCCATGAAGTAAGCAAACAAAGGATGCCTCACAGAAACGAACTGGGATTTCCTTGGTGAGTAGCCACCCGTGATAAAGCATTCTCCCAAACTTCTGGAACACTGCTTTCATTTGCAATTGCTGATGAGGACGAGCAAAAGGAACTTTCACAGTGTCCCCTTCAAAGTACTCTTCATATACAGCATTCCAAAGAAATGTAAACAAGTCCTTTGTCAGTCCTCCAAAGTCCAGTCCCACCTCTCCCTCAAAATGGACATTTAATGTGCATCCTAGTATGGATTTGTCATCATAGAGCTGCAGCATATCGGCAAGAACATTGTTGCGGCTTACATCTATGTGACGGCAGTTATCAAGAGGTTCCTCTGGAGTCTTTGAAGAAATAATGAAAAGTACCTAATAATACCCCTTGAAACTAGCAACAGATTCTACCTCAAACAAAAAAATACCATTACATACAATACACAAAATGCCTATCTAGAAAAATCAATAACATAGATTGAAATATCATTGATTTCAACCAAGTAATCATTATCATATTAAACTCCACTCAAATATGGATCAGTCAATATAACAGAGCAAAACAGACTGTAATATACTTTAACCAACCAGGCTCATCTGACCATACCAGCTTTCTCTCGACAAATGTCCAGACATTTCGGGACTGTGCCCTTCATCAGTGGGATGTTTGATAACGAACATCCCACTGATGAAGGGCACAGTCTCGAAACATCTGGACATTTGTTAATATTTTGGCCCTTCCACCAACATTGATCACTTTTATTTATGTAGTAACAAGTGCCACACAGCCCGAGAAGTCTTTTTAGCTTTTTGCATATAGCTTTCTCTCGACTCTGGTAAGGACTCATACTGTGGCTTTAAGGTTGCAAAAACTCACTCAGTAACAATCAGTTCTTTCAACTGTACAAACTAATGACTGACAGCTTAGTTCAAACCTCAGTTACAGCTGTATAATAACACTGTACAGTCAAGAAAATATTAGGGTACACCCCTGGGTACAAAAATGTTAGACTGAGTGTTTCATTTTGTGTAAAAAATTTCCATATACTTCAGCTATTACAGGTACTCTGATCGTTTCCAATATTGCAAGACAATAAATTGAAACTCCATTTTCGTAAAATCTTCATGTTTTATACCTGACTGAGTACTGGTGCATGAGGAGAATGATGTATTGACCATCCTCCGGAAACGCCTTCCAGGGCCTTCTTCCTATTCAGTGAAACAAGATTGTAATCTGTAATCTTGATCAAAATAATGTTACTGTGTATATCCTAAGGAAACTACATACAAGAAGTACATGTACATGTTTAAGCGGATTGGATACTGTCCACTTCCCCCACACTCCATATCAACAGCAATTCTACTAACCTGTGACCCACATTCATGATCAGTACTTCCTGAAGACTTGCTAATGTTCTCTTCATCAGTCCTGTTGGGAATATCATAGAAGCATTAGCAAGGTATTACCAAAAACCCTTGCATGACTACCACAAATGTATCCAGAGTTTCTACACTGCATTTTTCTACTGTACAATATCTTAAAGAGTACCCAGGCTATTTTAAGTCAGGAGAACTCCGGCCTACATCCATTACTGGATGTCGGCCATGACCATTGTTTACATATTGAACAGAAGTTTATTTAAATATTCATCACTCCACTACAGGGTTTACTTATTCCATCTCATTAAAATGAATACTTTTTAGTGTGACAGACCATTGAAAAGCCAATCAGATTACCTTGGATCATCTTCCATTAGCTGAGTGGGAACGGTTGATGATGATGTTGCTAACCATCCTGAGCTGCTGATGACTGAATCTTCACCCAGGCTGCTGTTATTGCCACTCTCTTCAATTTCATCATCTCCAAAGCCTCTAAAATTTACATCCTCATATAGACTTGGTGTGTGCGAGCAAATTGTCATGTTTAAAACAGAGAAACCACACGACTCTACACTTTCAGATGGAAGGAGGTCACTTCTAAAATCTGAGAGAACAAATTCCTCAGGGACAAGGTTCAAAGAACCTACCCAGTCATACATGTGCATTGTGCATCCTTACTGCACATAATTTCTTGTGTCAGTAGCATGTGCACAAGCCCATGCCATGCATGTTCAAAACACTGCAGGTTTTCTGAGGTACCTGTATTGATTATTTGTTTTTGTCTAAAAACTGTTAGTACATATTTATTACTGAAGTGTGAATGTCTTGTACTCTCCAACATACACCTTAAGTTTATTGATATCTAACTGGCAATATCAGCAAGTCAACAACAACATCTTGTTACAAGCTCAGCTTTTATAGGTACGCCTGAGAATCTGGAACATTCCGTATGATTACAGTACATTCTATTTATATACTATGTCAGGGATGACTAAGCATGACATGGCTACTTCCAGAACATTCTGGAGGGTTACACTACAATTAGTAGCTGTAAATCATTACTTACAATCAAAAAAATGTAATAATGTAAAAAGATGTAATAATGTAAAAAGATACATTTACACTCCCTTAAAAATAATTAGAAAGAGCTATTATGTACAGTAACCCTGAAAGCAACCTAGAATACTGTCTCCTACACTTCTGAGGAAAACGAAGACTGATCAGAAATATTTATGTACCAGTATATTTGTAATACATTGATTAAAATAACTGTATCACAAATTGCACTGAAACAAACTCTTAAATTTCTTTTGGAGGAAAGCCAAAACACAACCTCTGGGAATTGTCAATACCTTGTGCGAGTAGTTAATCTGATTTACTGCTTCAAAATTTGTCCCATGGGCTGCTGGGGGCATGGTAACAAAAACATGGTCATGTCATTGCATGAAGACTTACAGTATTTCTGGTCCTAACAAAAAATACAAAAAACAAACCTTGTGTCGTTTGAAACACGAAACTGTACTTTCGGGAAGACCTCTGTCCCGAATAAATGTGCAGACTTGCTAAAAACAGGGAAATCGCAAAAGCAAAGGTAATTAATTCATTTAATAAGCCTAGTTCGGCCGTGCATCCACTTGGCTCAACAAAGCAACAAAGCAAGAAACTTCTAAATCAAGTGCCAAATGTTTACAACATCAGTCCCTAGAGCTTCTATTCACTCAAGAAAGCATGGAAAACAAAAGAATCATGCCTCAAAACCAGCATAGGACTTACTGTCACTTGCTTAGAAAAGAATAGTATTGCCACAATAACTAAGGATCCTTTGCATATTGTAAGTCATCAAAAATAATCAATATTGCGATTGCTACAACTAAATATTGAAATTAAAACAATCCAAATCATTTAAATACCTCCAATTCACTATCGTCCAGCGCTGCCATTTCGCCACCACAGCGAACGAAAGCGAGCACTAAAGCATGTGCAAAATTACAGTAGCCCGAGCCCGCAATCATGTTCGCCAGCAGTTACTCAGGAACTGAGGAACTTGGGAACTGGGGAACTGGGGACATCGGGACCTGGGGAGCTGGGGAGCTGGGGAGCTGGGGAGCTGGGGAGCTGGGGAGCTGGGGAGCTGGGGAGCTGGGGAGCTGGGGAGCTGGGGAGCTGGGGAGCTGGGGACCTGGGGACCTGGGGAACTCGGGAACTCGGGAACTCTAAAACCCAGCAACCCAGGAACTCGGAAACTCGAAAACCCAGCAACCCAGGAACTCGGAAACTCGAAAACCCAGCAACCCAGGAACTCGGAAACTCAGGAACTTAGGAACTCAGGATGGCCCCTAGAGGGCTCCGTAGGATTCTTTTCCGGCTCGTGTTTGTTGTTTTTTACAATGGAAGTGAATGTTGGCGATCGTGTCGAAGCTGTTGATCAGTTAGGCATTTGGGCAAAAGCCAAAGTTGTCCGCAAAGTGGACAATACAGTTGTGGTGAATTTTCCTCCGTGGAAAGCCGAATGGGATCGGGAGACATGCGACCCTTCCGAAATCAGAGAACAAACACCAGAAGAAACTCTGATCCCACACTGTTTGTCACAAAATAAGGTAAGAGCCACTGATGTGATCTGCTTGTTGATCTTTTTTTACCTTTGTTTACATGTTTTCCACAAGAAATCTAACTTGTTTTCCCATTTTCTTTGCTTTCAGCTCCTGAACCTGAAAAAACTATTTAAAGGTGACATTGTTTATGTGAACGGCAAAGAAGTGAATGTTTTGCAGTCAGATCATATCAGGAAAGCTGTGAGTGTGAGCCCTCTTCTGTAGTGGTCGCTTTATGACTTAATTCTCCAAACACTGATGTTAGATCCGATTGGGTTCAATACCACAGAAAAAATGGTTTGTCTCATCATAGAAATACTACTGCTACTGCATGTTCAGTCAAATGTTGAAATACACTATTTGTTTTTCTATAAAAATATGTTTTTCTGGCCCAGGCTGAATATCCTTATTTTTCTGCCGATTTTAGGCTGAAAATCATGGCCAGAAATTGTGGACATTTGAGCCCGCGCATAAGCAGCAGGCGAGTTAATGAATTTATGCTAATGAGGCAACATGGCGTCCTCCCGAAAATGCCCCGTGGTTGACTACAAACAACTTCATTCCTTTTCCTCTGTCGTTTTATACGACACTGCCACTTGCACAAGAAATAGGGGAAGATTTTTTGATGTGGAGAGAATTATTACCCGGCGAAAATGTGACTCGGGTAAGTCTTGTGAGTAATCTTTTGCTCGTCCTATTTTTATTATTCCCTGAGTTGGCAAGTAGTTTCTGTAATGAAATATTCTGTATATCACTATGATTGTAGGGTTATGATTACCTGTTGAAATGGAGAGGATGGCCACCGGAAGCTTGCAGCTGGGAGCCGACTGAAAATCTTACTCCGGATTTGCTAAGGTTTATTAAGAGATTGCAATCTTATTTTTCTGAAAATAAAAAATATATATATAGAAGAGTATCACGGAATTAAGCAATCTTTACAAATTTTTCAGATCATTTTTGAGGCCAACTCAAATCAGCGATGAAAGGCTTATAGAAGTCGGCGATTTGCCGTTGGCATGCTGACTGGGCTAAAAAGTACCTCACACTCACTCTTTTATATTGATCTGGAATTGGACATTTGGCGCTTTGTGTCACATGACAAAGGAACTCCTTCAGAACACCGCAGGCATTTTTTATTTCAAAAAAATGATTTCACAATGTTCAAATACCTTCCCAAACACTGGTGGTACTTTTTGAACGAACATTGAGAGGGATTTGCCATAGACTTCCCGATAAAGATAAAGCCTGTGTTGTCATGGTCCCCAGTCCATCATTTTAACAAAGATGGGATACTCTGTAAGGCTCCTGTATCCCTTCGAGAAGCTTCGTGTTGAAATTGCAAAAAAGCCATGCAACAGTTTAGTTTTGATTTCATTAGCAGTCATGTCTAGCATGATTCTTTCATAATCCGGTAGAGTTGGTTCTTGATGGCAAAGACGGAAACGCTTTGCTTGACTTTCATTAATGCCACTGAACCAGTAACTATTAGCCCTCTTCTGGTACTGTCGTGGATTTTGTTATAGGGAGCCAAGAATTTCAAGTCGTTTTCCCACCAGGAGCACATCTTTTGCGGCATCCCATTTATTGGACTTCTGGAGGTGAATTCTCCGGCACTCATCATTCAACTTTTCAACCCCTGTGAGTGATTTAGAATTTAAAAACACTTTGTCAAGCAATTTGTGGTTTACATTAATTGAAAAGTGATAATTGGTTGATGTGGTACACGTATTTCGTGGCAAAGCAGGATCAATATTTGTTTGACTTCTACATGTATAAAACCTTTTTCTCCAAAAATGTTTTCTGCAGTATTTAATGGCTTATTGCACTTGTGGAATTTTGCCTGGAAATGTATTATGTGTGATATCTCTCTGATGATGGATGAAAACTTAGAGAGAGAAAACTTCATGCATCTAAATTGATTTTTGGTCGGGCTACTATTTTTCAAATTTATGGGTAGTCTTATTTGGTTCTCTGGTTGTTGACGTGTTAGTTCCACTGATCGAGCCCATACAGTCAAAACAAACAACTTCTTTGAACTTCCTGCTTTTGACATAAATTATTCTAGATCAAAATTAGTGTTACCTTGACCAGAGAATTTCTTCATCCCTGCATGCTTGTTCATAAAGCAGGGGACATGATAAACCATTGCATGCATATAGGGAGTAACTTCTGCTCGGCCAAATCCAAGTATCTTTCCACGAAGCGACTGAAAGAGTGTTACCCAAGCAATAACCTAAGAACAGTATGTGTATTAGTTATTATTGGCTGTTTGGTTTACATGGTTATTACTAAATTCAGAGTTACATTAAACAACATTCAGAATAATTCCGGACCTTCAAAATAAATCCGGAATCCAGATTAACATTCTTATAATGCGATATGATACGGTTATTATACGTACTATTCGTGCCTTTTCAGGGTAATAATCGTATAATGCGGTAATTTCAGTTTAATAAATTGGAAAACGCGCGTCTTACGAATAATAGACGTGCCATTGTACGAATAATATTCGTATGTGGCTACATTTTCAGGATATTAATCGTAAATGTAGCAAAGTTTACCGACGAGGAATTTACGATCTTCAGCCGCCATTACGGTAAAGAATAAAACGGGCTAGAACTTCTAAACTGATTGCGTTTATGGTCAAAAAGTTATCGCCATTTATTAACTTGGCCTAAAACCATCGATACATCTAACCATTGAGCTACATTTTCCCCAAACGAGTGATGTTTTCTAAACATTTGTAGCCACGAAGGATACGCGCCGCGTCACCGATCGACCCGCTGCATATTTTGGCATTTCTTCGACGAATGTTTATGGTTTTATTCGAGCTCTTTTTACTGTCAGAAGGTATTTAGTAGCCTCCCGAAAATGAGAAGAAAAAGGAACAGCCGCTTAGTTGAAATAAAATTTTCGCTGGTTGTGGGTTATTCGAAAGCCAAACCAACAACAACAGTCAATGGTTTACCTCTTTTAATTGTTGAACGCAGGACATGACCAAGCGTTCGTGTTTCTTCTAAACGTTTTAACTTGGAACGGACTTTTCTCATTTGCAATCGCACAGGGAAAAGACATTTCAAGTCCTACTGAAACTTAAAGTAAACAACAACAGTTGATGCATTTCAACCGTTGATGCATGTTGAATAACTTCAACAACAACTTCGAAGCAAATATGCAAGTTCGATGCGTCAAAACATTGGCGGTCAAAATTCGTCGAGTTTTTAGTACGCGAATATTTGGCAAATACGATTTAAGTGTACCTATGGAAAGTGTGGCTCTTTGGTTAAGGTATTATTTATTGATTTCCTTAGCATAGCAATAAACAGGCATGAAACAAATTTATGTTGATCCGGCGACAGTAATTTAACGACGGGGAAAAAAAAGCGCGGCAATTCGGTCGCTGGTGCTAATTCTTCGACTTTCGAGCAGAGCTGGGTAAGAAATTTGCAAATAAAATTAACCTTGGAACAATCTTTGCTAAAATCATTTTTCTCAAATCTTCTGATAAATTATCCTTTACACTACCGACAAAGATTGTTATAAACTAAAAAGTGACTGAAGTTGTCCCACATTTCGCCAAGTCGCAGCGATCGATATTGAAATGCAATGCCACGTTTCGTGAACTCACGTTATTATATTGCCTGAAAATACAGTTTCCAAAACTAAGAAAGACCAACTAAAAATTAGCCAAGAAAGCGATATATCTAGGAGATGTAGCTTCATGATTTCATTATAATAAGCTTAATATACTGTTAAAATACGTCGAAATCGACAACTCCCAATCGACGGGTAAAATTTAACCATTCTGCAAAATAATGTTTTTGGGAGCCAGAATTAGATTTTCAATGGCACACTGTTGTGTAAGGGTGACAGTATTGTCTTAAACAAACTGAGCGAGGTTGTATGAGATTTGCATGCTTGAAAGAGATTTGCATGCAATACTCAAACAGAACAACAACATTCTCATTTGATGTGTAGTTCAACTGCGCGTCAAAATGGACTGCGCGTGAAAATGTCGGACTAGTCAAAATGCAGATGAAGTTCAGAAAAAAAAACGTACCAGTATATTTGTGGAATGGGTTTCTTTTTTGAACTCTCCATTTTAGCGAGACCAATCAAACCACGACGTCATTTTGAAACAACAAGCACAGTTTTCCTATTTTGCCGCGGATTTTGCAGTGAATGACATGAATAGCAGCGCCAACTGTTTTGGATGTTCTTTAATTTTTATGTGACATTTCCGAGGAAACACAGGACAAGATAGGATCAAGCAACGGTATTTTGATAGTGTTCCATCAGTGAAATCAACAAGTCCGATGCGTGAAATTCCTCTGGGTTCAGTTCAAGAGCCTGAAAATGTCGTAAGCTCAATCATGCCGAGAATTGCTATAATGTTTTTTGACGTGAAATTTATCATCTACTGTCCCGAATCGTTAGTTGTATTTAAAGTTTTAATTGTTGCGTAAAATGTGTATTCACTGTAAGACACTACATAGGTAGCTGAAATAACTTGCGCTAAGGCCGGCGTTGGTGAAGGCGAAGGTGCCCGCGACATAACACCGCACTCTGAACCCGGTTGGAAAAAAAAAATACTCCAAACCTCCTCATCATATATTCCCCTTTGTAAGATTTAAATTCCTTAAGCCTGAAGAAAATCCTTTCGAGAGTGAAGAACTTTAAGCTGCCCTGAACACTAACATTCGAGAATTCGACTCTTGCTGACATTTGGCGCCTATTTTTCGCGGGAAAAACGTTTTCTCCAGCTTTTACAGTACAGTATCAGAATATCAGTACACCATCGCGACATCCACTTTTCTACAGTAATTTCAATAGATTTAGTCTCACCTCTATGACTTCTTTACGGCATAATGCAGTATATATTCCAGCAGAAGCAATTTCAAAGTTAACCTGAACGTCCATCCGATAATGTTTAATATCAAGTTTTGCGCTCCTGTCATTTGTAAACTCGTATGACAATCATAGCAACTCCTGCAAAGTTCTCTCAGTGCTGCTTTGAATTGAGCAGCATCGATTCAGCGGCAATCCCAAGTCTTGCCGTCGTCCACTCCACGTGGTCATCTCGGTAAAAGCCTTGTGTGATCCGAAATAGTAATAAGTGAACAAAATCAATGTCACGTAATAAGCGATAAGATCAATCCTCAGTATAGCGTGAGCAAATTTCAGTTCAAATCAGTCGAAAAATAATGTTTGCCTGAAAGTCAAGATCTTCTGGTAAGAGCCTCAAGGATTTGGCACAAAGTTAGAAGAGTTGTCAAATGTCTCATGTCACTGAAATAGCCAATGATAGAAATAAGCATTTGACAGCTGTCAGAATTGTTTTTCTTTGACGCCTTTACGGTCGTTACTCTGCAGCGTAACGCAACACTAAAACGTGACAACTGTTGTGGACGAGTGGAAAGAAATAACGCCATCACAGGCCTAAACCGAACGAAATTTACGATTAATACGCGTATATTTGACAGGCGCTCTTTGTACTACTCTGTTATCGATAATTTAAGTTTACTGCATTCCAGGTTGCTTGGGGTTTTAACCTCTTTAATGTCACCTTAATTATCAATATGAAATTCAAGGAGTAATAGATAGCACTACCGATGCAACCACCTGGCAACCATCACTGATAGGAATTAACCTAAAGTTACTCAGTACAAAATCTGAAGAGTGCGTGTGCGACTATGTCTTTTTGTTAGTTCCAATTACGATTATTAAGCGTACTGATCTACCACTGATTAGAAAGATAGCAAGGTTCATGTACGATTATTAATCGTATTAATCACTTAGTTTATACTGAGTACACGGATCATGTACGATTATTAATCGTATGGATCAATTAGTTTATACTGAGTACAAGGATCACGTACGATTATTAATCGTATTGATCACTTAGTTTATACTGAGTACAAGGATCATGTACGATTATTAATCGTATTAATCACTTAGTTTATACTGAGTACAAGGATCATGTACGATTATTAATCGTATTAATCACTTTAGTTAGTTTATTCTGAGTACACGGATCATGTACGATTATTAATCGTATGGATCACTTAGTTTATACTGAGTACAAGGATCACGTACGATTATTAATCGTATGGATCACTTACTTTATACTGAGTACAAGGATCACGTACGATTATTAATCGTATTGATCACTTAGTTTATACTGAGTACAAGGATCATGTACGATTATTAATCGTATTAATCACTTAGTTTATACTGAGTACAAGGATCATGTACGATTATTAATCGTATTTATAATCACTTAGTTTATACTGAGTACACGGATCATGTACGATTATTAATCGTATGGATCACTTAGTTTATACTGAGTACAAGGATCACGTACGATTATTAATCATATTGATCACTTAGTTTATACTGAGTACAAGGATCATGTACGATTATTAATCGTATTAATCACTTAGTTTATACTGAGTACAAGGATCATGTACGATTATTAATCGTATTGATCACTTAGTTTATACTGAGTACAAGGATCATGTACGATTATTAATCGTATTAATCACTTAGTTTATACTGAGTACAAGGATCATGTACGATTATTAATCGTATTGATCACTTAGTTTATACTGAGCACAAGGATCATGTACGATTATTAATCGTATTGATCACTTAGTTTATACTGAGTACAAGGATCATGTACGATTATTAATCGTATGGATCACTTAGTTTATACTGAGTACAAGGATCATGTACGATTATTAATCGCATTAATCACTTAGTTTATACTGAGTACAAGGATCATGTACGATTATTAATCGTATGGATCACTTAGTTTATACTGAGTACAAGGATCATGTACGATTATTAATCGTATTGATCACTTAGTTTACACTGAGTACAAAGATCATGTACGATTATTAATCGTATTGATCACTTAGTTTATACTCAGTACAAAGATAGCTAGGTGGATGTACGATTATTAATCTAATCGTCCTGATTACTTAGTTGCCGAGAACGAATTTACTAGTGTGCTGATTTACAAGTTATCTATTTTGATGTTGTTTTTACAGCATTTGTTTTACGAGTGTCTAGTTTGTATGGCTTTAATTCATTTGATGTATGTCGAATAACCTAGTGTACTTTTCATTCCTGTTGTTAGGGCCTTCAGGAAGTGATAGATGTAGCTTGGAGTGAATTGGTAGCCAGCATAGGAAGCACTAGAGAGTGGAGTGTAACTTAAGCATGTTATTATTCGGTCATTAAGCAATAGAGCACTTTTTCCATGTTTACATAGGCTCATCTAAACACGAGGAGGGTTGGGAGAATTCGAGACAGTTACGCAAACCCGAGACGTAGTCGAGGGCTTGCATAACTTTCGAGAAAAAGTGCTCTTATTGCTTTTATAAAATAATTCTCAAAATACGCGCGAATCTAACACGTCGCAATCGTGTTTACATACTCTCATCCAAACACACTTATCGACCGATGAGAGCGCGCGTAGTAGCTCAGTTATTTTATAAAACCGTTTTTTTAGAATTGTCCAGTTTTAAACTCAGTTAGGAATTGTTATTGCACGATCAGAGAAGAAGTATAAAACTACATTGGACTGTCGCTTTCACAAGAATGTATAATGTTATGAAATTATAGACTTTGAATAAAAATTAAATTTAGAGACAATTATCCAGTTTAATACGTAGTACGAGTCATGTTATATTAAATTCCTCGGGCTATGTTCTGTAGTACTGGCAGTAGTGTTTTTAATAGTGGTATTGGAAATTCTTCATTCTTCCCCAAACTAGAGATACACGAAACATCTTATTGATATCGTTTCCGCGTTCTGTAGTGGAAGATGACTATATGTATGTTCATTTCTCAATTTGAATGTTGTCCTGTACAGTCGAACGCAAAGACGTGGCTCACGATCACGGTGAGCGATTTAGAGCTCGAATCCATTAATAAATGGTACATGGATTACTTTAACTAGATCAAAGACACGCACTGACATGTTAAAACGTTATAGCTGCAGTTTATTAGTAAGCACTTGATGAACTGATAAAAAAAGGACAGATAACAATATTACTACTGCTATATTAAAGCTCGAAGGCTGCTAATAAGATTACTTTTTTCTGAGGCGAGTTTTGAACTCAGTTTCCTGGAAGATATTTTTTGCCTGGAAGCTAAGTGCAGGCACATAGGCGTATCCCTTCGCATGTTTCTGCAAATGAAATGACCAAGTTTAGTATAAGTTTACATACTGGGTGTCACGAAATGATATGTTCTAATTAACAAATCGAATGTGGTTTAGCGTTGTCTGTACTTTTATCGACAACGATTTGCGTCATCACAGTAGTCAAAATTTGTTGTGGCTCGCGAGTCCACAACAAACCACGCTAAACTACATTCTAGAATCACGTAAAATGATGACCAAAAATTTTGGTCCATTTCCTATTACCTTTCAGTCAACTGTAATTCAAAATTACGATGTGTGATTTGCACTGGTGTTACACTTTTTGCACTGGTGTTACTCTTGAACTGCACGGCTCTCAGCCAATCAGAATCGACTAATTTTTTCATGTATATTATTATATATACTAGTCACATTAAAAATGTTTATTTATTTATTTATAGTTTTCACATTTCAATGTCAAAATGTTTCCACAGAGGTATATGTTAATTAAGAAATGGTATTATTACCTAACCAAACCTTTCGTGGTTAGAGTAAATAAAGTATTTGTTGTTGTTGTTGTTCTACAGTAGTACACTTTGGCTAGTTTGATTGAGCTATTGTTTGTATTTTGGTGAGACAGTTTAGCAAAAATTCCCAAAGAAAGACCAAACTAACCATTCAATTTTCTACAGTTTTGTTATATGAATCAGTAACTTACAGCAAGTTTCTTTTTCTTTGAAGAGGGTGGTCCCTAAAGGATAAGAGATATAAACACGAATGAACAATATTTTGTTATGTGTACAAAGCCTTGAGAGGAAATTTCAAAGCACCACTTCAGGGTAACAAGGGCATTTGACCATTGAATTCTGAGGAATGAAGATCTAGAATTGTAGAATCATTGCTGGCTTCTCTCTCAAAAAGACAGTAACTGTTTCATAAACTATTTTTATAAGTTAGTGGTACTCACTTCTGCTTCTCTG
Source organism: Micromussa lordhowensis (assembly GCA_964020085.1). Taxonomy (NCBI): domain Eukaryota; kingdom Metazoa; phylum Cnidaria; class Anthozoa; order Scleractinia; family Lobophylliidae; genus Micromussa; species Micromussa lordhowensis. The sequence continues at coordinate 36,299,722 of OZ026596.1, read as the reverse complement.
TCATTCTGCGACAAGGATGGAGCCTATTGAAAAACAATGTATTTAATGATCTTTAAGTAGCTTCACATTGACAGTCAGTAGGAATATTCAGCATACACTGTTGATCCTTCAAAATCCAAATCATATCATATAGGGTAACCCATATCTATTTTATAGACCCTGGGTTTTCTCTTGTTCCTCCCTTAGTGTCTGAAAACATTGACATGATAAATGTAATTTTTAAGATAGACTACAAAAATTCTTGTGCACTCATTGGCTAATTTTCATCGTCAAAAAGGGAACAGACACATGAAATTAATAATTTATGCAATGTGTCAACTAGCAAGCACAGACAATTTGACATCTGTTACCTAATCAATCCTATAAGTACACTTTGGCTAGTTTGGTTGAGATGATGTTTGTATTTTGGTGAGACAGTTGAGCAAAAATTCCCAAAGAAAGACCAAACTAGCCATTGAATTGTTTTTACGGTTTTGTTATATGATTCTGTAACTTACAGCAAGTTTCTTTTTCTTTGAAGAGGGTGGTCCCTAAAGGATAAGAGATATAGACATGAATGAACAACATTTTGTTATGTGTAAAAAGCCTTGAGAGGAAATTTCAAAGCACCACTTCAGGGTAACAAGGGCATTTATTTGACCACTGGATTCTAAGGAATGAAGCTCTAGAATTGTAGAATCATTGCTGGCTTATCTCTCAAAATGACAGTTTCATATTAAACTATTTTTTATAAGTTACTGGTACTCACTTCTGCTTCTCTGTCATTCTGCGACAAGGATGGAGCCTATTGAAAAACAATGTATTTAATGATCTTTAAGTAGCTTCACATTTACAGTCGGTAGAAATATTCAGCATACACTGTCGATCCTTCAAAATTCAAATCATATCATATAGGGTAACCCATATCTATTTTATAGACCCTAGGTTTTCTCTTGTTCCTCCCTTAGTGTCTGAAAACATTGACATGATAAATGTAATTTTTAAGATAGACTACAGAAATTCTTGTCCACTCATTGGCTAATTTTCATCATCAAAAAGGGAACAGACACATGAAATTAATAATTTATGCAATGTGTCAACTAGCAAGCACAGTCAGACAATTTGACATCTGTTACCTAATCAATCCTATAAGTACACTTTGGCTAGTTTGGTTGAGATGATGTTTGTATTTTGGTGAGACAGTTGAGCAAAAATTCCCAAAGCAAGACCAAACTAGCCATTGGATTTTTTTTACGGTTTTGTTATATGATTCTGTAACTTACAGCAAGTTTCTTTTTCTTTGAAGAGGGTGGTCCCTAAAGGATAAGAGATATAGACATGAATGAACAACATTTTGTTATGTGTAAAAAGCCTTGAGAGGAAATTTCAAAGCACCACTTCAGGGTAACAAGGGCATTTATTTGACCACTGGTTTCTGAGGAATGAAGCTCTAGAATTGTACAATCATTGCTGGCTTATCTCTCAAAATGACAGTTTCATATTAAACTATTTTTTATAAGTTACTGGTACTCACTTCTGCTTCTCTGTCATTCTGCGACAAGGATGGAGCCTATTGAAAAACAATGTATTTAATGATCTTTAAGTAGCTTCACATTTACAGTCGGTAGAAATATTCAGCTTACACTGTCGATCCTTCAAAATTCAAATCATATCATATAGGGTAACCCATATCTATTTTATAGACCCTAGGTTTTCTCTTGTTCCTCCCTTAGTGTCTGAAAACATTGACATGATAAATGTAATTTTTAAGATAGACTACAGAAATTCTTGTCCACTCATTGGCTAATTTTCATCGTCACAAAGGGAACAGACACATGAAATTAATAATTTATGCAATGTGTCAACTAGCAAGCACAGTCAGACAATTTGACATCTGTTACCTAATCAATCCTATAAGTACACTTTGGCTAGTTTGGTTGAGATGATGTTTGTATTTTGGTGAGACAGTTGAGCAAAAATTCCCAAAGCAAGACCAAACTAGCCATTGAATTTTTTTTACGGTTTCAGGGTGTTCATTAAGCATCGGAGATCGGAGAATTCTCCGGCTACTTCATGGAGTTTTCCGGCTAAACTACAAGGCCCGTAGAAGCCTTGAAGTTAAATTTTTCTCTGAGTGGCCAGATTCTCTGGTTATTTCATAATATCCTCCTGCCTCTTAGATTCTTAATGAAAACCCTGGGTTTTGTTATATGATTCTGTAACTTACAGCAAGTTTCTTTTTCTTTGAAGAGGGTGGTCCCTAAAGGATAAGAGATATAGACATGAATGAACAACATTTTGTTATGTGTAAAAAGCCTTGAGAGGAAATTTCAAAGCACCACTTCAGGGTAACAAGTTACAAAGTAGTTTACATTAAATAGTGTGCTCCCCTAGTTTCCATCAGGACCATATAATTTTACTTTAATTATAGATCTAATTATTTTTTAATATTACCTGTTGGTCTCGCAGCTCATTGATGAGCTCCTTGTCTGATTCATAAGCGGCTTTAACAGACTCTAAGGTGTTTTTCAATGGCTATGAGAAAACCAGGGTAATGATAAATATGATCTGTTCACCATCTCCTAGTCTAGGAGAAATGAGAGTGTGAGTTCCAAACAGATTCGATATAAATACCAGTTGGGCATTGTAACAACTGAGCTACAGAGAGAGTTTGATCACCACACATTACATATGTGCAAACTCTTTGTGCCATGGACATAATTATGTGACTAGGCATGTGTGGAGAGAACAGGGAGAGGATCTGATGGATCACATACCACTTAAACCAACAAACACCTTACCATTGGTTTGAGATGTTTGATCTGTTTTTTCTGCACCTGTGAAGCACAAGTATGCACTATGGTTTTATTTTTCATCCATATTTGCTTGACCTGTCTTCAGTGTAACTGATAGGTTAATTTTAATTCCTCAAGATTATACCCCATTCCATTTTAAGCAACCTCTATATAGAAAAGGCTTCATGCGAGATGGGTACCTTTTTCAGGCTTCAGGTATATAAAAGGGAATTTTACAAGTTTTGGTTATTTTAAAGGGCTTTTACAGTGTATTTACTGAAACCAGGGCCACCCAGACAATGAAAGCCAATCAGATGGCAGAACTGAAACAATAGATTCCAACATTTTCAGACCAAATCAATTATAATCAAGCACACCTTACAGTGTATGGCTGTACCATTTCATTTATTAGGCACTACATGACAATGAAAAAAAGATAATTGCAGAATTTAAGGGTTACCTTTTCTGTCAAAATTGTCTACAAAAGAGTAATTTGGAACTTGGGGCCATGAGTCCCTGTATCGCACTTTGTAGAGCACCTCCCTCCCCCGGATAACTATTACATGGTTATAGTTCTACTTACAGTTGAGCTTTTCTCCGAGTCTTCAGGCTGACAAAATGAATAAAAAAAGTTGTAATTATTGTTTTAAGCTGTTAAGATATAGATTTTATACTTGATATAATCCAGATTAAAACCATATTACCTGCATTTAGGCCATGTCAGGCATAAAATCTTTGAGGTTGACCCCCAAAAATGGAGGGAAATCACAAGTTGCTAATTTGGCTGGGGAGCAATTTCAATCTGCTACAACCTAGGTTTATCTGCTACACCTAGGTTTATTTCAAATACGGATTTGTCCATAGCATTAAATATGATCTTTAGATCAATTTATTATTCAATAAAGCTTAATGAAGTCATCTTTAGGTCACCTGGTAATGACCCAAGAGCAATTATAACACTTACATGTACCTGCTTTAAACTCTCAGCCTCAGTCTTCAAAAACTTTATTATCTTTTCTTTAGTTTCAACCAACTGTACATTAAATCAAATCAAATTAAATCATTAATTGCCTATTTTTTGTCAGTGTTTTCATGGCTTGAATTCATAGCATGATTGGCTCAGTTATCTTGCAAGAACATTTCAAGCTTGAACTTTGCTTACCTGGCCAGCTTTCAAACAATAAAATTCGTAGACTGACCCTTTCCGAAAATGATCAACATCTTTGTATGTGAGATGGGCATAAGAAGCGATTCTTGCCAAAATGGTGAAGAGCAAGCAACGTTGTGTTCCCCATCCCCTGAGTTTCCATGGTCTGTGCATAGAATTCCTGGGACCATGACCCCCCTCTTTTGGCAACCAAGAACAACTTGCACTTTATGAAAAGGAAAGCCCGCGTAATAATTATTGTCAATTAAAAATTGAAATAATTATAAATCTTGCAAACCTCTTTTTGTCTAGCGATTTCTTTTTGTAACATTGAAATTTCATCGACACTGCTCTGATATTTCTGCAGAAGACAAATTAAAATGTTTATTAATATGTCAATTAACAATAAAGCAGAAGTCAACAAAGTTATAAAATATCAATATTTAATCACCTTTTCCATTGCGTTTAAGGAAGTGGACAGTTTTTGGTTTTTTATTTGTTCTTCTTTAAGTCTCTGCAAAGCATTAATTAAAACCAATAACTTTTAGTACAGGAAGACACAATAAAGGTGAAAGTTGAGAATGTTGTAGGATGTTCAATTTGTGTTACTGTCGATTACCATCACGCTTCCATTGCCTCTGTGACAACAGCAGCAATGTTTTTGAAATTTAGCACCTTCCTATATAAGTCAACTTTTGGTCCACTATAATCCACCAAGAAGTCTAAGATCTGCTGGAAAATATATTTTAGAAATTCCTAGGGTACGTCTGAAAACTTACGGAGCAAAAGCCCTCTCAGTTGCCACCCCCAAGTCATGGAATGATCTGCCTCTTGAAATTAAGTTGAGTCCATCAGTCGCCGTTTTTAAATCGCATTTAAAAACTTATTACTTTTAGATAATTATTTCCATTTTTAAGTTCATTAATTTAGTTCATACTTTTATATTTAGTTTTACTTTTATGACTGTAACGCGGTATGGAGCTAGTTTGTATATATCCGCTATATAAATTAAGTTATTATTTTTATTTATTTTTTGGTTTTTTTAGAGGCCAACAGGCTAGTTCTGGTTAATCATTATCATGGTTGTTTGCTGTCAGAGCACCCCAGCAAGGACAACTAGACCCTTTTTTCATACAAATACAATTACTATATTTGGAAGCTCTTGTAAGCGACCACCCATACTAAGCAACAGCGACCACTCATAGAGATAAGCCTTTGAAATTTCCTTTTTGTTTTCAACCTCCCACAAGCAACTACTTGACAGATAATAGAGGGTAAAGTAGATAATAACATGCTGTAACCATATTGCACTCCTGGCTAGTATGAGACATTGAAATTTCGGATGGGTAAGTACAGGAGTTTATCTTGAATTTGACCTTTTGCATATAAGACATTTAAAAACATGAGTTAATGCGAGTCTCTGCTGTTACCATATGCTTATGAGGCAGAATTTTGACCCAGTATAGTCTAACCACTCTCGTAAGCAACCACCTAGGCTTAACATTTTGGGTGGTCACTTATAGGAGTTAAAACTGTGTGTTTGAATGTTAACATTTAAGAACTCCCATGGGGATTAACTTTGCTCTTCTCAAAACAAGCATCCTTTTATATAAACTTTAAAGCTGTGCCATCCATGGACTACCTTGGTATAAATAACTTAAAAATGCTAGAATCTTTAAGTGTACGTTTTACCTGATGCAATACTTTGACATCACTTTTTTCAGCTGATGATTTTACCTGCAAAACATAATGAGTTTAAATTTATTTCATTGAATTGTCTTGGTTCTTGTAATTTGCTTAAATTTACAAAATGTGCCTTCAAAGAGTGGAGCACCTGTGGAATTTCAACATTATACAGTAATGTGTGGAGCTATCTAATAATACAGAGATCTAGAAGAAACCACAATTATTATCTTCCCACTTGGTACCTTCTCTTTAGATGGCCTTTCTTTGGTTTCCAGCCAGTGTTCAAGCTTCTCTGCAATCACCTCCTGATGCTGGTCATTTTGAGGGTTGAGGCCTCTCAGGAAGTTAAATGTAGAGGAGGAAATGCTCCTCCTCTGTCTCTGCTTTGCAGAAGATGGAGGTAGGAGCTGCCCCTCCTCGTAGCTCTCACAAAGCTCAACTGCTTTGGAAAAAAGGGCACTGGGGAAAAGGGCTACCTTAAAGTAGTTTGTTAAAATGGAGTTACTCCCATCCTGCATAAAAAAAGATGGAAGCATATTTAATATAAAATAAGCTTAAATGAAAGTAAAATTCTATAAATATGCTTTTAATTCATCATCATCATTAGTCCTATTTGCCCCCAGTGGGGCATAGGGCCGCAACATGCATTTACTGAGCTTATTAATAAGCTTACTGCCTAAGCATAGAAACATTGCACATGACAGAAAGGTTAATTAAATTAATATGCCTATTTCCCTTTGTTTCTTGAGCTACAAAGTCCACATTTATTTATAATAAAAAATTAAAAAGGTCACTGAATACTTGACGAAACAGCAAAGGAATAACATTAACTCAGCTGACCAACATGTTAGACACCATCGTCATGTTACACATAACTTATTTATAAGTGAAAAATTCTAAATGTTTTACAGTCAAAACAGGTGAAGCATACCCCTCAAGATTACATTAATGAATTGATTATTTGAATATTGAACCCGCTAGTCGTTTCAAGAATGCAATAATGAATTGATTGTTTGAATATTCCCGAACTCGCTAGTCATTTCAAAAATCAATATTAAACTGATTGTTTTGAACATCAAACCCATTAGCCGTATTCTTGGAACGACCGAGTGGGTTCAATTTTCCAATAATCATTTTATTATTGCATTCTTGAAACGACTAGCCACTCAATGTTCAAATAATCAATTCATTAATGTAATTTTGAGGGGTATGCTCCACTTGGTGTGACTGTATTAACCAAGCTTACCTCACCGCAGCGAAACCCTTCTAGCCTCCCACTACCTTACCTCTTTCATAAGCTTATTAAATAAAACTTGAAATAATGTTACTTTAAGTACACGTCCAACCCAATCGTTTTAACCCAGAATACATATGACAACCAATGCCAAGTAACACGAGCAACGAACAAACAGCCGCCATCTTGAATGTTAAATAGTTCCTCCATCAGCTTTTTTCTCAAGCGAAAACAACCAGGTTCGAATTATATCAGGAGTATTCCGACAGGAGATTAAAACTTAATATGAATCAAATATAAAAATCCTTTTGGCCTCTCCATTTATCGACAAGTACGTATTCCAAGTCAGTTAGCGAGCGCCGGCGTGCAAAGCCACTCGAAGATAACATCGAAGTCACTTTTTATTGAGTAATTCCAATCACTCAACGGAATTTGACCGCCCCGAAAACAATCCGGAAAGGACCGGGACTGGTTGACGCCAGCAACTTCCAAGGCTTTCAAATAACAACAACAATAACAATATTTTCCTTCAGCTTGTTGAGGACAAAATTACACAGCGTGACAGAATTTCGCGTTTCTCTTTAATTTCTCTTCAGGCATTACATTTAAGCCTTAGCTCTAAGTACGGGACGACAGTCGAGTTACAACATTCCATCGTTACATACCCTTAGAAGTCTTAAAAAATCTAAAGAACAGTTGACATCCGCCGCTTAACCTAAGACTAAAAAATTATTCACCAAGAAACGTCATGGCAATCTTTAAAGGAACACATGCTTTTCGATTATATGCTGCTTATCCCGGTCTCTTTTTTTCACTGACTCCATTGATCCCATTGGTAGCCAGATCGCTTCACACGAGGAGCGACTTCGCCTTCAAGGGGTTACTTCGCCTGACTTCGCTCCATGCTTCGGATCAGGCGAAGTCACTTTCTCTTGCAGACAAAGTCACTTCGCGTATGGGAACCGAAAAAAGTCACTTTTCGTGAGGGGCTATCGAATCTTTCTGTTGGAGCGAATTTTGGAAACGATCCCGGTGTGCCTAACCCGTTTTATTTTATGAGAAGCTTAACTATGCCTGACTTGTATGTAACGATAGAAAAATAGTAGCGCGGAGTCGGACGTACAAAAACAAGACTTATCATTGTGGTTGGACATTTTAAAAATTTGGTGAATTCAAATATCCCCATATGCACCCTTCATTATCTACAGGACGGATTGCGTTAATTCCTAAGCAAAGAGATATTAAGCCGTTTTTTCTGCTCTATTCTCCCACCGTGAAGTGTTAATAAAAACAGCTGAATAGTCCTCTAGTTCAAGGTTAATCTGAATAGCCAAATTCTTTTCAAATTTATTTCTAACGTCAACTAAGGGTACTAAGACGAATGAAAAATGTTCTCACCTTCCCTGAAACATTGAGCTTCTTGGAGAAGTACACACGCATAGCTGTGGCGTTATCTTCTGTAAAGTTCTCCTCCTCGCCCTCTGCAAACTCTAAAAGGACTCCTCGCATTTTTTTGACGGTGGTCAGGAATGGAGGAGGCCATGTCCCTGTTTTCAAGACGGCACCATCTCCCTCCTTTTCCAATTTCTTTAACGCCAGCTGTCTGCCGGAAAACTCCCCTGTGCGCCGCCTCCTTTTTTTGCTTTTTTTTTGCGTCTTCACCACGCGGTCTTCTCCGGATCCGTCTTCTCCGCTTTTTCCCACCAATTCCAGACTATCTTTGTCCAGCACCTCTTCAAGTTTATCCACAAACTCGTTGCTGTTGAGGGTGAAGTCTTCTTCTTCAAAGTGGCTGGCAAACGAGTGCTCTTTTGAGATGTTTTTTATTCTTACCCAAATAGGCAAGTTTTCCTCCACGTTGAACTAAAGAAAAAAGCCCTTTCTTCAGAGCGCGTAAATTAACTTAGCTTAAGTGTAATAACTCATTTGAATACCATTACCAGGACACAATCCGTTTTTTCTTCCTCGTCGTGTTCATACCCACGAAGTAACTGTTTTTCACCATCTGTGAAACATAAATAAACAAAATTTTCGTCGTCTGGTGCCAAGAACCACGAACGCTCGTCTACGCTTGTCGGATCCTCCATGTTTCACAGAGACAAAAGGTGCAATTTGAATTTCCATCAGAACCTGTTATACCGGTTCCAAATAGTTCATGCGAGTTTACTGTACGTTAAAATTTCATCAAAACCTGTTATACCGGTTCCAACTGGTTTATCCGCATTAATCTTCCCGCCCATTAACGCGCGCACTGCCCCATGCAGGTACTCCCCTCAGAGTATCTTTCCTTGCCGGAGCTTATATTTCAAGAGAGAAAAATGGAAATCGACAACAAGGATTCTGCTCTTACAACTGAGGTAAAGCTGTCGGTAAGGAGTAAGGAAAAAACGCAGAGAAAGAAACTAATAACAAACATCCTTTTATTTAAGTTGAACGCCGATGATTACGACTTTGACGTCGAGGATGACGATGATGATGTCCAGATGTGGGAGAACAGCTGCGAGTGTACTCCTAGGCTTAGTTCAGAAAACTGCAAGTGTGTACGCCAGGCGGAAGAGTCACTTAGAAAACTTGAAAGAGAACTTTCATGGGTAAGAAAAACGTCGAACAAATTTAAACTTTCTTTACCCTCCCTTACAAAAAACAGGTGTTAAGTTTGATATAAGCTTATCCCATCACAGGACGAAGAAGAACCTGATTCATTCAAGTTTACGGAGGCGGGCCACCAGGACAAATTCTGGAAAGCTACACCGAAAAAAGTACGCAAAAAAACATTTTTTCCTTTCATTGCCATCAATTACTCGCCGATTTTAGACTTGTTGGAATTGTATGCCTAATAACCGTATGCGCTGGCAATTGTGAGATTATTAAACGTACACGCGCACATAGTGTTGAAATCTCGAACTCACTCATTCATTTGGTCATGTTGAAAGGTACGCCTAATAACCGTACGCGCGCTGGCAATTGTACGATTAATAAACATACACGCGCACATAGTATTTCTCAAACTCAGTCATTCATTTGGTCATGTTAAAATATACGCTTAATAACCGTACGCGCGCTGGTAATTGTACGATTAATAAACATACGCGCGCATCCATAGTGTTTCTCAAACTCACTCCATTTGGTCATGTTAACAAAAAAATGATATTCAACGCGTATATACGATATAAGAAGTTACAGCTGATAAAACAACAATTTCTCGCTTCTGACGTTGACATCCTGAAAACGCTTTTCCGGATAATGTTGATAACATGACCCAGAGGAATTGAGACCAATGCTGACATATTGTATCGAGTGCGAATGTACACTTACAAAATTTCTGTAGGATCTTACAGTCATTGACAAGCAGGAAAGCGTAGGAGGTACTTATTCTCAATAGCTGGCATATGTCGGATTCTTTTATTTAGTTTTCTTTAGAGGTATTAATTTTTCGTGTAACTTTTGTTAGGTTCGAAGTCTACCAAAACAAGCCTAAATAAAAAATGCAATGCTGCCAAGATAGTGCTCGATGTTGAGAGAGGCTGCTGCAGAGAAGAATGCATTAAAAAGATAGCCCTCAGCAGCATTAAGTCGAAAAGGACAAGCTACTGGGGGAGGAACCTCAACGACCGCAAAGCATTTTTAGATAATGCTATTGCAAGCAGTCATTCCAAAGAGACCTTACATCGAGGGAGAAGCCCCGCTGTGAAAGTATTCATGATAGATGGAGTACCATGTTGCATTCATGCATGGTGCATGATTTATGGCATTACACGTTCCTGGTACGTAGATAGAAACTTTCCTAACGTATCAATGCCTTGTAACCTGTAATTTGGTGCCTTGTAGCCTTTAATTTGGGAACAGAAAATCTGAAATACACGTAATATGTAACAGTCCAAATGGGTGTGAGAATGCCGTTGTGACAAAGTTTATAACTGTCATAAGCCTGTTTTACGGTTGGCAAGGAAACCGATCATTAATGACCTAGTTTACTCCAGGAGGGGGACGTTTGGGTTTGCGGTATTGGACAATTTTTTTCTTGCGGTATTTCTGTAGTTTTTAAATCGAAATGCGGTATTCTCCGCTGTTTTCCGGGCCTTTTCCAGTCTCCGATTGGACATTCCCATTGAAATCTAACTCTCATGGCAACGGTAAACTGCAATTCCTTGTGTAGCAATCGTAAAAGGGTAAGTTAGTTTAGTTGATTATTAGCTAACATGCCAATGGGTGTTACTTTTTTGTGTAAATCGAACATTACCTGATTTTACGCTCATTGACAAATTTTTAATTGTTGTTCCCGTGTTATAGGCTACAAACTTTAACATACACTGTAGCAGCTTTGGCATGACCTAGCTTTTGCACTCGGTATTGAAGCATAGTGGTATTTATCGATATATATTATATAATTACATTTTTTGGCGATATTGCGGTATTTGCCGACTTTTTCTCGCTGCATTGCGTTGTTCAGAACTCCCCATATCCCCCTCCTCCAGGGAAATAATCTTGCTTATTATATGGGTAGCTCCGTGAGCGGGCAAGATGAATCAAATCCTGCGCTGTAATTGGCTACCCGAGCGGGCAAGATGGACCTATCTTGCCCGCTCAGGACCACTTGTCATGTCCCGCAAGAAAATTTCCCCGAAAGTTATATACTAAATTCTTTATTGACCAAGCTTATTCGGTTTTTTGCGAGTTTATGGACCTCGACTCCGTCTCGGTCCATAAACACGCAAAAAAGAACTTGGCCAATATCCAGCCATCTTGACCTCACACTTCGTCAATAACCCATATATATTTGAGTTGTGTTGAAGCGTAATCAGTGATATCATTGTATTAATCACCGCATCTTTCGGGTATACAAGATTAAATCATCATGTCCGTATCAAAACTGACGCGTTTGAAATGCTGAGCAATAAGGGTGTGACATTCTTAAGGATCTCAAATACTTTGCTTCTATTTAGTTTTTATGAGAGAGCAAGGAAAGTAAGAGAAGACGAAGATGATTTGCATGGAAGGGGACGAAGTTTGGCGTTCGACATTGCCTACAAGTGGTTTGAAGGCTTCGTTCTGAGTGCGGACAGTATGCCCAACTGTGGAACCAAGACACTGCCCTCGTGTCTAACTAAAACAGCAGTGTACCAAATTTACAAAGAGCAGTCGGCTGGAAAACCTTTGCTGGCGAAAAACACATTTTTATACAGCCTGTGGAAAGCCAAATTTCCGAATGTGATCATTCCTAAGGTTAGCCTAACCTGAATTCACTCACACTGGACAGATGTCACTTCAGTTGTTATCAAAGTATGGAATTATAAACAGTTAACAGCAAGGGGGAGGGTGGGTTTGGCCAAGAAGAAGAAGTTGTTATTCATGAACACCATAAAAAATAACATTCTCCTTTTCCTTTTTCTTTACTGATTTTTACAGCAAAGTCGTTTCAGTAAATGTGCTGTGTGCGTACACATTAAAAATGAACTGGTAGGGTCGAATCTTGACCAGGAGTCAAGGAAACACCTTGGGCTGATGAGAAAGATTCACCTCACACAGCAAATGTAAGTGTAAGCATTTAATTCCTAACGTTACATTCTACAGTGACTCAGAATTCAAACGGAGTAACATTTAAATCAAGAAAACCTAATAGTTTTTGGACTATATTCCTCTTCTCGGCAATTCCGATTACTGAACAATTTGTTTATGAAATTCAGCAAAAGGGGAGATATTTGATGCGTCCGAAAATGAACTTATTGATATCGAGGGTGAAAATCCGATCATGTAGTAGAATTCCAAATAAATTTTTTTGTAATATAAGGCGCGGCTGGTAACTGCCACTGGCTAATTATTTGTGTTTGTACTGAATCCCAGGGCTGAACGTAGAAAGTACTACAAACACGGCCTCAAGGCCAAAAGCAATCCACAACTGAAGTACCTATCTGTTACACTCGATGGCATGGACCAGAATAAGCACAACCTTCCCCATCTCAGTACGAGTACAAAGGTAAAATTGAAATGTTTGAAAATAGAATGATTCATTTTTAATGAGAGCTTGCAGTCATTGTTACTTCTTTTTGTTAAGATCAATAGCAGTGCCTGGCGCCTAAAGACGCACGTGACAGGTGCGTTGGTGAACCACCACAGCGACGGTGTCGCTTATGTTGACATGTGTGAATGGCCTCATGATTCAAATCTTACAATCAACATATTGCTGCACGTCCTCTTGTGGATGCAGACAAAGGTGAGATTAGATAGTCCTTGGGCAGATTAATAGTTCGGTCATTAAAACTTCTGTGCCACGATTTTTGAACACTGCATTAATAATAACCATGACAGTAATTTATTTCAAGTTAAATCACTTAATGTTCCAAAAGGAGTGGTTCCAATGAAAAAGGACTGGTCCGATACAATATTCGCTAGCCACTCGAAATTAATGACCACGATATGACGCGATCGCGTGTGCATGAGCATGGAATCGGCAACATTATGATTATGAGCGATAGACTCACCGAAAATAATCTAAAATAATCACAAACGTACAAAACATCAAGGCAGCAAGATTTAACCTTTTTTCTATTTATTACGTTGGTAGCTTGGACGTTTACCACCTGTGCTGTACCTCCAGATGGACAACTGCTGGAGAGAGTGCAAGAATAGGTTCGTGCTGGCCTTTCTTGCGTTACTGGTGGAGCTGAGAATTTTTAAGAAGGTTAGCCTTACGTCTTATATACTGTCAATTCAAGCTTTTTATTGCAAAGATTAAGAAATTATTATCTAAGCCGTGGGAGCTTTGTTTACTTGCTATAACATTTGGATGTACCCTTAAAGGATGCCTCCATTTATTCTTTTACCTGTCCCCAGTGAATAGAATCTGTTGGTCCCACCTAGTGACCCTTACTTTTCACCTCACAGAAACTAAATCCTTACAACAACGGCCCTACAACAGCCACGAACTTTTGTCTATGAGTTACTTTTTCACTGTTTGGAACTTAGTAATGCCAATCATTAGCTTGAAAACTACGGACCAATGATCTTTTAAGCTTTTCCTTATTCGAAATCTTTCAGAGGTTAACAACCTTGTTCTTTTCGTTTCGTTTAGATCAAGATGTGTTTCCTAATGGTGGGTCACACCCACGAGGACATCGACCAGCTCTTTTCATGTATTTCACGGCATCTGGCAAAGATCAACGTCTTGACCCTCCTGGAGCTGATCAGAGAGATTGGCCGAAGTTACTCTCCATCCATAAAAGCTTCACTTCTTACTTTCATGTATGATGTAAAGCAATGGATGGAGGGCTTCACTGAGGCTAGTCTCTCTGGTCACGCCAACCAGCACCAATTCAAGGTAGTACTATATGATTACGGTCACTCTACCACCACCTGAGGTGCCCTAAGCTCATCATGACCAATTGCTTATTTTCTTGTCGTTTCCTAGATACCTTTTCCTACAATAAACCATCCAGATATAGTCTAGATATACCTGCATCAACGTAAATTTCGCTATCATGCCCAGTCTTGCATCAATGACTTGTTTTGTGGCTCAAATACAACAATGTGCTGCTGTTAGACATAAACAGATTCCCATTAACCTTTTTTGTTCCTAACCTTAACTGCTTTACCCATCATGTACCGTTTTGGTGCTGCAACTAAAGTGGGACATAACAAGCATAGACGACTTTCATTAATTTCTAAATAATCTTTTTTTCTCGATAACTTCAGATCTTTAGAGGGTCAGACGGAAAGGCCAAAATGAAATACAAAAAGTGGTCGACATCCCCAACTTGGCTCCCCGAGGACTCAGAGGGCATTGACCTCCTAAAAGGTCTCCCAAGAGGAGCCCCAAAGGTATGAAGGTTTATTATCGGGAAGCACCGCTACCCAATATCTACTGCAAAATAGCACAATGCCTAAACGTTGGCAAATGGATTCACTTATTTTTTATGTCTGACTTATTGTTCATTGTAGGATTCGTCCCACAGTCGTATTTAGTTATTGTGGAATGAAGAACAAAGAAAGTAGTGAAAGCATTTTCACCTTGCCTCCTCAATTATGTTCTTTCCCCCTTTTTCTTGATAACAGCTTCTTGAAAGAAACACAGCAAAATTAAACTTACAGAATATAAAGAACGATCTGCCGAAGTTTAGACTCCACTTTAATCAACACACAAGAGTATGGTGGGAAAACTTCATCAAAAACAATGGAAGGACCGGAAAAGTAAATCCAAAATGGATTTTACCACTTTTGACAAAGCAAACAGAGACCAACAACAGACCATTGCAAGTCAGCGATACTACCGACGAACTCTTCCGATTAATTGAAAGAGAAGAACGCGATGTAGAGGTAATCGTCTTTTCATTAGCTTTGCTCGATTTAGCATAACAGCCTGGAGAGTGCTAGCATATAAAACCAAAACGTGATTGAAAAACATAATGAATATTTACTCATCCAGTTAATTTGAGTCCAGATACTCGATTTCCGCCGCTCTCTCGCGTCCCGTCTTTTGTTCTGGGGAAGAGTGCGCCTCGTTTCCCGAAAAAAGGCAAATAAGCAGAATCTTGAACCTTGAACATCGGAAATCGAGCCCACAAAGTCCACTGACAGAAATGTTTTAAAATTTATACCGATTTGCTCATACGTACGCTTCCCTTTACTCGAAACTTCTTATAAGCGGTAAAACGGTTGAAGCAGCTTTACTAATTTAAAGATCAGCACAAGGTCATACAGAAAGGCTACACCTTTTGCAGAAATAATATAAAGTGAACTACAACCGTGGTCAAAGATGCTTAAACACTTCGTATGTCAACCGTTCATCTTATACACGAGGGCATCTTCATATTTCACAACAACATTGGTGTAGGTTATCACATGAAAAAATCATCAATTATTCATTGATCGTCCATGAATTATAGACATTATACTAGGCCAGTAAATGAAAACAAAATGACTTAAACGTATACTTGTACACTAATTAATGCACCTTAATTTCATGTTAGGTGCGTGCTGGACGAAAAAGAAAGAAAAGCGGTAATGGTCAAGGGAAAACGGGGACCAAAAGGACCAAAAAATGGTAATTTATACCTTCTTAGGATCTAGAAATTTTGTTTTAACGTTGCGTTAAAACCTGCGCGAAATGATCATAGTCTAGCAAACCTTGAAATGAACTTTGAACATTTTCGTTTTTATCGTTGCGAAATTTAGAACTTGGTTCTACTTCGTGCACGTTATTGCACTGTACTTTTCACACTGGACCATTCTTCATGCAACTTACGCTGCAACAAAATTGCGAGACAATTTGCAAAGACAAAATGCAATGTAAAGGATCAGCTGTATTACTGAACGTACACTGAAAAAGTAAGCTTGAATTAGAAGAAAGTGCAGGCGATTAGTAGCCCTACCATCTCGCAGATCTCGAGCTACATTTAGTTTATTTGTTCGAGATAGCTGTGTTCAGCTGTATTTTGGATCAATAAAATGATCACGATCATACTTTAGTATGTGACTACCAGTGTAACTCTGGTTTGGGACACCTTGGTTGTCATATTTTATGAATTTCGCCTTAGGGATTAGTCCTACGAAACAGTTACAAGTATAACTGACAGTGATTACTCAGTCAACATTCAGACAAACTGTATTTTAATTTGATTCATTATTTTTTTTCTCTCTAAACAGAGTGTCAGATGTATCAGGAAGGAGAGCAAGTCCCCATTGTTATACAAAAATTTAAAAACAGCCAAAAAAATTAAATAAATAAAAACTCAAAAAAACAACAACCACAAAACGGCTCCTTTAGGAGCCACCATATACCAGAAAAGCCAATGATCAACTGAAGATATTTTAACTGAAAAGTCGCTTGCTAAACTATGACTACTGCATGTTATCCAGCAGTTCTCTAACCAAAATGTGCGGACCGGAAACACAGAGTAGCTGTTTTAAGGAGAAGAATTATGAGCCATCAATGTACTGTCCACCTCTGATCAGAGAATTTTTCCTTGTAATCACCTGGCCCTAATAAATAACAGCGATCTAAATATGACGCACTCACACCTTTGACATATATATTGCTAAAGTCTTCTCTCTAATTTCTATAATGGCTATCCCCTGAATTTCCTGCCGGTTAACAAAGTGAAATTAAATATGCAAATATGCGGTAAAAGGAAGAGGCATTGAACTGGTCAAAACAAACTAAAAATATAGGGATGTTGATCATACAATTCAGGTAAATGCTAGGAGCAATTAAAATGGTACATTTCAAATGGACACGCACTTGTACTAAACAGCGTTATATTTTCCGGACTCACAACCAACAACGCAATGCGCTTTTTACAAAATCTTTTGAAGACTACTAAAATTAAAGCTCAGCAAAGCACAGACTATGGTCAAAACTTGCCTCAGAAATAGGTGATCTTTTCAACAGCCTTGGCCTTCGTGTTTTAATATAGCAGTATTGATATAGTTATCTGTCCTCTTTTTTATAAGTTGGTCAAGTGCTTACTAGGCAATAAATTGCGGCTATAACGTTTTAACAGTCAGTGCGAATCTTTGACCTAGTTAAAGTTATCCATGTACCACTAATTTAATGGAGATCTAAAACGCATATTATGGGTCACGTCTTTTCGTTCGACTGTACAGGACAACATTCAAATTGAGAAATGAACATACATATAGTCATCTTCCACTACAGATTGTTTGGGGAAGAATAAAGAATTTCCAATACCACTAACACTACTGACAGTACTACAGAACATAGCCCGAGGAATTTAATATAACATGACTCGTACTACGTATTAAACTGGATAATTGTCTCTAAATTTAATTTTTATTCGAAGTCTATAATTTCATAACATTATACATTCTTGTGAAAGCGATAGTCCAATGTAGTTTTATACTTCTTCTCTGATCGTGCAATAACAATTCCTAACTGAGTTTAAAACTGGACAATTCTAAAAAAAAACCGTTTTATAAAATAACTGAGCTACTACGCGCGCTCTCATCGGTCGATAAGTGTGTTTGGATGAGAGTATGTAAACACGGTTGCGACGTGTTAGATTCGCGCGTATTTTGAGAATTATTTTATAAAAGCAATAAGAGCACTTTTTCTCGAAAGTTATGCAAGCCCTCGACTACATCTCGGGTTTGCATAACTGTCTCGAATTCTCCCAACACTCCTCGTGTTTAGATGAGCCTATGTAAACATGGAAAAAGTGCTCTATTGCTTAAACAGCGAATAATAACATGCTTAAGTTACACTCCACTCTCTAGTGCTTCCTATGCTGGCTACCAATTCACTCCAAGCTACATCTATCACTTCCTGAAGGCCCTAACAACAGGAATGAAAAGTACACTAGGTTATTCGACATACATCAAATAAATTAAAGCCATACAAACTAGAAACTCGTAAAACAAATGCTGTAAAAACAACATCATCAAAATAGATAACTTGTAAATCAGCACACTAGTAAATTCGTTCTCGGCAACTAAGTAATCAGGACGATTAGATTAATAATCGTACATCCACCTAGCTATCTTTGTACTGAGTATAAACTAAGTGATCAATACGATTAATAATCGTACATGATCTTTGTACTCAGTGTAAACTAAGTGATCAATACGATTAATAATCGTACAGGATCCTTGTACTCAGTATAAACTAAGTGATCCATACGATTAATAATCGTACGTGATCCTTGTACTCAGTATAAACTAAGTGATCAATACGATTAATAATCGTACATGATCCGTGTACTCAGTATAAACTAAGTGATTAACGCGATTAATAATCGTACATGATCCTTGTACTCAGTATAAACTAAGTGATTAATACGATTAATAATCGTGCATGATCCTAGTACTCAGTATAAACTAAGTGATCAATACGATTAATGATCGTACATGATCCTTGTACTCAGTATAAACTAAGTGATCAATACGATTAATAATCGTACAAGATCCTTGTACTCGGTATAAACTAAGTGATCAATACGGGTAATAATCGTACATGCACCTTGCGATCTTTCTAATCAGTGGTAGATCAGTACGCTTAATAATCGGAATTGAAACTAAGTAAACGACATAGTCGCACATGCACCCTTCAAATTTTGTACTGAGTAACTTTAGGTTAATTTGTATCAGTGATGGTTTCCAGGTGGTTGCATCGGCAGTGCTAATCTATTCTCGGTTTTCATCAGTCATGTGATCAAAACTAAAAATCGTAACCGTTCAATAAATAAATTCAAGAATCTGGGATATGATAGATGATTGCAATATAAACAACCTCGCCAAGAATCCGGTCTCTGCTGTTTTTAATTCGCGCGCTGTTCGCAGAAGTGTGTCATCCAAATTTATAGAGATTTGTATGGCACGCCATGTTGGTGCTCATCCAGATGGGCACCAACATGGCGGCCGGAAACCAACAGAAACATCTGTGACTGAGTTTTATTACAAAAGCGTAAATTTATCTCTCGAGGAACTCAAAAACATTAAAATAATACTTTTCCTAATACAAGAACCCGGTCAGATAGCCAAATTTCCCGAAATAAGTCCCGAAATAAGTCACTTTTTAAACAACCCGGCCGTCATGTAAATGCCGCGTCACGCAAAAGCTAAGAAATTCAAGCATGGCCTATCGCAAAACCAAGAACCCATTCGGAACAAAAAATCGTCTAAATATTAGTTTTCAGCTGCTCTTATACCTCATTAAAGTAAAATATCTATAGGATCAATAGTTTTGTAGTTTGAATCTTAGTGACGTCATGTGAAAACCGGCAATTACTCCTTGAATTTCATATTGATAATTAAGGTGACATTAAAGAGGTTAAAACCCTAAGCAACATGGAATGCAGTAAACTGGAATTATCGATAACAGAGTAATACAAACAGCGCCTGTCAAATATACGCTTATTAATCGTAAATTTCTTTCGGTTTAGGCCAGTGATGGCGTTATTTCTTTTCTCTCGTCCACAACAGTTGTCACGTTTTAGTGTCGCGTGACGCTGGAGAGTCACGACCGTAAAGGCGTCAAAGAAAAACAATTCTGACAGCTGTCAAATGCCTATTTCTATCATTGGCTATTTCAGTGACATGAGCCATTTGACAACTCTTCTACCTTTGTACCAAATCCTTGAGGCTTTTACCAGAAGACCTTGACTTTCAGGCAAACATTATTTTTCGACTGATTTGAACTGAAATTTGCTCACGCTATACTGAGGATTGATCTTATCGCTTATTACATGACATTGATTTTGCTTGCTAAGTACCATTTCCGATCACACAAGGATTTTACCGTGATGACCACGTGGAGTGGACAACGGCAAGACTTGGGATTGCTGCTGAACTCAAAGCAACACTGAGAGAACTTTGCAGGAGTTGCTATGATTGTCATTCGAGTTTACAAATGACAGGAGTGCAAAACGTGATAAACATTATCGGATGGACACTCGGGTGAACTTTGAAATTGCTTCTGCTGGAATATATACTGCATTATGCCATAAAAAAGTCATAGAGGTGAGACTGAATCTATTAAAATTACTGTAGACAAGTGGATGTCGCGATGGTGTACTGATATTCTGATACTGTATATACTGTAAAAGCTGGAGAGAACGTTTTTCCCGCGAAAAATAGGCGCCAAATGTTAGCAAGAGTCGAATTCTCGAATGTTAGTGTTCATGGCAGCTTGAAGTTCTTCACTCTCGAAAGGATTTTCTTCAGGCTTAAGGAATTTAAATCTTACAAAGAAAAGGGGAATGTATGATGAGGAGGTTTGGAGTATTTTTTTTCCAACCGAGTTCAGATTGCGGCGTTATGTCGCGGGCACCTTCGCCTTCGCCTTCGCCGGCCTTTATAGCGCAAGCTATTTCAGCTTCCTATATAGTGTCTCACAGTGAATACACATTTTACGCAACTATTAAAACTTTAAATAAAACTGACGATTCGGAACCGCATATGATAAATTTCACGTCAAAAACATAGCAATTCTCGCCATGATTGAGCTTACAACATTTTCAGGCTCTTGAACTGAACCCAGACGAGTTTCAAGTTCGCGCATCGGACTTGTTGATTTCACCGATGGAACACTATCAAAATTACTGTTGCTTGAAGTTTGAATCAAAACGTCCTATGAACAGTGCCCACATCCTATTTTGTCCTGTGTTTCCTCGGAAATGTCACATAAAAATTAAAGAACATCCAAAACAGTTGGCACTGCTATTCATGTCATTCACTGCAAAATCCACGGCTAAATAGGAAAACTGTGTTTGTCGTTTCAAAATGACGTCGTGGTTTGAGTGGTGTCGCTAAAAAAGAAACTCATTCCACAAATATACGGGTAGGTTTTTTTTCTGAACTTCATCTGCATTTGACTAGTCCGACATTTTCACGCGCAGTCCATTTTTACGCGCAGTTGAACTACACATCAAATGAGAATGTTGTTGTTCTGTTTAAGTATTGCATGCAAATCTCTTTCAAGCATGCAAATCTCATACAACCTCGCTCAGTTTTTTAAGAAGTTCAAATACTGTCACCCTTACACAACAGTTTGCCATCGAAAATCTAATTCTGGCTCCTAAAATCATTTGCAGAATGGTTAAATTTTACCCGTCGATCAGGAGTTGCTTATTTCGGCGTATTTAACAGTGTAAGCTTATTGTAATTAAATCATGAAGCTACATCTCTTAGATATTTCGCTTTCTTGGCTAATTTTTAGTTGGTCTTTCTTAGTTTTGGAAACTGTATTTTCAGGCAATAATGTGAGTTCACGAAACGCGGCATTGCATTTTAATATCGATCGCTGCGACTTGGCGAAATGTGGGACAACTTCAGTCTCTTTTTAGTTTATAACAATCTTTGTCGGTAGTGTAAAGGAGAATTTATCAGAAGATTTGAGAAAAATGATTTCAGCAAAGATTGTTGCAAGGTTAATTTTATTTGCAAATTTCTTACCCTGCTCTGCTCGAAAGTCGAAGAATTCAGCACCAGCGACCGAATTGCCGCGCTTTTCTTTCCCCGTCGTTAAATTACTGTCGCCGGATCAACATAAATTTGTTTCAGGTACGTTTAATAACCAGGAAACCTAGAGAAGTACGGATGTTAACCGTACAATGCAACGCTCATTATTCGTAAGTTGCATGCTCGGATTGAAAACAAAGTGAACTGAAGTAGTCGCGGTCGATCGTAGTACTCGTGTGAGTTTCTTAAAAACCTGACAAGCGTTTACGTTCGTGGCTTAACAAAGAGCTTTTGAAATATTTGACTATTTTTCACAGTGTTCCAGTTGATCAAAGTCTGTGTACTTCTTTTTCTAAAACAAACTAAGCATTGGACCAATCCATTGAAAGTTGGTTCGGAATTCCCACCTTTATTTGCATAATATATATTCCGTTCAATTGCGTGTTTTGTTCAACTGGCTTGTCTAAAGTTGTTCATTATTATCTTTCACGGAAATGCCTGCTTATTGCTTTGCAAAGGAAATCAATAAATAATACCTTGACCAAAGAAGCCATACTTTCCATAGGTACACTTAAATTGTATTTGCCAAATATTCGCGTATTAAAAACACGACGAATTTTGACCGCCAATGTTTTGACACATCGAACTTGCATATATTGTTGATTTCGTTACGAAATTAAACCCTTGAAATGCATCAACCGTTGTCGTTCACTTTAAGTTTCAGTAGGACTTGAAATGTCTTTTCCCTGTGCGATTGCAAATGAGAAAAGTCCGTTCCAAGTTATGACTTTTAGAAGAAACACGAACGCTTGGTCATGTCCTGCGTTCAACAATTTATAAAAGAGCTAAATTATTGACTGTTGTTGTTGGTTTGCCTTTCGAATAACCCACAACCAGCGAAAATTTTATTTCAAGTAAGCGGCTGTTCCTTTTTCTTTTCATTTTCGGGAGGCTACTAAATACCTTCTGACAGTAAAAAGAGCTCGAATAAAACCATAAACATTGGTCGAAGAAATGCGAAAATATGCAGCGGGTCGATCGGTACTTGACATGGCGCGCGGGTATCCTTCGTGGCTACAAATGTCTAGAAAACATCAGTCGTTTGGGGAAAATGTAGCTCAATGGTTAGATGTATCGATGGTTTTAGGCCAAGTTAATAAATGGATATAACTTTTTGGCCGTAAACGCCATCAGTTTAGAAGTTCTAGCCCGTTATATTCTTTACCGTAATGGCGGCTGAAGATCGTAACTTCCTCGTCGGCAAACTTTGCCACATTTACGATTAATATCCTGAAAATGTAGCCACATACGAATATTATTCGTACAATGGCACGTTTATTATTCGTAAGACGCGCGTTTCCCAGTTTAATAAACTGAAATCACCGCATTATACGATTATTAACCTGAAAAGGCACAAATAGTACGTATGATAACCGTATCATAGCGCATCATACGAATGTTAATCTGGATTCCGGATTTATTTTGACTGTCCGGAATTATTCTGAATGCTGTTATTAGCTTATCAAAGTAGGTGTTTATGTCCTCATCAGTGGGATTCTTTTTTTGAGGAAGTTGGTGTAAATCTCGTTGAAATCCTGAAAGTAAGTAGAATATACCAAAATATATTTTCAATTTGTGGTAAAAGTTGTCTTTTCCTGTGTACATTGTAGCTGTGCATATTTTGAACTAAACAGGATACTATACCTTCCAAATCTTGATCACAGTGCTGCTTGTTTCTGGAGTAATTATTCCTTCTAATTTTAATGGCAGCTTTTCAAGAAGAATCTTTTTGTCTGATCCCATAAGGCTTGTGAAATCGTACATCCCACTAGCTTTCCCGTCAGCATTTTGCTTCTCCCAGACACTGAAAGAGATGCCACAACTACAGATAGCATGAACAATCCAGGTGATTGGAGTTGCGATTTCTTGGAGCCCTGTTTAGATTCGCCTTCTTGTCTCTTTCTAGTGCCTCATTGATGAAATTTTTTGTCAGCTTATCTTTGAACAGAGAAATAAAAAAGCATCTTTTAGAATGTCAATTTATGTGTTGTAATTACCAGGAATGGAAACAGCATGGTGCCACTTGTACAAAGAGAATTACTTCAAGTTAGGGCCAACACAGGAATTGAAAATATCCTGAGCAAAAATGTCTCTTGAACTAGAAAGGATAACTTTTTCTTTATTAGTGTATATGGTGTAATTTTAGGTAAAGGGAATGTGCCATTTACAAAGGGCATGAATGTACATGCACTTGAATAATTATACAAGTTTGGGCATTTTTTTCATTACCTGTGACTCTGAGCATTAAGTGAAGCTCGTCCAACACCACATTATCAAGGGGAATGTCAAGGAGTGGTGGATGCTCACAAGAAAGCTGCTTTTTTGCTACACAGGACTTGATGTCTTGCAGAGTTCTTTTTTTACCCTCCTCATGGTAAAATTCCCTAGGTTTGCTCATGTCATACCTGTACATTGTAATTACATATAAAGTATTCTGTTGAAGCTCAGTGTTCTCAACCAAATAAAGTAATCTTAAAACAAAACATCATGGGGAACTCAACAAAGTTTTATATGGGGAGGCTTAGCCCTCTGGTCTGAACCCTTGCCTTTTTTTATATTATTTTTCACAAAAAGGTACCCTTTTGCATAGCTGAAGCCTAAAAAGGTACCCATTTTGGAGTGGGACCTCCCAGTATAGACCATTATAGAGATCCCCCCCCTCCCGCCACTGAGTAACGAAAGTTGTGAGTGAGACAAATGGCATCATGACTGACCTATGAGCTATAAAGTTTGTTACTTATTTGAGGGCTCAGTTATATACCATTATTATAATTGTTATCATTATTATTAACTCTACCACTACTATTATAAATTCCTTGCCTCAAGCTTTTATGGATTGTGCACCATATGCAGGCATAATCAGATGTTGCACCTTTCACCCCATCACCAACAACAGAAACTGTGAATATTCAACAACATACAGTGCAGCTCAGATATGTCCGAACCAAAATATACGCGTAATGCGCGTCGGCCCAATACGCGTATACGCGTATGCATATACGCACATACGCGTATACAGTATATACGCGTATGCCTCATTGGTATGTATGAACTAACGAATTGTTTTTTCTTTTCTTACAGGTCATTGTTATTTTCAATGGCTTGACAGCTTGCCACAGAGCGAGAAAGAGTTTTCTATATTTTGACCAGCAAGCGACTTGAGCCGTGTCGACTGAACGCACACAAATTTACCTTGAAGAGAATTAAATATCGAAACGTGATCGGGCGGCGCACAGAAACTTTGCGAAACAATTCTTACGTCAAAGAAAGATTATTTTAACACTTGAACCAAAGATTTGTGCCAAACAAAACTGGAGATATCATTTTTTCGACAAGTATCTTCAGAACGCTTCACGTAATAAACATGCTCACGGTAAGTCTGCAACTTGCCCACGCGTGCCGAAACACAAAACTTTTCCTTGAAGAATAACTAACTAATCGTAAGCGACGCGCCATAGAAACTATGATAAACAATTCTTTGGCTAAAGAAAGAGTATTTTACCGTTTGAATGAACGATTTGGGTCAAGTAGAACTAGAGATATCATTTTTTCGACAAGGATCTTCAGAACGCTTCACACTAATAAACATTTCGTAAGCGACTTGCCGACGCTGCCTGAAACACAAAACTTTTTCTTGAAGAAAAAAATAGCTAAACACGAACAACGCGCCAATGAAACTTTGATAAACAATTCTTAGGCTTTGGCGATTTGGGTCAAATAGAACAAGAGATATAATTCTTTCGGCAAGGGACTGCAGAACGCTTCACACTAATAAACATTTCGTAAGCGACTTGCCGACGCGGGCTGAAACACAAAACTTTTCCTTGAACAAAAAAATAACGAAACACGAACGACGTGCCAAAGAAACATTGATAAACAATTCTTTGGCTAAAGAAGGAGTACTTTACCGTTTGAATGAACGATTTGCGTCAAAAAGAAATGGAGATATCATTTTTTCGGCAAGGATCTTCAGAACGCTTCACACTAATAAACATTTCGTAAGCGACTTGCCGACGCGTGTTGAAACACAAAACATTTCCTTGAAGAATAATCAACTAAACGTGAGCAACGCGCCAAAAAAACTTCGATTAACAAGTCTTTGACTAAAGAAAGAGTATTTTACCGTGTGAATGAATGATTTTTGTCAAATAGAACTGGAGGTATAATTCACACAAATAAACATTATTTTCGTAAGCGACTTGCCGCCGCGTGCCGAAACACAAAACTTTTTCTTGAAGTAAAAAATAACTAAACGCGAACGACGCGCCAAAAAAACTATGATAAACAATTCTTTGGCTAAAGAAAGAGTATTTTACCGTTTGAATGAACGATTTGGGTCAAATAGAACAGGAGATATCATTTTTTCCACAAGGATCTTTCACACTAATAAACATTTCGTAAGCGGCTTGCCGACGCGGGCTGAAACACAAAACTTTTTCTCTAAGTAAAAAATAAGTAAACACCATTAAACACGAACGACGCGCCATAGAAACTTTGATAAACAATTCTTTGGCTAAGGAAAGAGTATTTTCCCGTTTGAATGAACGATTTGGGTCAAATAGAACTGGAGATATCATTTTTTCGACAAGTATCTTCAGAACGCTTCACATAATAAACACGCTCACGGTAAGCATGCAACTTGCGGACGGGTTACCGGTCACCTCGCCACCAGGGAATTTCGCCACCAACCAACTCGCCACCAAGAAACCACCTCGCCACCAACCAACTCGCCACCAAGTGAAGTCTCCTCGCCACCAAACACAAACAAAAAGATAAACTATAGCAAAGTAGTTGAGGGGAATTAGCTGTTCGTGCGAAGTTTGTTCGCTTGTCTGTATACGAATTACGATGTCAACATGTTTTCGGTGACGTGGTACAAATTACGATGTCAACATGTTGGGATTTTACTGTTTCCCAACCGTCCCGGATTTTGCCGACTAATGAAAACTCGAAATCGTAGATATCCCCGATCGTCCCCGGTCATAGCAGTGCAAAATGTTATCAGACAAGATATCTCTCCGGGGAAATAGAGTTATCATTATAACCAAAGATATCCCTTTAACATGATATCTCGTGCTGTGAAGATATCATGATAACATGATATCGTGATAAATGAAAGATATCATGGAGATATCATGATATCTAATTTTGAACGCGATGGCCCGCCATATACCGGTAGCACAAATGTAATAAAAGATTTGTTTGTTCGGATTTTTTTCAATTTCCATCGGCTTTCATCAAGAGCAAAAAAGTCTGTTACCGGTAGACAATCAAAGCAAAATAAATGCAACTGTTTGCAGAAAAATTAACACATTCCTCCTTGGGTAATCATTACGGTATGAGACAAACTAAGCGATTATACAAAGTAACCTGATCTCTTATAGTCACCGCTGGTTCAGCACATTGTTCAATGTGTCGTTCAATGTAATAGTGCGAGTTGTTAGAACGAAATAGTCTATTCGGCTTGTGGTTTAATGTTATTTATTAGATTATTGATAACAAGGAGACTTCGCTTGGTGGCGAGGAGACTTCACTTGGTGGCGAGTTGGTTGGTGGCGTGGTGGTTTCTTGGTGGTGAGTTGGTTGGTGGCGAAATTCCCTGGTGGCGAGGTAACCGGATACCTGCGGACGCGTGCCAAAACACAAAACTTTTCCTTGAAGAATAACTAACTAATCGTAAGCAACGCGCCATAGAAACTATGATAACCAATCCTTTGGCTAAAGAAAGAGTATTTTACCATTTAAATGAATGATTTGTGTCAATTAGAACTGGAGATATCATTTTTTTCGACGGAGATCTTCAGAACGCTTCAAGCTTGAAATATTTCGCAACTTGCCGACGCGTGCCGTAACCGAGAATAAATAAACAACTACCGTAAGCGGTGCACTATTGAAAGTTTGATAAACAATTCTTCCGTCAAGGAAAGATTATTTTAAATTTGAATGAATGATCTTTGTCAAATATAACCGGAGATATCATTTTTTCGACGAGGATTTATACAACGCTTCAGACAGCATTAGTAAACATTTCGCGAATGACTTGGCGACGCGTGCCGCAACAAAGATCTTTCCTTGTAAAAACAAAAAAAATAGAAAACAGCATGTTAATAGAGGTAGTGGAAGCGACTGTTTCAATTTTAGTTCCATTTTTGGTAGTTAAAGATCGAGCAAATGTTGAAAAACGGTCGTTTGTCGGTGAATTTGTGCCGTGATCGAAAACTCGGAAATTGATAGCTTTCATTGATCAGCATGACTTTTTAACCATATGCAAATTTAGCTAGCTTTTTAATTCCCACAAATGTCCTTTGTTTGACAAACAATGCTTCAAATAAAGAAACTTATGGGAATGCATAACAAAGGGCCATATACGCGCGTATATACGCGCATATGTGTGCGTATATACGCGAACATGTGCATGTATTGACATACGCGTATACGCAAAATACGCACGTATAAAATGCGTATGCGCAGTTCGGATATATCTGAGCTGCACTGTATTTATTACAATCTTAAAATTATGCAAAAAGGAAGGGAGGAGACAAAAAAGCATAAAAAAGCATTATACCTTATAGTCTCCACCTAGAAACATTTCTACTGGGATATGTTGACCGTTCACTTCAACTACACCATCCCTTACAAGTTTGTTGACATCTGCAAATATTTTAGCACATGATGTCTGAAGCAGCTCACAGCTCTCCTTTCCCTTAATGATTGCAACAGTGTGATTACCTGAAATTTTTTTAAAACATGTATGAAAGATATTTTCTTTGTATTATCATATAAGCATATAAAACACATCAGCATTATTTCTGACAACACTGGGAAAAGTATGAAAACCTTTTGAGGACATAACTGCATCTTCATCATTAAGCAGAGAGAAAGATATCACAATAAAGCCTGTGAGTCGAGTCATTTTTGAGTGTCAGCTGTTGATGCCCCCTCAGTTGCTGTTTGTGTCAGCATCTGTTTTAATAAAAAGATAACTTGTTTAACCTTTTTGTCTTAAGACAGCTTCTTGTTACAATTTGTTTACTAAATTATGTTATGTATTGATTGTTTTAATTTTTAAAACAAAAAATTAAAGTTCTTTTTAATCAATATCAAACTACTTTTTAATGCTTACATGTTTGTCAATTGTCCTGCGAAGCTCGTCAATGAAATTCAGTTGTGCTCCCTCTGCTTTTCCTGGCGTTCGCTCGATGTGGCAGAGGGCATTAACTAATCCCCCCCAGCTGAAGTCATTGTGAGTTCATGATAGGCTGCGCTGCCGATTGAAAACCTATCCTGAATGTAAACAATTTCCTTGATTAAATTTTTTTCATCTGGGAGATCATTGAATCCTTTTTTTCCCTTGTCATCCAAAAAGAAAATAGTATGG
>OZ026596.1:36258033-36265533 GCA_964020085.1 Micromussa lordhowensis | reverse complement strand
AACGGTAGCCGTTCCAACGCTGAACGGAACGGCAAGCGAACGGGTGACGAACGGCTAGGCAAGCCATTTAAAACGGGTACCGGGAACGGATGAACGGCTAATTAAAAAATTTTTGAATGGATGAGGTCGAACGGATGAACGGCTAACGAAAATTTTCGAACGGATGAGGTTGAATGGATGAACGGCTAATGAAAAAATTTTTGAATGGATGAGGTTGAACGGATGAACGGCTAACGAAAATTTTCGAACGGATGAGGTCGAACAGATGAACGGATAATGAAAATTTTCGAACGGATGATGTCGAATGGATAAACGGCCCATTGAAATTTTCTAACGGATGAGTTCGAACGGATGAACGGCTAATGAAAATTTTTCGAACGGATAAGGTCGTTTAGAAGTTGTTTGAAAGCCGTTTGAAAGAAATTGACCTCAGTCGAACGACCTGGATCATCCGTTCAAAAAAAAAAATTGCATCCTTTCGAACGGCTTGATCACGCATCAGTCAGTTAAGCTTGAATGACTTGCTCACCCATTTGGTAAAACCGTTTGAACGACTTGCTCACCAGATTGTTAAAAACATCCATGGAACAGCAATCCATTCAAACGACTTGAGTAACCGTTGAACGACTTTGATCCATTCAGGAAAAAAATCAAGGCATACGAGCGAAGACAACTTTCGTTCAAAGGTCACACTGAACCGCTGCGTGTAACCAAATGAAAACTATGACATTGTAAATATTATTCATTTTCTTTAAAAACTTATTACAGGAGAAGAAAATCCATTTCAAACAAGCTCATTTCACGCCGCTACCACACCGTGGGTCTGGGATTCCAGGACACATCGTAATAACAATTTGTAAACAGTGAAATTTCTTCCATGTTGCCGTTAAACGCAGTATCTAATTCAGAACCAAGCAATGAAACTGTACTGGGTTCGCCAACAACAAATGCCAGCAATGGCTGAAGAGCTGGAGAAAATTAACCGATGAGTTCGTATGGCTGGCAACGTTTATATTATTATCGATCACTATTTTCAGTAAAGCGAATAATATCATCCAGCGAGCGTTTGCCGCGTTCATTTCCTTAATTAAACATAATGTCATGCAAACATTTCGACAATGATTTAAAGCATTTAAATATATTTCGCTGTCAGAATGCTGCCGCTGAGTAGAGTACCCTTCTCTTTAATTTATCTGTCTTCTTCGATTATCTCAGTAAGAATGAAATAATCAGTACACAAACAAGCGCATCTCAATATTTGTCGGCTGCGTTGATTTGCAATTTTGACACGTTTAAACTATCATATCCAATGAAAAATGCATTTCCTTGGTAACTGCTGACAGCAGCTGTCACTTCGTAGCCATTTCACACAATGACCTGCTAGCAGGGAACACGATCACGATATGGATTGCGATCACACTGAAAATGTTTCAAGTATCGTTGCCAAACTAAAAAAGTTTTTACAAGTTGGGTGCAGATGTCATCAAGGGTTGAAAGGTGGCCAGTGTTCGGATACCTTCAAAGTGGAAACTGTTATTAGCAACCTATACGACTGCCTGGAACTGTCTCATGTGGAACTGGACTTAGTAATCTTGGCAAACCTTCAAGCTTTTACAGCAGCTGAAGTAACCGGGGGGAAAAGAAAAAGAATTCCAGCTTACAGCTTTCTCTATCAGTGTCATCCCATTTGCAAAGAAATGTTTCTGCACGTGTATGGCATCAGTAAGTCCTGATTTCAAAGGCTCTTGGAACATTATCAAAACCATGGCATTTCTCTGCGAGTACATGGGAACAGTAAGAGGCTTCCACACAACACTCTGCCACAGGCCGTTGCAGAAGATGTAAAAAACGTCCTAAGCAATTACGCTGAAGAGAATGCTGTACTACTTCCTGGGAGAATCCCTGGTTTTAAAAACGAGGACATTGTGCTACTCTTGTTGAGTGCGACCAAAATGCATGTCTGGAACTGCTTTAAAAGAGCTTGTGAGGCAGCCAGCAAGAGGATCGTGAGCTACACGAAATTTATCGAGTTATGGAAACAATTCCATCCAAACCTCGTTGTGGCGAAGCCGATGACTGACTTGTGTTTCACCTGCCAACAGAACACTTCTAAACTTCTTCGAGCAGCCAATCTTCCAGAGGCAGAAAAGTCAGAATGTGTTCGCGCCCAGCAGTACCACTTAAATTCAGTGCAGACCGAGAGAGAACTTTACCGGAAGGCGTGCGATGACGCTAAACGCAGTTTTAAAGCATTAGAGGACAGCGTAGACATTGATGAGCGCCATGACCCATGCTCACTTGACACAACAATGCACTACTCGTTCGACTTTGCCCAACAAGTTCATTATCCGAGTAATCCGATGCAACCGGGGCCAATATACTTTAAAACACCACGTATGTAAATGCGTGACTTTTAATTTGCGTTACAGTTGGCCATTGTGCCATTTGATTCCTTCGGATAGTCTTTCTCTCCTGCTGATTTTTTAGTTGTCCTATCGTATGCCTTTCACTATTCACTATTCACTGTTCACCGTTCACGTTAATTTGGCGCTCAAGTTGAGTTGTTAAGTTTGGTTTCAAGCCACCGGCGTATAGGGACCGATATGTAAGTTGTATTTGTTTGTTTCACTTTGTAGTTTGCCCCATTTATGCGAAGTAGCATTTCTTTGTTATGAACTTATGTATTTGCGTGTATTATGTAGTCACCGCCCTCGTATCGCCAGGCGGTTATTTCTAGTCATAATTTTCCTTTATCTCGTTTTGGGCAAGCTCTTTCGTCTTTATTTCGCGTTTATATTCTGTATGTATATTTTGTGTTTGCCGTGGCACTTAGCTCATTTACTAGTTCCTTTTATTATGTTAGATTCATTTACGCTCTTATGTCGCCACGTGTTCAGTTGAATACAGTTGTTTATATAAGTCCCTTTTAATTCGCTTACAGTCTACGAGATTGATTAAAGCTATGTCTCTGTAAAGTATCCCCTGGTTTGGATGGTATCCTCTCCGGTCGCGATTTTCTTGGCACTACATTCGGCCTTGATGTTCGCTTGCCGCTACAGTAAAATATCGCCAATTCACGCCTTTGGCTTGATTTATTAAAGTTTGTTGAAGATGAGCGATAGTGGTGGTCGATCGCCTCGAGCTACAGTTCGAAAGATTCTCTCGTTGAAGAAGAAAGAAGCAGAAGTTGAAATTCCAAATGAACTATGCGATTTGAAAGATCTTAGTTTAGACGAAGTACATAGTCCTCGTGGCAGGAAATACGATCCTCCAAATTTGAGAGAAGCACGCGAATGGACTTTGACCAACAAAGGCAGAGCCTACCAATTGGAAGTTTGCGCTTTAAGGAAACAAGAAGTGAAACCAAATTGCGTAAACGTATTGGAAGAATTTACTCATTGCTCGACTCCCATCCGGGTGCCGAAGAATTAGAAGAGGAAAGAGAAATCCTGGATGTAATTAAAGAAGAGCTCAACCAGGCATACCGATCTTATGACGAGTTACTTGATGATGAAAGCGCTAAAGCTGCCGCTTACCGATATTTCGATTTGTGCGATCGGGAGTTTACCGAATGTCGAATGCGGCTATCCGAAATTCTTCGTTCAATCGAACAACGAAAGCATGAAGAATTCGAATCTAATAGGCAAGAAACCAAGTCAACCAATTCAAGCCGTTCTGGATGAACAAGGGTTTCAGGTTCCTCAAGATCTTCTAGGTCGTCGGTCATGTCAAAGAGAGTACAGGCGGCGACCAGAGCAGCGAAGCTAAAGGTCGAAATGAAGTACCTGGATCAGGAAACCGATTTAAGAAGAATTCAGCTGGAAAAGGAGATCGCCTTGGCAGATGCTGAAGAGGAAGCTATCAAATTGGTCATGGACGAAGAAGTGAAGAATGGCATAGCTCGCAAAGATATGAAATCCAATGAGAGATTCGAACAAAGTTTCCGCAAAGCGAAATTTGACGTTGGAAACACTGTCATAAAACAGGAACCTTCATTGTTGAGACCGGAAGCACTTCCTTTCGCGCCGCTGACGCCTCCAATAAGAGAAGCCGCTAGTCAAGATAACAATTTCACTCCAAAGCGAGACGAGCTAACAACACCTCAAGAAGCGACTCTCAAACAAATAGTCAGTCTCCAAGCGAAACAAGCAGAATTAAGCGCTCTAATTGTCAACCAGCAAAGAGCCAGTACGCTTCCTTCTCAAGAACCACCTGTCTTTAAAGGAAGTTATTTCGATTACCCGACATTCATAGCTGCCTTTGATGCCATGATAGAGAAGAAAGTTGACTCAGAAAAGGATAAACTGTACTTTTTGAGCAAGTATACTTCCGGTAAAGCCCACGAAGTCGTGAAAGGTTTCTTGACCTGGGATTCTGACAAAGGTTATGAAGAAGCTCGTAAGCTCTTGGCTCAGCGTTTCGGCGACCCATTCCGAGTAGCCGAAGCTTACAAGGCTAGATTGCGAAATTGGCCGCAGATCATTGAAGAAGATAGCTCCAGTCTTCAAGATTTCTCTGATTTTCTTGTCCGTTGTGAAGGGGCCATGCAGTCCATCAAGTACATGGAAGAACTAAATTCAACAAGGTTACTACAGGAAATAAGCACAAAACTGCCCCTCAAGTCAGGCTCCAGGTGGTGTCGCCAAGCACGTGGTGTCCTGAAGAAAACGGAGAGAACGGTATCCTTTCATGATCTAGTAGAATTTGTCAGAGAAGAAGCAGATCTCGCAAATGATCCGGTCTTTTCTCCCGAAGCTTTGAAAAGTAAAAGAAACAAGGTGCCTGACAGAGACAGAGTAAAGAGAAATCGAGGAGCTAACAGTTTCGCATCGTTTTCCTCTCGTACCCCGCCCAGCGAGAGCAGAGGAAGGTCTGATGCAGAGCAAGAGGCGAAACAGCGAAGTTCGTGCATCTTTTGCGGAGGTAACCACGCACCTCACAAGTGCGGAGGACTAAGCAAGAAGAGCATTGACGAGCGCCTGGCACTGATTAGATCGAAAGGCCTCTGTTTTGGATGCCTGAAAAGGGGTCATCAATCGAGGAACTGTCGAGTTAGGTTAAATTGCGAGAAATGCGGTAGGCAGCATCCGACTCCACTTCACGACCCTACGTATAAAGAAGGATCTAGCAACCAGAATACTCCTGGATCAACTCGGTCCGATGCTGCCCAAAGTCATCAAGCAAGCTCAGAGGTCGCGAACGACGACAGTACAAACTCCATCCCCAATGTCAGTGTGTGTAGCGCTGTGAGTGGACATGGCATTGTAACGAACTCTTTAATCATCCCAGTCTATGTGTTTCGTAAGAGTCACCCCGAGCTTAAAGTCAAGGTTTATGCGTTATTGGATGACGCCAGTGACATGACGTTTATCAAGACTGACGTGAAAGATAGACTTGGAATCCCTGGAGTTAATTCGAAACTTATTCTCAGTACCATGCTTGGAAGTGAAGAAATCACCGTTGGCAGAGTGGATGGGTTGGTAGTTGAGAGGATAGACCAGCGAGTTCAAGTCGAGCTACCTAGGACGTACTCCAGAGACCAGATACCATCCAGAAGAGACCAGATTCCTAGTCCTGAAATTGCAGCTGTGTGGCCTCATCTCCAAAAGATCAAAGACAAGATTATGCCGTATCAAGAAAGCTTGGAAATCGGATTGCTAATTGGCTGCAACTGTCCGAAGGCGATCAAGCCTAAAGAAGTTATTCTGGGTAAGGGAGAAGATCCTTATGCCGTTCGCACCCTCCTAGGATGGGGAATAATTGGTCCTGTCAGTCCGTTAGAAGATATCCAGCCAGACTGTGGGGAGCATTTAGTGTCGTCATGCAATCGAATCCTTGCGTATGAAGTTGATACTGGCCGCTGTAGCAACCGCAGCTTTGTTCTCAATTCCCAAACTAAAGAAGAAATAAATCCTTTCGCAGTGACACGAATGTTCGAACGGGACTTCTCAGAGGAATTTATTCCTGGATCGGGGCTCTCAAAAGAAGACAGAAGATTCCTCGCCATCGCCAGGGAAGCAATTACCCAACTAGAAAATGGTCATTATGAACTGCCCCTGCCCCTGAAGAATCCTAACGTTGTTCTTCCTAACAACCGTGAGTCAGCCTTTCGTCGCTTGTTACGACTCAAAAGAAGATTCTTGACCGACGAACGATACCGTGACGACTATGTCACCTTCCTGGAGAATATGATAGAGAAGGGTTTTGCCGAAAAAGTGAAACCAGGTGCCTCTTCGTCGTCAGATACGGAACAACGAAACTTCTGGTATATCCCACACCACGGGGTATACCATCCGAAGAAACCAACAAAGATTCGCGTTGTTTTCGACTGTGCCGCAGAGTTCAAGGGAGAGTCTCTGAACAAACACCTGTTACAAGGCCCGGACTTAACGAACACTCTTACAGGTGTCCTGAACAGGTTCCGTCAAGAGCACGTGGGGTTAATGTGTGACATTGAGTCCATGTTTTATCAAGTGTATGTCGCTGAAGAGAACCGGGATCTGCTGCGCTTCCTTTGGTGGGAGAAAGGAGACCTTTCGAAGGATCCAATTGAGTACTGAATGACTGTGCACCTTTTCGGTGCAACTTCGTCTCCTGGTTGCGCCAATTTTGCTCTGAAGAAGACTGCGCAAGATGGCAAGTGCGAATTGGGATCAGCTGCCGCTGACTTCCTGCGGAACGACTTCTATGTGGATGATGGATTAAAATCCTGTGCCACGATTGATGAGGCACACCATTTGATCAAGTCCATTAAAGAAATGTGCAGAAGAGGAGGTTTAAACCTACAGAAGTTCGTTTCCAACAAGAAGGAGGTCCTAAAGAACATTCCAGTGACTGACAGAGCTGATGACCTCAAGAACATAAATCTTGATCTTGACAAGTTACCCATGGAACGAGCACTCGGTGTTCAGTGGTGTATTCAGTCAGACACTTTCCAATTTCGTATAGCACTGAAAGACCGTCCTTGCACACGAAGGGGAATCCTCTCCACCGTCAGTTCTATTTTTGACCCCCTTGGTTTTATTGCACCAGTGCTATTGGAAGGAAAGAGTATTCTTCAAGACTTGTGCCGCGATGGTGTGGATTGGGACGACCCAATAATATCTGAGGTGATCAGAGCAAGGTGGGAAAGATGGAGGACCGAGCTTCATGTTCTTCAGCACTTTTCGATTCCCAGATGCTTCAAACCCGATGATTTCGGAACAGTAGTAAAGAAAGAGCTGCACCATTTCTCTGACGCCAGCACTAAGGGTTATGGTCAATGCAGTTATCTGAGGCTTCAAGATGATTCCGGCAGAATCCATTGTGCCTTTGTAGCTGGCAAGTCGCGAGTGACCCCCCTCAAGCCTGTCACAATTCCACGCCTTGAATTACAAGCCGCGGTAACTTCTGTGAAGATAAGCCATCAGAGACGTCAGGAGCTAAGTCTTGATGACGTCCAAGAGTTCTTCTGGTCTGACAGCAAGGTTGTTTTGGCTTACATTGCCAATGAAAGTCGTA
>OZ026596.1:36245533-36248033 GCA_964020085.1 Micromussa lordhowensis | reverse complement strand
GTTGAAATTCCAAATGAACTATGCGATTTGAAAGATCTTAGTTTAGACGAAGTACATAGTCCTCGTGGCAGGAAATACGATCCTCCAAATTTGAGAGAAGCACGCGAATGGACTTTGACCAACAAAGGCAGAGCCTACCAATTGGAAGTTTGCGCTTTAAGGAAACAAGAAGTGAAACCAAATTGCGTAAACGTATTGGAAGAATTTACTCATTGCTCGACTCCCATCCGGGTGCCGAAGAATTAGAAGAGGAAAGAGAAATCCTGGATGTAATTAAAGAAGAGCTCAACCAGGCATACCGATCTTATGACGAGTTACTTGATGATGAAAGCGCTAAAGCTGCCGCTTACCGATATTTCGATTTGTGCGATCGGGAGTTTACCGAATGTCGAATGCGGCTATCCGAAATTCTTCGTTCAATCGAACAACGAAAGCATGAAAAATTCGAATCTAATAGGCAAGAAACCAAGTCAACCAATTCAAGCCGTTCTGGAAGAACAAGGGTTTCAGGTTCCTCAAGATCTTCTAGGTCGTCGGTCATGTCAAAGAGAGTACAGGCGGCGACCAGAGCAGCGAAGCTAAAGGTCGAAATGAAGTACCTGGATCAGGAAACCGATTTAAGAAGAATTCAGCTGGAAAAGGAGATCGCCTTGGCAGATGCTGAAGAGGAAGCTATCAAATTGGTCATGGACGAAGAAGTGAAGAATGGCATAGCTCGCAAAGATATGAAATCCAATGAGAGATTCGAACAAAGTTTCCGCGAAGCGAAATTTGACGTTGGAAACACTGTCATAAAACAGGAACCTTCATTGTTGAGACCGGAAGCACTTCCTTTCGCGCCGCTGACGCCTCCAATAAGAGAAGCCGCTAGTCAAGATAACAATTTCACTCCAAAGCGAGACGAGCTAACAACACCTCAAGAAGCGACTCTCAAACAAATAGTCAGTCTCCAAGCGAAACAAGCAGAATTAAGCGCTCTAATTGTCAACCAGCAAAGAGCCAGTACGCTTCCTTCTCAAGAACCACCTGTCTTTAAAGGAAGTTATTTCGATTACCCGACATTCATAGCTGCCTTTGATGCCATGATAGAGAAGAAAGTTGACTCAGAAAAGGATAAACTGTACTTTTTGAGCAAGTATACTTCCGGTAAAGCCCACGAAGTCGTGAAAGGTTTCTTGACCTGGGATTCTGACAAAGGTTATGAAGAAGCTCGTAAGCTCTTGGCTCAGCGTTTCGGCGACCCATTCCGAGTAGCCGAAGCTTACAAGGCTAGATTGCGAAATTGGCCGCAGATCATTGAAGAAGATAGCTCCAGTCTTCAAGATTTCTCTGATTTTCTTGTCCGTTGTGAAGGGGCCATGCAGTCCATCAAGTACATGGAAGAACTAAATTCAACAAGGTTACTACAGGAAATAAGCACAAAACTGCCCCTCAAGTCAGGCTCCAGGTGGTGTCGCCAAGCACGTGGTGTCCTGAAGAAAACGGAGAGAACGGTATCCTTTCATGATCTAGTAGAATTTGTCAGAGAAGAAGCAGATCTCGCAAATGATCCGGTCTTTTCTCCCGAAGCTTTGAAAAGTAAAAGAAACAAGGTGCCTGACAGAGACAGAGTAAAGAGAAATCGAGGAGCTAACAGTTTCGCATCGTTTTCCTCTCGTACCCCGCCCAGCGAGAGCAGAGGAAGGTCTGATGCAGAGCAAGAGGCGAAACAGCGAAGTTCGTGCATCTTTTGCGGAGGTAACCACGCACCTCACAAGTGCGGAGGACTAAGCAAGAAGAGCATTGACGAGCGCCTGGCACTGATTAGATCGAAAGGCCTCTGTTTTGGATGCCTGAAAAGGGGTCATCAATCGAGGAACTGTCGAGTTAGGTTAAATTGCGAGAAATGCGGTAGGCAGCATCCGACTCCACTTCACGACCCTACGTATAAAGAAGGATCTAGCAACCAGAATACTCCTGGATCAACTCGGTCCGATGCTGCCCAAAGTCATCAAGCAAGCTCAGAGGTCGCGAACGACGACAGTACAAACTCCATCCCCAATGTCAGTGTGTGTAGCGCTGTGAGTGGACATGGCATTGTAACGAACTCTTTAATCATCCCAGTCTATGTGTTTCGTAAGAGTCACCCCGAGCTTAAAGTCAAGGTTTATGCGTTATTGGATGACGCCAGTGACATGACGTTTATCAAGACTGACGTGAAAGATAGACTTGGAATCCCTGGAGTTAATTCGAAACTTATTCTCAGTACCATGCTTGGAAGTGAAGAAATCACCGTTGGCAGAGTGGATGGGTTGGTAGTTGAGAGGATAGACCAGCGAGTTCAAGTCGAGCTACCTAGGACGTACTCCAGAGACCAGATACCATCCAGAAGAGACCAGATTCCTAGTCCTGAAATTGCAGCTGTGTGGCCTCATCTCCAAAAGATCAAAGACAAGATTATGCCGTATCAAGAAAGCTTGGAAATCGGATTGCTAATTGGCTGCAACTGTCCGAAGGCGAT
>OZ026596.1:36238033-36240533 GCA_964020085.1 Micromussa lordhowensis | reverse complement strand
CGCTTACCGATATTTCGATTTGTGCGATCGGGAGTTTACCGAATGTCGAATGCGGCTATCCGAAATTCTTCGTTCAATCGAACAACGAAAGCATGAAGAATTCGAATCTAATAGGCAAGAAACCAAGTCAACCAATTCAAGCCGTTCTGGAAGAACAAGGGTTTCAGGTTCCTCAAGATCTTCTAGGTCGTCGGTCATGTCAAAGAGAGTACAGGCGGCGACCAGAGCAGCGAAGCTAAAGGTCGAAATGAAGTACCTGGATCAGGAAACCGATTTAAGAAGAATTCAGCTGGAAAAGGAGATCGCCTTGGCAGATGCTGAAGAGGAAGCTATCAAATTGGTCATGGACGAAGAAGTGAAGAATGGCATAGCTCGCAAAGATATGAAATCCAATGAGAGATTCGAACAAAGTTTCCGCGAAGCGAAATTTGACGTTGGAAACACTGTCATAAAACAGGAACCTTCATTGTTGAGACCGGAAGCACTTCCTTTCGCGCCGCTGACGCCTCCAATAAGAGAAGCCGCTAGTCAAGATAACAATTTCACTCCAAAGCGAGACGAGCTAACAACACCTCAAGAAGCGACTCTCAAACAAATAGTCAGTCTCCAAGCGAAACAAGCAGAATTAAGCGCTCTAATTGTCAACCAGCAAAGAGCCAGTACGCTTCCTTCTCAAGAACCACCTGTCTTTAAAGGAAGTTATTTCGATTACCCGACATTCATAGCTGCCTTTGATGCCATGATAGAGAAGAAAGTTGACTCAGAAAAGGATAAACTGTACTTTTTGAGCAAGTATACTTCCGGTAAAGCCCACGAAGTCGTGAAAGGTTTCTTGACCTGGGATTCTGACAAAGGTTATGAAGAAGCTCGTAAGCTCTTGGCTCAGCGTTTCGGCGACCCATTCCGAGTAGCCGAAGCTTACAAGGCTAGATTGCGAAATTGGCCGCAGATCATTGAAGAAGATAGCTCCAGTCTTCAAGATTTCTCTGATTTTCTTGTCCATTGTGAAGGGGCCATGCAGTCCATCAAGTACATGGAAGAACTAAATTCAACAAGGTTACTACAGGAAATAAGCACAAAACTGCCCCTCAAGTCAGGCTCCAGGTGGTGTCGCCAAGCACGTGGTGTCCTGAAGAAAACGGAGAGAACGGTATCCTTTCATGATCTAGTAGAATTTGTCAGAGAAGAAGCAGATCTCGCAAATGATCCGGTCTTTTCTCCCGAAGCTTTGAAAAGTAAAAGAAACAAGGTGCCTGACAGAGACAGAGTAAAGAGAAATCGAGGAGCTAACAGTTTCGCATCGTTTTCCT
Organism: Micromussa lordhowensis; assembly: GCA_964020085.1. Lineage (NCBI taxonomy): Eukaryota > Metazoa > Cnidaria > Anthozoa > Scleractinia > Lobophylliidae > Micromussa > Micromussa lordhowensis. The sequence continues at coordinate 36,239,223 of OZ026596.1, read as the reverse complement.
CTCGTACCCCGCCCAGCGAGAGCAGAGGAAGGTCTGATGCAGAGCAAGAGGCGAAACAGCGAAGTTCGTGCATCTTTTGCGGAGGTAACCACGCACCTCACAAGTGCGGAGGACTAAGCAAGAAGAGCATTGACGAGCGCCTGGCACTGATTAGATCGAAAGGCCTCTGTTTTGGATGCCTGAAAAGGGGTCATCAATCGAGGAACTGTCGAGTTAGGTTAAATTGCGAGAAATGCGGTAGGCAGCATCCGACTCCACTTCACGACCCTACGTATAAAGAAGGATCTAGCAACCAGAATACTCCTGGATCAACTCGGTCCGATGCTGCCCAAAGTCATCAAGCAAGCTCAGAGGTCGCGAACGACGACAGTACAAACTCCATCCCCAATGTCAGTGTGTGTAGCGCTGTGAGTGGACATGGCATTGTAACGAACTCTTTAATCATCCCAGTCTATGTGTTTCGTAAGAGTCACCCCGAGCTTAAAGTCAAGGTTTATGCGTTATTGGATGACGCCAGTGACATGACGTTTATCAAGACTGACGTGAAAGATAGACTTGGAATCCCTGGAGTTAATTCGAAACTTATTCTCAGTACCATGCTTGGAAGTGAAGAAATCACCGTTGGCAGAGTGGATGGGTTGGTAGTTGAGAGGATAGACCAGCGAGTTCAAGTCGAGCTACCTAGGACGTACTCCAGAGACCAGATACCATCCAGAAGAGACCAGATTCCTAGTCCTGAAATTGCAGCTGTGTGGCCTCATCTCCAAAAGATCAAAGACAAGATTATGCCGTATCAAGAAAGCTTGGAAATCGGATTGCTAATTGGCTGCAACTGTCCGAAGGCGATCAAGCCTAAAGAAGTTATTCTGGGTAAGGGAGAAGATCCTTATGCCGTTCGCACCCTCCTAGGATGGGGAATAATTGGTCCTGTCAGTCCGTTAGAAGATATCCAGCCAGACTGTGGGGAGCATTTAGTGTCGTCATGCAATCGAATCCTTGCGTATGAAGTTGATACTGGCCGCTGTAGCAACCGCAGCTTTGTTCTCAATTCCCAAACTAAAGAAGAAATAAATCCTTTCGCAGTGACACGAATGTTCGAACGGGACTTCTCAGAGGAATTTATTCCTGGATCGGGGCTCTCAAAAGAAGACAGAAGATTCCTCGCCATCGCCAGGGAAGCAATTACCCAA
>OZ026596.1:36230533-36233033 GCA_964020085.1 Micromussa lordhowensis | reverse complement strand
ATGGACGAAGAAGTGAAGAATGGCATAGCTCGCAAAGATATGAAATCCAATGAGAGATTCGAACAAAGTTTCCGCGAAGCGAAATTTGACGTTGGAAACACTGTCATAAAACAGGAACCTTCATTGTTGAGACCGGAAGCACTTCCTTTCGCGCCGCTGACGCCTCCAATAAGAGAAGCCGCTAGTCAAGATAACAATTTCACTCCAAAGCGAGACGAGCTAACAACACCTCAAGAAGCGACTCTCAAACAAATAGTCAGTCTCCAAGCGAAACAAGCAGAATTAAGCGCTCTAATTGTCAACCAGCAAAGAGCCAGTACGCTTCCTTCTCAAGAACCACCTGTCTTTAAAGGAAGTTATTTCGATTACCCGACATTCATAGCTGCCTTTGATGCCATGATAGAGAAGAAAGTTGACTCAGAAAAGGATAAACTGTACTTTTTGAGCAAGTATACTTCCGGTAAAGCCCACGAAGTCGTGAAAGGTTTCTTGACCTGGGATTCTGACAAAGGTTATGAAGAAGCTCGTAAGCTCTTGGCTCAGCGTTTCGGCGACCCATTCCGAGTAGCCGAAGCTTACAAGGCTAGATTGCGAAATTGGCCGCAGATCATTGAAGAAGATAGCTCCAGTCTTCAAGATTTCTCTGATTTTCTTGTCCGTTGTGAAGGGGCCATGCAGTCCATCAAGTACATGGAAGAACTAAATTCAACAAGGTTACTACAGGGAATAAGCACAAAACTGCCCCTCAAGTCAGGCTCCAGGTGGTGTCGCCAAGCACGTGGTGTCCTGAAGAAAACGGAGAGAACGGTATCCTTTCATGATCTAGTAGAATTTGTCAGAGAAGAAGCAGATCTCGCAAATGATCCGGTCTTTTCTCCCGAAGCTTTGAAAAGTAAAAGAAACAAGGTGCCTGACAGAGACAGAGTAAAGAGAAATCGAGGAGCTAACAGTTTCGCATCGTTTTCCTCTCGTACCCCGCCCAGCGAGAGCAGAGGAAGGTCTGATGCAGAGCAAGAGGCGAAACAGCGAAGTTCGTGCATCTTTTGCGGAGGTAACCACGCACCTCACAAGTGCGGAGGACTAAGCAAGAAGAGCATTGACGAGCGCCTGGCACTGATTAGATCGAAAGGCCTCTGTTTTGGATGCCTGAAAAGGGGTCATCAATCGAGGAACTGTCGAGTTAGGTTAAATTGCGAGAAATGCGGTAGGCAGCATCCGACTCCACTTCACGACCCTACGTATAAAGAAGGATCTAGCAACCAGAATACTCCTGGATCAACTCGGTCCGATGCTGCCCAAAGTCATCAAGCAAGCTCAGAGGTCGCGAACGACGACAGTACAAACTCCATCCCCAATGTCAGTGTGTGTAGCGCTGTGAGTGGACATGGCATTGTAACGAACTCTTTAATCATCCCAGTCTATGTGTTTCGTAAGAGTCACCCCGAGCTTAAAGTCAAGGTTTATGCGTTATTGGATGACGCCAGTGACATGACGTTTATCAAGACTGACGTGAAAGATAGACTTGGAATCCCTGGAGTTAATTCGAAACTTATTCTCAGTACCATGCTTGGAAGTGAAGAAATCACCGTTGGCAGAGTGGATGGGTTGGTAGTTGAGAGGATAGACCAGCGAGTTCAAGTCGAGCTACCTAGGACGTACTCCAGAGACCAGATACCATCCAGAAGAGACCAGATTCCTAGTCCTGAAATTGCAGCTGTGTGGCCTCATCTCCAAAAGATCAAAGACAAGATTATGCCGTATCAAGAAAGCTTGGAAATCGGATTGCTAATTGGCTGCAACTGTCCGAAGGCGATCAAGCCTAAAGAAGTTATTCTGGGTAAGGGAGAAGATCCTTATGCCGTTCGCACCCTCCTAGGATGGGGAATAATTGGTCCTGTCAGTCCGTTAGAAGATATCCAGCCAGACTGTGGGGAGCATTTAGTGTCGTCATGCAATCGAATCCTTGCGTATGAAGTTGATACTGGCCGCTGTAGCAACCGCAGCTTTGTTCTCAATTCCCAAACTAAAGAAGAAATAAATCCTTTCGCAGTGACACGAATGTTCGAACGGGACTTCTCAGAGGAATTTATTCCTGGATCGGGGCTCTCAAAAGAAGACAGAAGATTCCTCGCCATCGCCAGGGAAGCAATTACCCAACTAGAAAATGGTCATTATGAACTGCCCCTGCCCCTGAAGAATCCTAACGTTGTTCTTCCTAACAACCGTGAGTCAGCCTTTCGTCGCTTGTTACGACTCAAAAGAAGATTCTTGACCGACGAACGATACCGTGACGACTATGTCACCTTCCTGGAGAATATGATAGAGAAGGGTTTTGCCGAAAAAGTGAAACCAGGTGCCTCTTCGTCGTCAGATACGGAACAACGAAACTTCTGGTATATCCCACACCACGGGGTATACCATCCGAAGAAACCAACAAAGATTCGCGTTGTTTTCGACTGTGCCGCAGAGTTCAAGGGAGAGTCTCTGAACAAACACCTGT
>OZ026596.1:36210533-36225533 GCA_964020085.1 Micromussa lordhowensis | reverse complement strand
ATGTCATTTCAACTTCAAACTGACTACATGGACTTGGTCACTTGGTTTTCCACCTTTTTGGTGCCCGTCACAAAATTCACAAAATTCAGAAACACCGCCTTTGTTACAAACTGCAAAGCATTCCTCCGACCAAAATCATTTCAAAAGCACTCTGTCCGATTTTCTCTCGATCTTTCATGCGCGTGCCGCGAAATTGTAGAGAAAAGAAAGACTCATTGTTAACAACTGCAAAGCATTCCAAAGTCCTTCCAAAATAAAAGCACTCAGTTGAATTTTTTTTCTCAATCTTTTGGGTCAGGAAATTGTAAAGAAAAGACCGCCACTGTTACAAACTGCAAAGCATTCCACAGTCATTTCAAAGTAAAATCACTCGGTTCGGTCAGATTTTTTTTTAGATCTTTTGCACGCGCCGCAAAATTATGAAGAAGAAAAGAACGCTATTGTTACAAACTGCAAAGCATTTTAAAGTCACTAACACTCAGTCCGATTTTGTCCTCGATCTTTTGCAGAGGGGGGCGCAAGGGTTTGCGGTGATGTGGTTTTGCATTATTTTTGGTGCGGTTTTGTGGAAATTTATATTTTAACCTGCTATATTACGGTTTTATAAGACTAAGCGGTTTTCGAAGTTTTCAAAATGTAGTGCTCAGTTCAGTGTCGATTGCGACCAAAAACTGGGTTTTAAGCTCGTGTTCAGAATATTTGAGCTTGAAAACTAGCATCTTGACAAATTTTCACCAAAAAAATCGCGTAAAGCATTGACTAAATAAATGAGGGCGTCAATCTAATGCAATGGTGAGCCTGAAGTAATTATCACGGCATCTTGCACACTTATAACTTCGATTGCGGTATTTTGGGAAATTTCCAATCAATATCGCGGTTTTTTATGTTTTTCTACGCGGTTTTGCGGTTCTCGGATGCCCCTTACGGCCCCCTCTTTGCGTGCGCGGCACTTAATTATGAAGAGAAGAAAAGGATAAGCAATACTTTGAACCGGCTTTGGCTGCCATTGTTACGACCAAAGGAAGTTTGTGTGTAATCATGGCAATATATTTCCCTCACTTAGCCTGTGTAGTTTGGCAGTTTAAGCCAGGGCGTTTATACATTTAAGCAGTTTGAGCGGGCTAAGAAAGCGGCGAAGCGAAAACAAACGGCAGAGCCGCGTTTAAGCACATCGTTTATATTATCAAACAAAGTAAATGAAAATACCTAAGTTATCAGCTGGACTTACAAAACTATTGCTTGATCAAAAAGCATACATTAAACTTATTACAATGAATGTGGAGGAGTAGAATCTGGCAACTTTAAAGATTTGCGGGCAACTCGACACTTACAATTAATTTTTCCCTTGATAAGCTGCCAGGCTATCACAGCACCCAATGGATCGTTTCGGTAAACTATCTGTTCGGAAGGCCTTTAATCCCAGTCCCCTTTGATTTTCTTAAAAGAATTGTCACCTCGAACTTTGGTGGTATGATAAACTAAACGCCTGTTGTTTTCGGATTATTAAAAATGTCATTTTGGGTACCGAAATAAGGTAAGCTATCATTTTCAGAAAGGCGATAAGACATAAAGTTTTCGGGAAATGGACAAAAAAGAGAATACTCAAGTTCCCCTAGAATAACCGAAGAGATAAATTTTTTTTTAGCGAATTCTAAAATTAACCTGCAGAGCATTGAAAGTACCCCAGATAGCCTAAAACAGCGTTTGAAAGCATTTGAGAGAAAACGGTCGTTGGGTGCCCCTGTTATCAAAGGAAAAGGCCTGGCATTGTTACAACCAAATGAAGTTTGTGTGTAATTATTGCAATTTAAAACCCACCCATTAATTTTTGATTGATTTTATTGGCTATTTTACGTCACGTGGTATAAATCTCTGGACAGTTATCACGCAATAACCCCCGCCCAAGTCGATATTTGTCCTCCGATTTTTTCTGTCAAAGAGAAACATATAGTCGAGAGGCCAAATCTTAAAAAGGCTCAATTTTTCAAGTTGGTTGCACCCCATGGGTGGCAAGCTGTTCTCGGTATCATTTTAAAGCTTAGAGCCTGCTGATTAAGATTCTGCTTGTTAACACATAGAAAAAGTGTCCCAAGACCTTGGTAACCTGGCCTAAACAACCCATACTCCTTTGCGTTAAAATTTCATTCCTCTGCATTTTTGTTATTTTTAATCTGTTTTTAGGGTCATTCTTCTTTGGAAACTAATTATTTCTGCATCTTTGTCCACTTACAACCATTTTTCTCCATGCAAAGCATGCATCGGAAAATGGTGAGACCACCATAATAATCAAGTCTCCAGACACTGATGTGGCAATCCTGGCTTGTCATTTTTGCAGGAATATATCAGCACGGATTCTTATCATGAAGAAAGAGAAGACGAGGAACATTTATCTGGAGATTTCTGCCATAGCTGATGCTGCTGGGCCCCACCTTTGCGATGCCCTACCTGGACTGCATGCCTTCACTGGCTGCGACTCAACTAGCGCGTTTGCAGGTAAAGGGAAGAAGACTGCTCTGAAGCTTTGTAAGACAGACCCGGTGGCCTGCGATGGTATGGCGACTCTTGGGCGTTCATTTGACGCAGAGACCATCCCTTTTTCTGAATGTGAGGGATTTGTGTCCAAGATGTATGGTAAGCCGAAACTGGTTGAAGTTAACAAATGTCGCTATATTACCTTTTGTGCAAAGCAAGGCCAGTCACAGAGTCTTCCGCCATGTCAGGATGCCCTAAGAAATCACACAATGCGTGCAAACTACCAAGCAGCCATCTGGCGTCAAGCACTGGATGCAAATCCTGAGATTCCATCACCTGAGAGCCATGGATGGCTTATTAGAGATGGCCAACTTGATATCAACTGGATGTTGCTACCGCCTGCGCCTGAGGCATTACTGGAGCTGATACTATGTGGATGTACTACGGACTGCACAACCGGACACTGCCGATGCAAAAGAAATGGCATACCCTGTGCAGAATTATGCCAGTGCGGCGAGAAATGTAACAATCCTCACAACTACGTGTGGGAGGAAAGTCCTGAGGACAGTGAAGGCGAGGAAGAGTGTTAAATTGTGCAAAAAATGTGAGCATATAAATTTAAGTATTACACAGTAGTCCTTAGCAGTGGGAAACAGAGTACAGGTACTGTAAATGATGTCCCTCGATGACGTTGTTTAACAGTTAATTCAAGCCATTTTCCTTTACTTCATATGCAACGTAGTTAATTTATCTGCAGTTGTACATGTGACCTCTGCATAGAAATTTGCAGTCTTACCAAGTTACGTACACGACGACTTTTTTTGCATGATTTCAATATTCACGCCATATTCATCAAATGTACCTCTTATGGGAGTAGTTCTTAAAGCAAACGAGCCATATCAGTTATTTCATGAGCTAAAGGCATCGCCCATGTGAGAGATAATCCCGTAGCATGCATAATTATTGTGAAATTATGAAACCGGAAGTGAATATCATTCCACTTCCGGTTTGATGCAATTGCCTTAAAAAGGTTTTTTCCTTCTATTTAAACGCATAATTCGAATATTTCTGTGCAAATAATGATTTCAAGATATGAAAAGGATGCATCTGAGTGAAATCATATCGTTTTTAGGGAATTAAAGAAAGGAAATTTAAAATCATTTTTATTTTTTGGCTCTCTGTGCTCTAATTACCATAAAACCTCCTGAAATTTGAAGAGTGGAGTAATTTTATTGCTTTTTAAAGTTAAAATGGTTGTAAGTGGACAAAGATGCAGAAATAATTAGTTTCCAAAGAAGAATGACCCTAAAAACAGATTAAAAATAACAAAAATGCAGAGGAATGAAAGTTTAACGCAAAGGAGTATGGGTTGTTTAGGCCAGGTTACCAGGGTCTTGGGACACTTTTTCTATGTGTTAACAAGCAGAATCTTAATCAGCAGGCTCTAAGCTTTAAAATGATACCAAGAACAGCTTGCCACCCATGGGGTGCAGCCAACTTAGAAAAATCCTGGTATGGCCACCAGACTAATAGTCAGCACAAGAATTTCAACTTTTGGTGACATTCACAAGCTGATGGCAAGTGCTGTTCCGGAAAGTACATAAAAGTCACCAAAATACCCTGTCAAAGTCTTTGAAGGTGGATAGAGTCACAAGTAGACTTTTAATATTTAATCCTACATAAATTTAAACCGATTCATTTTATATTACAAAATAAAGATTTAATACAACGTAATAACTAACTATAAAATAAACCAACCGTTCACGTCCGACTTTAGCGTGGAGAAAGGAGAGAAAAATTCCAGTCGCACTTGAAATCATGGAGCCAGCAGAATTGTCAACCATGTTGAAACCTTATTTACGCAGAAGCCAGAAAATTCAGTGGAAGGAAAACCATACAGTCGCAACACTGTGAAAGCCAATTCGTTCTGGGCTGGACAGATTTTTTTTTCCGGTTCCCTTCAAAGAATGCCGTTTGCCATTATTTGGGATAAGTATTCAAGCCGTGAATCCATCACTGAAAGATCTTGCGCGACAGGGATTGATTTCTTTCACAAAGCACCAGCGTCCAATTTCCGGCGAAGACCTTGAAGTCCTCTATGCAGCAAATCAGCTTGGCCTGAATGCTCCAGAAAGTTTTGCAAATTCATTCTCTACTTCGGAAAGAGAGGCTGTGAAAACCAACGCGAGATGAAACCCGGTGACCTTTAGCTCAAAACAACAACAACCGGCTGAAGTACTTCATCTCAAGCAAGAGAGCGACGAAAAGTCAGTCCACCTTCAAGTGCTACAGATTTTACACATTCTGTGTTTCACATATGTAAATTCTGAGACTGAAATACATTTCTTTCTAGTCAAGTTTATGAACAGTACGTCGGAAAATATGAACCAAAAGCGCCAAGTTTTCGAGGTTTTGATCCAAGGGGCGTTACGAAGAATTAATTTCACATGACAGCTTGACAAATTTGGTCCAATCACAGTGGATATAAGGTTAGTGAAACCAATCAAATTTACGTTGCTCCCTCACGTCAATCACGCGCATTCGCCATCAGATCACCAATGGCTTTTTTACCAAGTTTACGAGCGTTTTTTTTTTGCGAACTGAAAATTAATGGGAGGGTTATAAAATATATAAACCCCTTTCTGGCTTGCTGGTATGTCGGCTGATAATGTCCTTGGCTGAGAGCTTGTCCTCAAAATTTCACATTTGCCCTCGAAGCTTCGCTTCTCGAAAAATGAACATTTGGCCGAGAAGCGAAGCTTCGAGGGCAATTGTGAAATTTTGAGGACAATCTCTCAAGCGCGGACATTATCAGCCGACATACCAGCCGCCTGAAGGGGTTTATTTACTAAATATTTCCCTAAGTACATCGCTTATATTATCAAACAAAGTAAATGAAAATACCTACAGTACCGCTCAAAAGTAAGTTACCACCTCCCGTCTCTTGTCTCGCGAGACGAGAGTCTCGTCTCGTGAGACCAGAGACTCGTCTCGTGAGACGAGAGTCTCGACTCGCGAGACGAGAGTCTCGTCTCGCGAGAACCACTGAAGCGTATATTTTGGAATACATTACTAGCAATTGGCTTGCAAGAAAACGATTTATTTCTCGCGACGGGTTTGCTGCGATGTATGCTTCGTGAAATTCCTGCTAATACGGCGTGAAGAGGCCTTGAATTGAAACTTGCTTCGCTAGTTTCAACACTGTCATTGCAAACCAAAAACTTTAATGGACTGGAGTTATGAAGAACTTTAGTTAAATGTATGAAGAAACGAACGCGAAGACGTTAGCGAATTATTGGAACATTGCATCGCACCAGTCGGTGAAATGTTTTTTAGCATGTTTAATTGCCATATTACGTCCGTGCGAATGAACTGAAACGAAACTTGTTTCGCAAGATCGGTACTATCACCAGAATTGAAGAAGCTGATCCGTTATGGAAAGCGCTTGGTAAAGTTTCAATCTTTCTCCGATTACTCCGAGTTATTCCTCGCGGCATCGAGATCGAATTTGAATTTCGTGCCTCTGCAAGTCCATTGAACTGGAACTCATTGTTTTCATTCCAGATGAATTAAACTTGAACTTAAAGGTTGTCATTACAAACGAAAAGACGAGAGAAAGGCCTCTCTTTATGAAAACCCATATACAGTATACGCGCGTATACCTTCAGACTAGCTGAAATTAACAGAACCGATTGTATATTTATTACACGTCACGGAAGTATTTTGCCGTTGAATAAAAAATTCACTGTGTTTTGTCGAAGAGAACCGGGAATAGACGCTTCTACAGTCCCATCTTCAAGGAGCAAAAACAAATAAAAGATAACATTTTTTCGACATGAAATAAACATGGTCCAAGCAAGCGACTTCCCAACCCGCGCCGAAACATAACTGATGAAAAAAATAACTTAACATGAGCGGCACACAATTGAAACTTTAATAAACCATTTTTTGCTCAAGGAAAGAGTATTTTACCATTTGAATGAATAATTTGTGTCCCGGAGTTATCATTTTTTCGACCAGGATCTTGGAAACACTTCAGACAAAGAATCCAACCAGCTTGCCGAGGCGTGCCGATACACAGAACTTTTCACCCACGTGAATTACGAAAATATTTACACTTTGTTCGGAATTTTCTCGCTACTACGTTAGCCTCTTGGAATACCAATACTACAGAAAATTGATTATTTCATGTCCTATCAAAAGTAAATTTAATTCACAAAACTATTTTTACACGAAGGAAATTTAAGCACAGACAAAACCGCGTTGAATGTTGTTGGTTTCAATCGAGACTAGCGTCTACTTCACAGCTGAGTAGGAGAAATGAAATGTACTAACACTTATCCTTTCCTTCAATTGTATCCATTGAATCCTTTATTTTTGGAAATTTTTCGTTAATGTTACGTTTATTTCGGGTTCACCCTGGTGTTTACTTGAACGCTCAAACGTCATGTTAACTTATGCAAATTTAAGTTAACATAAATGTATGATCTTGGCGCCAACGTGACAAGGCTCAATAGGTCTCAATATGGGTTATTTTTTCCTTTTTGCGAATGCTCAATTGCCAGTTTCCCCCCATATGAATTAAACTATACTTTTATCAACGTTTTACTTTTATTTATCTTAGATGCAATTTTGGGATCTTAACGCTTAAAACTGGGGTTTGTTGAACAATTTTTCTTCGATGCATCTTATCTTGGCCGAGATCTATGATTTGGCGGGGATATTTTTCTCCTTCTCCCTGCTGTGAGAAAAAATTCTGGGCTTGACTCGGCGCTACTTACCCGGTTACTGTACTACTGTAAAATGCACGCTTCCTAATTTCTTTCAAATGTAATAATGCCCGTCGATCATCGATCCACAGTGTAAATCTGTTCTAAATGATGTTCAATTTTGCTGACCTTGAAAAATGCGAATGACACAAAAGCCAAGAAGTGTCTGTACGTATTTGTTTTCGAACATGAAACTGTTAAATGTTTTCATCACTGCTTTCTTCCAGGTTTACAAACGTTTCTAAATGACCGGTAAAAGTGAAGTCAATAGCTTCAATATCTACGACTTTCACTTTATATAATTGGCAAAACAGGACGCTATGATCGATCGGCAAACTTTCATCGTACAGATTTGAGCACTCTTAAGCCCATAAACGACGGCATATTCTTGGCTACGATTTTCGAGCGAAGTAGATTTGAAAAGTTTAATAGTCAAATCTCAAACGAACGTGATAAACTCGACGATCAACAGAGTTCGGCAAACTCTTCATTCGAGCGCGCAAGTTCGCATTGCAATAGGCTTTTACAGCTGTAAAATAGAAAGCTTTGCAGCATATTCTTGGCTACGATTTTTGTGCCAAGTAGATTTAAAAAGTTTAAGAGTCAATCTTAGATGAACGTGACAAACAAACGACAGAGTTCGGCAAACGTTCGAGCGTGCGAAGTTACTGTATAAATGCTTGGCTAATATTTTCTACGTGCTGCAAGTTCGCATTTTTCTCGCGAAAAATTCAAGCAGTTGAACTTACAGTTTTTTTAGGCTCTCGCAAGACGAGACTGTCTCGCCTTGCGAGACGAGATTCTCGTCTCGGGAGAGGGTGGTAACTTACTTTTGAGCGGTACTGTAAGTTATCAGCTGGACTTACAAAACTATTTGCTTGATCCAAAAGCATACATTAAACTTATTACAATGAATGTGGAGGAGTAGAATCTGGCAACTTTAAAGATTTGTGGGCAACTCGACACTTAGAATTAATTTTTCCCTTGATAAGCCGCCAGGCCTTGGCTTTTTCTTCGCTGTTGTTGGCTGGAAACTTACTAAAGACTAATATTTTGAGTGAATTTAATTTTCCACTGTCCAAGCCTCTTTTGTCGGTGTTGCTTTCTGCTAGTTCCTCTTTAGTAAAGAAGTGTTTTAGCAGTCGCAATGCACACAGGTGTCGTTTAACGTCTTGCTGTGCTAGGACGCGCTGAATTGTTTTCACTCTGGTTGGCGTGACACATGTGCTGATCAACTCCTCGCCGACTTCCTGGGATGATGCTTCCTGGGGAGCAGTTTCTTGGGTCTCGGTAGTTGGGCTTTCCTCGTGAAGAATGTTCAGGGTGTTGTAATCGACAGTGAACAGGTCTTCGTTCTCTCTTTCCGGTTCCGCGGAGCCCTCGGCTGAAGTTTTGCATTCGGGTATAATGGCATTCAGCTAGTGAAATGAAAAAAGGTTATTCAACAGATTGTCAACGAAACGTCTTTCACATCGAGGGTCTTAAGGGTCAACCGTCAAATGGCCAAAAAATTACGCTGTGGCTATATGACCGGCAGCCGGTCAAGGTTTTTAATAGACTAAATGACCGTCAGTGAGACTCTGAGATTTTTTTTGAAGTAAAACACTGCGCCACAAAAAACGGCCGTGCTATTTAGCCTAAACCACAAAAACGTTTTGACTGCTGGTCATTTAGTTCATTTAAAACCTTGACCGGTTGCCGGTCATTTAAACACTTCGAAAAAATTAGCCGTCAACCATCAAATGAACGAGCGAAAATTAGCCGTCAAATTTGTCAGATATCAGATATACGATCAAGACCGATTGCTTAAATGGGGTCAAGTTATGCTTTTAATAAATTATCGTTTTAATATCACACCCTCGTTATCTCACTACTGAACCATCAATTAACTCATTGCAAGAAATTGAAAACTGGAAAAATGAATCAGCAAAGATAAGCAGTTGATTGAATTTGGAAGCAATAATAGACTGAATGTAATTTTGGGGTGTCCAAATCTTACCAAGTCAAAGTGATTTTCTGCGGCCCGTCGCTCCAGTACTTCGAGGCGTCTTTCAAGGTTCGAGACATGGGAACTTGTGATCAGGGTGTCTTTAATTCCTGACACAGAGGTCTGTATGTTCTCTAGAAGCTGTAAGGAGTTAACAATGTCAATTAGAGATTATAATTATACAGATTTAGGTAACCTTAAAAGTGGAGCTGCCTAGTTATTTTTTGAGACACCTGTAACATATTTCGCCTATCTATTTACAATTAAGAGGTTTCGTTATATGACCTTACATCTTATATATATTTTTTGCCATATAAATCGCGATGAATGTCGTAGCGCCAGCTTAAGGGCGAGCTTTCGTTCACTCACGAGTTGAGTAGTAGAAAACGAACGAATAAATTAATTTACAGTAGGTTAGTTGTATTGGTACTGAGCTTTCTTTCGTGTGATAATTAAAGGACCCTAGTCAGCCTCCGCCATTTTCGATGCCATGGAAATTATTGATATTGTATGGTGAAGCAAAATCTTATTGCTTTACTGTGTAGTTGTGCTCCTCAAAGTATGTTTAATTATCTTTAATAGTTTCTCATCTAAACACGAGGAGTGTTGGGAGAATTCGAGACAGTTATGCAAACCTGAGACGAAGTCGAGGGTTTGCATAACTTCTGAGAATTCTCCCAACCCTCCTCGTGTTTAGATGAGGCTATTTAAACACAGAAAAACTGCTCTAATAAAATAATTATCTAAAATACGTGCGAATCTAAAGTGTCACAACCTTGTTTGCATACTCTGTGAGTACAACAAACAACGCCTTATCAAAAACTTTGCGTGAATGTTTGCCTCGATAAATTTTATGGCTGCACAAATTGTGATTGTTTAGTAAAGGAAAGCTATCTTTGATAAGGGTTGAATATGCGCCAAATTAAAAATACTGTAAAAAAGGTTTGGCCCCGAAAAGACTATTTATTACAAAAAAATAATGCGACGTTTAAACCACGCTGAAATCTAGACTTCTTTCTTGTAACTAATAGTGTCTTCAGTGAACACATCTAGACAAATATTAAAAACATTACCTTAAAAAAGTTATCCTGCATTTCCACTTGGTTCCTGAGGATCTGAGAGTTTGCTGCTTCAATACGCTCCAATCAGCTCTTCAGTTCGTAGCATTCCTCTGCTTTAGTGGCAAGCTGCTGACGCAGAACAGAAACGGTGTCCTCGCGATGGTCTCGGTCATCGCTGCTTGTCGGAGATGCAGACTGTGCCTTGGTCTTCTTGGCCTGGCGGTTTGTCTTCCACTCCAGGGCTCGCTTCTTTTGCTGGACTATGAATTCCTCGTAAGCGGGAGATTCAGGTGTATTCGCTGACCTTAACTGAAACAAAGAAAAGTAGTCACGTCAATAATGTGTATTATGAGAGAGAAACTGACCTGTTGACTCTGATATTACAATTTGAAAAGCAACGCTGATTGTACAGAGCCCGTGTTTATTCGCTATTTAACGTTAGTCATGAAACATAAGGTAACGTAAGATACACTCTTTCTTTTTTATAAGAACATTGTTTTTCCGGCCCAGGCTGCATATTCCTATTTTTCTGCCACTTTTAGGCTGAAACTATTCTTGTAGTCCATAATGTTCACTTTTGTAAAATATGTTCTATTTACAAGGCTAAAAGTTAAGAAATAGTTAAAAATTAATTAAAAAATGTTCAATTTTTAACTAATTTTTAACTATTTCTTAACTTTTAGCCTTGTAAATAGAACATATTCTTGTAGTATTTCTGAGAATTCCCAATTATAGCCTATGGCATTTCCGTTTAAGGAAGCATGTTTGTTAAAAAAAGTTTTGGTATTGAAGTGATCAAAGGGCTGAATGGTTGACAAATCTAGCTGCATTGATTTTGTTTAGATGGAAGAAGCTATAATGAACTTACCTTCTGGTTGCGCGACACTCCCTTTTGCAGGCTCTGACTAGCGGGCTCGGTGTTCTCTCTCTCGTCGGCATTCTCTGACTCTGGGCTCACAATACCAGGGAGGTTCTGCTTAGACCACTCTAAATCCTTTGTGTTTAGGACTGTAACGTCATCTAAAAGAAAATTGGAATATCGTTAGCACAAAATGTATGTGCCAATTAATCCAAGCTAATTAAGTGAATATCATTCCAAGCTGGCGTGTGCTTGGCTTAACTAAACCTCGGACAATAACGAACACCGAACCATATAAGAGGTCATTGAGATAAAAGATTGGCATTAAATTTTTCCTACAAATATTCTACGAGAAGGTCTACTACTTATTTGCCCTACCCTTGTAGAACCAGACACTATGTGTAATCTATTTAAATCCTATGTCACGAGGCTATGTAAAGGGTATGTAAAAGGTGCATATGGTTCATATAGAGGCCTTAATCAAAGGCTATGCTACGCATATGTCTCATCTATTTATTTTGGAGGTAAACACTATGTTTTTGCTAGTCAAATGGAACCTTAACATAGTACAGTGCAGCTCAGATATGTCCGAACCAAAATATACGCGTAATTCGCGTCAGCCCAATACGCGTATACGCGTATGCATATACGCACATACGCATATACAGTATATACGCGTATGCCTCATTAGTATGTACGAGCTAACCTATTGTTTCTTCTTTTCTTAACAGGTCATTGTTGTTTTCAATGGCTTGACAGCTTGCCACAGAGCGAGATAGAGTTTTCATTATTTTGAATACGCGTATACACGTATACCGTATACGCGCGTATGTCTCCAGACTAGACTTGGCTGAAACTAACAATTTGCAATTGGGCACTCTGACAGAAAATTAACTGACTGAATCGTAATTAAAAGGGAGATTATTTTGCCCTTATGCTTCAACAATCCCATCTTCATGGAGCAAACACAACCGAAAGATAAGATAAGAAAGAGCATTTTATCGCTTGAATGAACGATTTGTGTCAAACATAACCGGATATATAATTTTTTCGATAAGGTCTTCGGAACGCTTTAGACAATAAACATCTCAAGAGACTTGCCGATAAACATTTCGCAAACGACTTGCCGACACATGCCGAAACACAGATTTTTCCTTGTCAAAACATAAAGTTCACGTGTTAGAATAGCGACTTCAAGCGACTGTTTCAATTTTGCTTCCCATGTTTTGGTAGCTTAAGATCAAGCAAGTGTCAAAGAAACGGTATCGATGAATTTGCGAAGTGATCGAACACTCGAAATATGATAGCTTTCACTGATCAGCATGTCGCTTTAACAATATGCAAATTTTGTTTTTGAAGTCTTTTGTTCGACCAACAATGCTTCATACAAGAAACTTATGGGAATGCATAACAAAGAGGCATATACGCGCGTATTGACATACGCGTATACGCAAAATACGCTCGTATAATACGCGTATGTGTAGTTCGCTTATATCTGAGCTGCACTGTATATTAAAAGACTATGTAGTTTTTTAAAAAATTTTCCAAAATTTAAATAGCTTTAACACAGTGTCTGCATAGGCTTTAAATACAAATCACATAGTCTCTAAATAATGCATGGAAGGTTGAAAGATGGACCTAGGACAATTACATAGCACTTGCATAGGGATAACATTGGACATAAATAGTTAAGGTTTTGAATACCAGTGCAAATATAGGGATAACAAAGCTTTCATATAGTGCCTACATATGCTTTAAATGCAGTTCACATAGCATCTGATGAGACAAAAAATTGTAGGCTTGCCCATGGGCAAGTTATATAGCACTGACATAGGAATAACATAGGACATAAATAGGCTTGAACTAGGTTTTTAATATTAGTGGGACAGCATTAAAATAGGGATAACATAACTTTTAAAAAACTGCTTGCAGATGCTTCAAAAGTGCAATCCACATACCATTTGATATAGCCCTGACATACATGTAGGGATAAAAAAGCTTAAAATGGTGATTTTATAGCTTTAAGTGTAAATGTAGATGACATGCCCCACCACCATACAATCTGCAAAACTTAAATTTAAGCCATGGGGTAAAATAATGCCCTTACTTTTTAGAAAATAACTAATTAACACAATAACTGCAGGTTTTGTTTCAACTGTATTTTAATGTTGACCTCATTAAAATTCCTCAATGAAAAAAAGAAAGGCTCTGTCTAGATCAAAGCTAACCAAAAAATTACACTTTGTTTAATCAGTCAAAAAATGTCTTCCACTTCATCTTGATTGTGTATTGTTGCTTTCAGCCTGTGAAAGGGAAAAAGTTTGAATACGGTATTATTTGCCTGATCCATTCATATGTTTTGCTGATTGACTTTTCTTCAGACAGTCCAGGATATTTCCTTGGTGTATGTATGTTCTGATATTAAGACCCTAACTGACTCATCTGCTCACCCAATTCAAAAAGTTTCTTAAAGTTATCAGCCACAGAGGCTTAAAAGGGAGAGGGATGATTAAAAGATACAGTATCATAAAGAATCATTTTTGTTCATAGTTCAACTGCAAAATTTTCAATTAATAAATAGTAATATTTCCTTCATACCAATACCTTTTTGCGTTGCAGGCTAATAATGGTATTACATTTCATCCGCATTGCCTGCTTAATGGTGCTGCGGGACATTGGTGGTGGTGGCTTTGGTTCTTCACCCTCCTTTGATTGCTTCAGGGTTGGTTCCTTAGTTAGTTTGGCAACCATTGAAAAATCTGAAAATACGAATCAAGGTTGAAAATGGTCCAGGAGACAAAAAGAATTGAAATTCAACCAAGCTTAATTTTTTCTTTCTGAATTTAATTTTTACCTACAACATATAATACACTGTAACCAATTCAACAGCCATCAGGTACAAAAATTCTTGGAATTTCCTTAAATAAAAAAACATCCTAAGGCTGTGTAATAAGGCCTGATATGCACCTGCCCAGAAAACCAGTTGTTATCACAAAATTACTACTTGACTATACAGCTATCAAGATACAGCTATCAAGATGACTTACATGTACTGCTGGAAAGGTTTACATGTGCTAGGTAATCTACAAGATACAAATTTGACATTGTTTTATATTACATCATACAGTGTATTTCAGGGGAAGGGATTTTCTTATATAACGCACCCTGACATCATCTTTGCCTCTAAGCACTTACCAGTTATTGCTCCCACCACATCCTGGTCAAGTTCATGAAGCCGCCTCCCTTTTAATTCCTCTTTGGGATAGAATATCCCTAGGAGGGCACAAGCTAGTGCTGTGCGTGTTGCTGCATCCTTTACTGCTGCCTTGACCTTGACCGGGCAACACCACACTCCACCTGATATTTCCTCCCACTGTAATGTCAGAAACAAATATACAAAATCATGAAATTACTTTTTATAATGCGAACAGCTGATGAATAAATAAATAAATAAATAAATAAAATAAATAAATAAAATAAATAAATGAATACCTTAATTGACCACTCCCCCAATAGGGCTTTTCAGGGCCAATGATGAAACAAATAATGTAAATGGACATAACATGGTAAAAAATCCCAACTGGCAGGAGGCAAACCAGTTGGTCATCTACATGTACAAGCATGATCAAGATCGCGTTAATTGATTTTTAGTGTTATGCAAGAGGATATTTTGTAACTGAAGCTATCTCTATTCTGCTGTTAAACTAATACAAGTGTTTAATTTCTTCCTTTCCTTTTACTGAATACATTTGCAATGTTCAATGAAACGTTGAGAACTTACCTTTTTTGCAATGCCAACAGACCTTGGTACCTTCCCATATTTGGCAGAATCAACTATTGTTGTGCTTGGCT
>OZ026596.1:36155533-36193033 GCA_964020085.1 Micromussa lordhowensis | reverse complement strand
CTCCATTCATAACAGTGAGGGTTCTGATTGGTCTCACTTCAAGTTCTTCCCTCCCTAGGGTTACACCATTTTGCGAATTCCAACAAATCAATGCATACATCTAAAGAAAAGCAAATGAAAGGTCAGCACTGTCAACGATGATTTAAGTTCATATATAATCAATCATTCAATCATTCAATGATCAAGAGTGATTCAATGTTACTTAAAGTACTTCAACCCTTCATGATTTAGCAGCAGACATAAGCTGACAATACAAAACAACTTCCACTATTCAAGATAAAATTCATGAAAGCTTACAGAGCACACACTGAGTTAAACACATGTTCATCCAACGTTTCTACATTTCAAGCGCTTTGATCTGTTAGTAATTGCTTGCAGTTAACATGCAGGCTTAATTAGGTGTAAGATAAGTACCTATTAATTTCTTACCTTTCAAAAATCAGGAAAATTAAGTCTTGACTCAACAAGGTATACAAATATACAACATGCTCAGGACAAAATCCCCCGGACAAGAACCCTAACGCTGGAGAAACACGCTTCCACTCGAACAGACGCTGTGAAATATCTCACATTGGTGTGATCTTTACCGTTCTTTCTTTACTGCTCACTCCATTGGCTAAGACTTTCTTTGATTTTAGGTACTAATAATAATTAGTTATTTTAGTCTACTAAAGTTCACCCTGCAAGTCACACATCTGATAGTTGTTTCAAAAAGAAATACCTTTCTGGCATAGTTTTACTGACCTCACTAATAGTGCTATTTGCCTCAAAATATGGGCTATTTAAATGCAAGTTGCGCCTCAAATCAGTTCAAATGAAATATAAATTCTTGGTTTTGCCCTTAAACTTGCTTTTTATTCTCATTTCAGCATCTGAAAAAAGGTCATTCCTTCTCTACTACGCCATTTCCATTTCTGAGGGGATACTTGCCATCTGATCACCTCTTCTTCTTGATGCTGTTGAGTGGTGGGATGTACAGGTTGCTTAAGAAGTCCATTTCACCAGATGAATTACAGGAATCTCACACCTATTTAAAACTTTTTGTTGCTCAAGCTCCTGTGTTTTACGGTAAGAATGGATCAAGATTGTCGAAGTACAGAATTGCAGGGGATTTCCAATCTGTTAAGAGTGGTGCTACAGTATTTGGCAATGAATCTAATTTTTTCAGAGTAGTACTTTTAACTTGCATAAAGGAGATCAATATTAAGAAATCTGGAGATGTACAGTGACCATGCACCAAACAGATCCATTATGTTATAGTTAACGATATGTAAAGCACATGTCAAAACTATGAAAAGACTATTTAAAAATTACATAGTTCAAAAATATCTATATAAACACTATTCAAAATCATCACATGGTTTTAAAATAGCTATTTGATTTCACTTTTGACACACATAGTAAATACATACTAAGTATTAACTATGTGACTATGAAACATAACTTTTACATAGCACAGGAAACGCCTCCTTTGTGGTGAAACATTTACATAGCATTTACATACTGCTATACATTTCCTATGTCATGGATACAGCAAGTGCAGGCTTCCTATGCATTTGCCGTGTGTCACTGAAAAAATAGCTTTTACATAGCACACCGTAAATCCAGTATCAGAAGTCAAAGGTTACATAGCTTTCACTTACTGCTATATATTCCCTAAAATGAACACTTCCTATGTATTTGCTGCATGTCATTGAGAAATAGCTTTTAAATAGCACACAGTGTAAAATCCAGTATCAGGAGTGTTAACATATATGTAGCTTTTGCAAAATGCTATTTATTTGCCTTGCTGGTTAATAAATAATGGTTTTGGATGGGTACTATTGCCTTATTAAGGTATGCCTTAAAAAGTCAGTCCTAAAAGTAGACTATCACTTCAATTGGTATTTGTGCATCTGGTTATTAGTCTTTCTCAATCGAATTTGGCAGTGAGCAAACATAAGATCCAGATAAAACATCCACTTTGACAAACTTCCTGAGAATGTTCACCACACGCACAGCAGCGAGTCTACAAATAAGAAAATGAAAGTACTGTCACAATGAAGGAAAAGAAGGCTTACATATATTCCGCACCTGTGATGTTTCTTTCACAGGACTAGTAGAGGGGTATGTGCAGTTGGTTTGTTTTACAATTATGTGGATGGTCCTTCAAAGTGTTACTGTTTTTATGATTGGAAGCTAATGCTACGTCATTTATGGTGCCTATGCAGTGATAGAATTAAAAGTATTTAAGAAAGCATAGTTCTCCAACAATGGTGATGGGTGCTCATTTGAAATGTGCTTTGTTGCTACTGTTTTGGGACCAGGAAAAATATAAATATCCACATGCAAGTTGACACAATGAACATTAAGAGCATTTCTCACACCTGTTTGATGCTTTTACCTGTGTGATGTGGTCTACCACTGTCATCCCTCTGTACTTGGGAAGCTGGTCGTCATCTATGTCCAGGCCTTCCAAAATTGCATAGTACTCATGGGCCAAAGCACAGTTACAGGACTTCAGTTGATTGCACACTGCACTTGCACACTTGTCTTCAACTTTAGCATATGTGTGTATTAAGCCGTAGTAAGTGCTATCTTTGTGATAAAATTCAACAGTGTAGTCATTTCTTGTGACCACTCGTTTGTAACTCTTGCTGTGGAAGAGGACACCATTAACGAGACAGCGCCGGAAAACCCACATTTTTCCATGATGTTGTGGTAGTGCCATAAGCTCTTCTTGATTGAGCAGAGTCGAATTGCCCCATACACGTTCCAAAGAACCAACAACGTGAGCAGTTTCTGCAATACTTTCTTTGGGAAATCTACAACAAAAGGTAAAAATCCTCACTGAAAACAAAATTTAAAATCTCTTCTACAGTGCTGTGCTCTGAAACATCACTTTCAAGCAAACATTTGACCAGTTCACAAAACCATTCAACAACTCTTGTTCATTTTTTAACACTCTATTTTATTATAATAATCGTGCCTTCAGGGAATTAACATGTAAGGGTAAAGTATTGAAAAATCTGTGGTTGTGTACATGTATGTAGTCCATTATATTCAGGGCACATGACAACCCAACTTAAATAAGATAGAGATTTCAAAGAAATTCATTTTAACCCTTTAACCTCTGAGGGGTCTTCCTTTGACGAGTAAAATTCTCTGGCGTTAGACAGAGTGAAATCGTCTGGCGTTAGAGTGAAATTGGCTGGCATTAGACTGAGCAAAATCGTCTGGTGTTAGACAGAGTAAAATCATCCAGTGTTGGAGTAAAATCTTTAAGTCACTCTTAGGGAGTAAAGGGTTAAGAGAGAAAAGTTGTTTACCTTGCATGAATGCTTGCTGGTGAGGTGTTCATAAAATCCCAACACTTCCGGAGAGGTGTTCGTAGATCTAGCAATTTCTGGCAACTTCTGAATTATTGATACTGCTGTAACAATCTGAAAATGACCAATAATATTCTGGTATACATGTACATTCTTGAACATAATTACATGTATATTTAATGTTTTTGACTTAAAAAGAACATATCAAACCTGGCCATCCACATTTCTGGTGCCATGGAATAAGTCACGCAAATCACCATTGAAGTCCTCAAAAGGGAAGCAAGAGTTAGACCATAAAGGACCCAGATCCCTTACAACTTCTGGAAGGTGCAACAGCTGATGAGCATTGAAAGTCTGGAACTTTAGGCCTGTAGAAAACAGTTTGAGTTAATCACTTAGTCTCTGACCAACTGAATATGAGGAAAGCTACATTATTGTAGTGTAGCATGTGACATAGTTATCATATAGAGCATCTGGAGCAATAAATAGCTTCAACATAGTCCAACATAGTAATAAAATACATGGAACATACATGTAGGTTTTACATATGCCTGGTTCTACAAGGGTACCTGAAGAATAGAATTTAAAACTTACCATTCAAAGCTAGAATCTCGCCTTCCGTCTTTTTTCCATTCCAATTGACGGTTACCACCATTCCCACCACAAGATCAAGCTGTTTGTCGACTATAACTCGAATTGGCGCGATTCCAGTTTTTTCTCCGTCTCGAAAGTAAAACAGCGCATTTGATGGGCGCTTGGTTGTCTGTTTGCATAGCTGTCTGATGGACATGATTACTGATAAAAGTACTGACAAGCTGATCGCAACTATCAACCAACAAGATCATAGTGAAAATTGTTTGCTTCTTCGAGCCCTTTTATAGTGTCTGAAGATCGAAAATCTCAAGGTTTAATTGGATTGGATAATTGGGAAACAGTTGCCGTTTTCAACTTAGCATATGAATGATACACACAAGTTTGTGTCTGCATTGAAATGAGCGGTGAATCTCAAACATATTTCGGAGGAAGCGGACCTCTCGGGAAACTATGACATTTTCTTATTGGCTGATTACGATCCAAAATTTTAGAGCAAAAACACACGCTAAACGAAGCGCATGGTGAAACGAAGAGCCCGTAGCGAACGAAGTGTCAAATTTATCTTTGTGAGCAATGTTTATCTTAAAATCAATCTCAGGCAAGGCAGACGTGCGTGGTTTCTAAGAAAGCCGCCACAAACACGTAATTAAAAAGTGCTCATAGTTTTGTTTTTGATGGCAGAGGAACCAAAGTTTTAAATACAATTTCATCCGCCTTGGCAAGAATGAAAGAAAGAAGTGAATGAAAGAAAGACAGTAGATATGAATTAAAACTATGAGTTCAGACTTACCCCGTTTTAAAATACCCAACCCTTCAATATTCTCCCATACATTTCTTTATATTTCGAACATAACCAGACACACTGTTGTATGGGCCCCCTGTGAAGGGAAAAGCTAGATGTGCTAAAACTTTCCTTCCTAACATGAAACAAAGTTCTTTAAGGATAATTTGTGATCGAAATATTAAAACACAAGTCTCATAAGTGATTTAACAGCAAAAATGGAAATAAAGCATTGCTTATTCTGAGGAATCGCGAGCACTCAAGTTGTGGCCGAGAACTGGGCCGGCTGGCCGATAACTGGGCCCACCAATGAATCCTCCATTTCCGTTATTACTCGAGAGAAAGCAGCGTTGAGCAGTTGATAGCTTTACATGTGTAAACTGAATGCTAAAGCTAGTTGTGTCTAAAATTTCAAGTCCTTACGGCTATTCCAAGGTAAGAAATACAAGTTTATGTTTTTGTGGCTGAGAACTGGCCCCATGTGTAATGTAAGCCATTTAAAAAAGCGTGGTGAATTGTTTTGAAGTCTTGTCTTGTCTTGTTGGAATGGCTGGCCAAAAAACTTAGTTTCTTTATTGAATGGATAGCTCGAGCCGTTCGAACGGCTGATTACCATCCAAAATTTTTTAGCAAAAACACAAACTAAACGAAGCTCATGGTGAAACGAAGAGCCCGTAGCGAATAGTCTCAAATTTATCTTGTGAGCAATGTTTATCAATGTTTATCTTGAATTAATCTCTCGAAGGTTTCTACTGTAAAGCGGCTACGAACACGTAAGGACTGTAAGGCTTTTGATTTAACGGAGCTTGTGAATCGAACGTTTTTCCGTAAAAAAAATGAACTGAGTGTCATTTAAGCGAAGGTAAACAAACAACAGAAAACGTGTAAATGTAACGTGTAATGTAAACATGACGGCATGCATCATTAACAAAGCGTTGCGAATTGTTTTGAAGTCTTGTCTTGTGTTGTCAGAACGGCTGTTAAAAAACCTTCTTTCTTCAACGGATAGCCTGAGCCGTTCGAACGGCTGATGATTTTTTTGGAACGGATAGCTCGAGCCCTTCGAACGGCTGATGAATTTCTCGAACAGATAGCCTGAGCTGTTCGAACGGCTGATGATTTTTTTCGAACGGATAGCTTGAGCCGTTCGAACGGCTGATGAGTTTTCTCGAACGGATAGCTCGAACCGTTCGAACGGATGATGAATATTTTCGAACGGCTGGTGAACGGCTATCCGTTTCAAAACGGGTAACCGTTTGGAACGTTTTCGCGTGAGAGGTCACATATTTGTGGCAGCCCGGACAGGTATACTGAAGTTGGCATTTAATATGCCCCAGTGTGAGATCATCGCAGATGAGCAAATTTTGGGGAAAAGGAAATACTAGGACTGTTGCAAATTGGTAATATTAAGGGGCTCACACTGTGTGTGCGTTAAGTGGGAGGGGGGGCTGTAATCCAACGCATCGAGTATTGAGGCAATTGTTGAAAAGGTCAAAGTTCTTGTCACAATAACACAGTACCAAATAACAATTACAAAATGTCTTTTTGACTAGGGTCTCTCTACAACCCCCTCCTCCCTGATCATTATTATTATCATTTGTTTTGGCAGTTAATCTTCAAACGGTTCTTTTCCGGAAAATCAGAGACTGATTACAGCACTCTTTATTCAGACAGGACACTGATAAACCGTCGAAACATCAAAGCTGAGCCACAAACTGCCTATCGTGCTGACAAGGACTTTTTGGTCCTTGTTGTGAAGTCAAGGGTGATTGTAGCGGCCATGGAAGAACTTGGATTTGCAGGAAAATCTAGCCAGCCCACCAAGTGCCCTATCCCTGAGAATTTAATCAATGAAAGCAAAATTGCCAAGTTGCCGTTCATGCATAAAGCTGCATCACTACTGGTTGACAAGTTTGTCTTGGATAACCATACACTCAATAGTCTACTTGATGAGATCCTGACGGCCCAAAAAACTCAAGATGCCAGCAACAACCAACCCTTAACTGTTGATGGCCGATTTCCATGCAGGTTTCCTGGGTGTCAGCGTTTATTCAAGTTTGATGGTGCAAGTCGCAGGAAACATGAGCAGACACATCATCCATCATCAGCCATTGAAAGTGATGATTCTCCGTGATCTATATCAGCACAAGAAGATTCAGCCTCTTCTGAAGATTCAAGCAAGACCAAGGATGATGATGTTTACAGTTACAATTGTGCCCTGCTAACAGATGGTCTGTTCTTCCTGAACTTCTTGGATGCCATTAGTGAAGGGGATGGCCGAAAATTGATGAGACAATATAAATACATGCTTCTTTACTGCAGGTCAGATGGCCAACACAGTACCAAGTATGCACTGGAATGTCTCTATCAATCATTTTGTGTTACCTCCTTTTTGTCCTCAAGAGACTGTAAAAGATTTGTCTGGAACAGAACTGTGAACAACAGAGGAGGCAGAGGCAATAACATCCCACATGATTTGGAGGTTGAGCATAGTAACGGGTTGAACAAAGAGGGAATAAAGAATTTTGGCCCAAATATTTTGGAAAAGGCAGTGCAGTGAATTTCCAATTCTGAAAGTGGGACAAGATCAATGTTAGATGGTGTCAATGGCAGCATCAGTCGATCACGTGGGTCTGGACAGTATGCCAGCAGCTCAACAGAAAAAGACCTTGATGAATTAATCAAGCATGCAGTGCAAACAGAAGTATTTGCTAGAAAGCCTTTTGGACGGTATGATCATTTCAAAAACTTTGAAAGAGACCCTTTCAAGAACCTTAACTTATCTGCGTTGTACTCCTGGATTAACCAGCACAAAAGAAACATTTGCCGTGGTAACAAGGCACGGTGATTAAGTCGTCAGCATATTCCATTTGGGTTCAGTAAATGGTATCATTAACAGAAAACTAGGAGATAAGTTACTTTAAATTTACGAGATGGCACTTGACAACTTTGCAAAAAGGAGCTGTTAATCCCGGGTAGGGACATCTGAAGTATAAGCTGAGGAACAAGCTTTTTATTGTGTGCCATATTTGCCTTGTTTTCTGTTCATGTTATCCTTCACTGAACACTGAATTGACAGGAAAATTTACTTGTATTGCTAAGAGTGTTGGTTTTAGTTGCTGGTATCAAGAGGCAATTCAGGTGTGTGTGATCCATGAAAACATAATACAATTGAATTTTATTTTTAATTTTAACATAAGAGAATGCCCCTTGAGGGTTATTGTTTACATATTTATTGTTAAGATAATTTTTGTATAATTTGATTGTTTCATTTGTCATGTTGTTTGACAACAATCAATATTGTCACCATTTTGGGAAAGAAGCATTCACATACATCTAGCAAGTTTTTATTAGTGGGGTTTGCTTGGAAATAGCAATGTTAATTAAGGAAGTAGTGGTGTCACAAAGGCCACTGTAAATGCATGAGAAATAAATGTTCATTCCTTGGTGAAGAGAGGCTTTAAACCAAGGCCAGAGGTATAAGTGTTAAGTTGCTGCTCACACTGAGGTAATTTTGACATATATGTAAACCTGAGTTTTAGCCAAAGTAAAAGTTACTAATAATTACTGCCACTTAATGTATGTAATAAAGACCAATAGTATTAATCTGTTTTAATATTTATCATGTCATGTCTCTGTTGGGGAGCGGGGTGAGGGTATTGCAGCTTGGATAGTCTGGCAATTTTTGCTTGACATATAAATTTATTATTAACTATTGGAACATAACATTTTTCTCAATTTATTTTATGGTCTTGATTTGATCATGTTGTGAAAACAAAATAGGCAGTCGATGACTGCATGTAGCTTACTGTACCTGCTATTACTTAGAATAGCTTATTAAAACGCCCTGAAACAACAACACTGGAAATTACTTACAACTAAAGATAAATGCCACCACCCTCTGTGATGAATTAAACAAATATATTTTAGCACAAAGCTTGTGGTTAACAAAACGTATTAGGAGAAAATTACAATGTACTTTAAACGTAAAGGGTACTTCATAATTCGTCCTCACTCATGATGAAGCACCAGAAACTGTGGTTTATCAGAACTTGAGAGCAATTGTCTACAATTATCTCAACGCATCCAGAACAAAAACAAAATACTTGGCTCTCTTGATAGAGATTAGTTGCTCCCCCAAGTGAATCTCGGCTTCTTGAAAAAGATCTTTTGCCACCAGCTAGAAATTCAGCTCGGAATCGTCAATGAAATGACCTTTTCCGGATATTATTTCCGTCAGGATCAACAAAAATCTCTTATTACAAAGTCACGCCGAACAAACGCTTTTCAAAGAAATCTTTTCAAAACCTTCGAAGCGATATATCTCTTTAGCGTTAATACCTACCACACATCGGTAGTAGTAAAATCTATTCCTTAACAATCCAGCTTCATCATGTTAAAATTTAAGCCAAATCAAACAAAACCAGAAGTAATTTAGGATTCTATTTGTGACCTCTTTTGACCATGTTTACTCAACGAAGGAAGACAAACCGACGTTTCGGTTACACAAAAAAAACCATGAGAGCTGAAAATTGAATCTTTTTCGAACTTTAGAAGATTTAGATGATTTAGACCTCGGCAGGCTACAGAAGAAAACGAAACAAAAAAGAAAGCGAGACAGTGCGAAGAGTCCATAATTTATTCAATTTGTGGCCTTCGTCACATTCAAGTTATAAAAGCTTACCTCTGGATAATTTCAGCCTTAGAAGCCAGCAAATGGCCCTAAATTACTTTCTGTATCCTTACAAATATCCTGAATTCCATCTCCGAAAGATTTGGCCCCAATTTTGAGCAAATAGACGTTTCTCCGAAGGCGGCGGCCATTACGCTGGCTTGCATACTAATTGCCAAAGCTCTCCCAATGGCCTGTAATCAGCAGAGTTTGTTGTGGGCTCGGATTCTATTGTTACACTCACTCACTCACTCAGAAGAACAGCATAGTAGCTTACGCCTTTTTAGGCAGTAAGCTACAAAAACAAGCAAATTTGAGCTGCCATTTTGTATCTTTTAATAATATTCACATTCGCAGAATCACCCATACTCACCAAAGAAATTTTGTTAGAATGCTGGTTAACCCTTTCACTCCCAAGGGGTCTCCCTTTGACGGGCAAAATCGTCTGGTGTTAGAGTAAAATCTTTTTAGTCACTCTTGGGAGTGAAAGGGTCAAGGGAGATAGTTTTTTAATGGACATTTTTAACCTTAAGAATGAGCAAAACTAGAATTGTCACAGGGGTGATAGGCAAAATGCTTTCTTTAGGAATAATTAATACACTTGACTTGAAGTCACCTTTCTTAGTCAGCAATTAAAAGCTGTGTAAGTGAATCTAATGCAGCTCCAGGAACATCACAACCACCAGAATTATCTTGAGAAACATCAATACATGTGGTGTTTTCAAGTTCAGAGAGAGAAATGTTCTCAATAGCCAGTTCAAATAGAGAATCGTCGTTCAGCAAATCATCCCAGTGTTCATTTACATCATCACAATTAAAATCATTGTGGAATTTATAATCATCAAAGTCATGAATGTCCATGTCACAGATATCTCCATAGACTTCACCAATGAACTCCAAAATTTTGAGGGTTGTCCAATACTGTCAACCAGATTCCAGTCGTATCCCTTGGCCTTCGATCAGAAAACCGGAAGTGTAGATGTGTAAAGGCCTATTAATGGAGGTTATCCATCGGATACAAACAGATACCGATGGAAATGTCCATGTTCTATTCGTGAGAGACTTGGAAAAATGTCACCCATAGTGGACATGGGGGTGGAATGTCGATCCGATGGAGACCATCGGTTCCATCGGATACGAACAGATTCCAATGGAAAAGTCCTTGTGCTATTCGTGAGAGACTTAGTAAAATTCCAGTCATATTGGATATTGGTGTAGAAAGCCGAACCGATGGAATCCATCGGATCTATCGGACATGAACAGATTCCAATGGAAATGTTTATGTGCTGTTCGTGTGAGACTTAAAAATTTCACCAGGATGATATGGATATTGGGGTAGAAAGTCGGTCCGATGGAATACATCGGTTCTATCGGATTCGAACAGATTCCGATGGAAAAGTGCATGTTCTTTTTGGAGACACTTTGAGAATTGAGACTTATATTGGATATTGAGGTGGAAAGTCGATCCGATGGAATCCATCGGTTCCATCGGATACGAACAGATTCCAATGGAAAAGTCCTTGTGCTATTCGTGGGAGACTTCGTAAAATTTCAGCCATATTAGATATTGGTGTATAAAGGCGATCCGATGGAATCCATCGGATCTATCGGACACGAACAAATTCCAATGGAAAAGTCCATGTTCTATTCGTGTGAGTCTTTCAAGCATTTCACCCGGATGATATGGATATTGGGGTAGAAAGGCGATCCAATGGAATCCAATGGAAAAGTCCACGTTCTATTCGTGTGAGTCTTTGAAACATTTCACCTGGATGGCTCGAGTAACAGAGAATGTTTTAAATCGAATGCACTTGCAAATACCATACACAATCTAACAAATGATGGGTGTTTGGTACTTGTCCCTTGAGAATTCAAATAGCCTTCTTTATTAAACAGTGGCAATTGCTTAATTTTTTAGAATTGAGTAGGACTCAGGGGATGCAAAACCAAAAGGTAAATAAAAGGGGTCATTGTTGTATGTATTGCCGGAGTGGACAAGTAACAGCAATTTCCATTAGGGAGTTAAGACAAAGAAACTAGTAAAGGACTGATAAAAAAATAGAATTAAGTTAAACGGCAAAACAGCGCCGCGATGAAAAAAATAATGGAACAAAGAGTGCGCGATGTTTAAAAACAATGTCACGAGTAAAACTGAATAATGTTAACAAAGCAGGAAACATTCCGGCAAGAAACAAACTTAAACTGAAATGGCGACTCCGGAGGAGTTTCACACTCAAACTCATTTCCCGAACAATAAAGGAGACTAATTTCCAAAGCTTACATGGTATTGCGATTTTTCTTTAAATTTAAAATCTATGAATGCAGGAACGCCCCGCTTGGATATTACAACAAAGGTAGTGTGATATTATTCAAACAACGGGGGAAGTGGAACGTAACAATCACGTTTAAGACAATGGAAATCCGAGCTACTCAGGCATCATAAGACATTGCAACTCTGGATGATTATCGTAGCAAGTTCCGTTGTGATAACTAACAAGAAAAATAATTGACAATAAGATAGATTAACGCGGCATGGAACTGAAAGAACAATTGAAATAAGTTGAACGATAAAATCAGTGCGGCAATCATATACAACTAGGTATACCTATCGATAGAGTGCCAACGAGCAAATAATTTGTGCTATAATAAGGGGTTTATTAATACAGCATAACGGATTTTTGGTTCTCTTCTGTTGCAACATTACCGAGAGAAAATTATAACGCGTTTACCGGCCGGTAACGTTCGTCACGCAATATTGGAATGAATCGCTGCTCGGTCGAACTTTCAGTTCAATATGATGGGCAAAGTCAAAGTGAAAGTGAACACGCTAGTTTGATTGATGAGCGCGACTCGTTTAATTCTGTGGCAAAACAGATCCGATTTGTGTTTTGAACACTGGATTTGACTGTATGATAAACACGCTCGTTCAGTTCTCTTCGGAAACACTGCCGACTCAACCTTCAGTTCGATATGCTAGATTTCAACACTGGATTTGCTCTAGTGGTTCGACTGGTGAACACAATCTTTCCAAAAAAGCTGCCCGATGGAACTTTCAGTTCGATATAGGTAAACAGAGAAGGAATACACTGTTTCAATTCATGAACACGCTCGTTCAATTCTGTGGTGAACACGCTGGTTCGGTCTCGTGTCGATTTTGTGTCTTGGATTTGCTCTTGTCTAATAGTTTTCCTCAATATTCGAATTAGAAGAAGAGTTTGTAAAGGGTACGCTCCCCAATTGAACTTTCATTTCAACAAAGTGAGAGAGGAAACACGCTGGTTTGATATGTTCTGAGACTATGAAATTGTTCACAGTTGGATAAACACAACAGCAAAGAAAAGAATACAAGTCTAGATGTAACGCACCTCCTGATTGGCTAAAAACTACAATGGCTCGAATAGTTCTGTCCTTGCAATTGGCTCAAACTCAGCCATTGTTACATCTTACATCTTACATCTTACATCTTACATCTTACACTTACACTTTCAAAGGCCGATCGAGAATTTTTTTGCATAAGCAATTCTTCGCGCGGCACTATTCTCTGCCGCCTCGCCAGCCGAGCGTCTTCACTCGGCTGGCTCGTTGGCAATAATAAAATGACGAATGCGCGTTATTTGAAAAAACAACGCAAAGGCTAAAACAGAACGATGTTTACATAGCTGATAAACAGCTCGCTTGTAAAACAGATTTAGAAATAGCGGTCATGGATGGGTTTTATAGGATATCTCATTTGCCGAACAACAGAAAAAAATATGCTAATGAATGTAGATAGTTGAAATGCGTAAATGGTAATACTCTTTTTTTCATTAATCCCTTTAACTTTGACGGTACAGACCACACCGCATGGATTTCATCACAACAAAGAAGGTGCGTTAATTTTTTAGACAACGTAAGTGGTGTGACGGGCAGTCATGTTTAAAACACCATCCCCATAAAACACAACACACATTGACACTAGTTGAGCATTGCTTGACATGGCAACTCTGAATGAGTATCGTTCCAAGTTTCGTTTGCTTGGCAAACAAGAAGTAATTGCGCAGCGGAGGGAACTGTTTGAAAGCATTAATGGTAATGCTTTTTTTCTTTAAAGTCGTGGCCAGAAGAATATCAAAGAATGTTCTGGGCAAAACCCATTGGCGACAAGGAAAAATTCAAACTAATGCTGTTTTGTTTGGGGAATGGCTGTGCCCCACAGCTGATTACTCATTGGATACTCCTTTCACAAAGTTGGCTACCAACCAAGGCGGAAAAACGAGCACGGCAACTGGACTTTATTTTGAACAATGTTGATGTGAAGCGCCACAGCTGGTTCTACTTTGACCTGGATTACGGTAAATGGCTGCATCTCGACAGTCTGGCAAAAGAGAAATCGACTTCCCGCTAACTGGAAAACATTGAACGAATTTGCACACCATGGGCACCAATTTCGAAGTAGTACTTAAAGGAATTATGTTACAGAATTATTTTAGTAGCACGAGATGCTTGTTCACCTCAACGAACTGCCCAGGAGAAATCGCATCGCACAAGATCAGTTACTTGTTGTGGCTTATTCTAATATATTGATATATCAGTTAATTCGTTCGTTACCTAGAAATTCAAGAATGAGTTGTGACACGTGCAGTAGGTAACCGGTTGTTTCGCCTACGGGTCGTTTCGCAGATTGTCTGTTGGCCTATGTCTAGAGTCGATGCGCCTACCTCTTAATGCTGAGTCTAACACAAATAAACAGGCGGAAAAAAATGTTATACTCCCTTTTCTGTTTTTAAAACGAGAAAAGATTATGCATTAATGCCATTCGCGGTTTTTGCATTGTGTAAACTATCAGCCGGTTCACAGTTAAAATCCCTTTTATGTTTTTTTGGAACAAAATTGTTTCTGGAAATATGTTACGTATATACTAACTTTTAAGTTTTAAAGCAAACATATGTTTATGAATTTAAGCGGTCTTTCACGTTCATCGGTCGTTTCGACAAACTGTTTACCAGTCCTTTTGTGTTTTTAGAGCGAGGAATGTTTATGTATTACTCGTTTTTCGCCGGCGTTTATCGGTCAGTGTTTATGAATTAGTCGTTTTTCGTCGGCGTTTATCGGTCGGTTCGACTAACTGCTCTAGCTATTCCTTTTTGTGTTTTAAGAACAAGGAGTGTTTATGTATTAGTCGTTTTTTTGCCGGCGTTCATCGGTCAGTGTTTAAATATTAGTCATTTTTCGCCGGTGTTTATCGGTCGGTTCGACTAACTGCTCTAGCTATTCCTTTTTGTGTTTTAAGAACGAGGAGTGTTTATGTATTAGTCGTTTTTTGCCGGCGTTCTAGCTATTCCCTTTTGTGCAAGTGCGGTATGCTTGTTTTGACTCATGGCCCGACTAGACTACCACAGATTCCATCGGAATCGTTATGTCTCCAATGGATCCAGTGGACTCCATCGGACTACTTTCCAACCCTTCTCCTCTCAAAGAATCAACACTTCCGGTTTCATCATATGACTAGACTTCCGTTAACTCAAATGGTTTCCGACTAGACTCCATCGGACTCTAGGTTTTGTGAACTGGAATCTGGTTGAGAGTATTGGACATGTGTGAAAATTTTAAATGCATGCCTCATGTCCCAGATTTCAACATGTGAGCAGATGTCTTCTACTGTAAACAATTTATTCACGTGCTCCAAGACTTGTGACACTTGGAGATCGGAGAATCGAAGAAGAACCTGGGGTTTTGTTAAGCTTTTAACTACTTCACCACTGGATTTTGCAATTAAGTCCAGAACCAGTGTCCTGTGGTAAGAGTAAAAAAGTCCCCTAACGGCAGTCCATTGTGCCACAGTTTCCTGTCTTGTCCTCGAGCAGTTAATTTTGCTTTCAATTGTTCTAGTACCAGGGAATGTTGTGAGCTGTCGACAGTCCGATGCACCACATTCACATTTGATTGCACAGTTGTCACAACACATGTGGATAGGATGGGGAAGACTGACAGTTGATCCTGTGTCAAACTTAAGGAGGAGATTCTTCCTTCTACAATCCCTTGTTTAGAGATAATTTTTCCTGTCTTTGTCTGCATGGTTTAGAAATAAACCTTTGTAAATGACATATGCCACACTCTGCTTTCCGGCTCTTCCTGCATGGCCAGTCTCTTGAATGTAGGCCTCAATGTTTTTTGATGGCCCAAAATGTATGGTGCGATAAACACCCTTGCAATCCACGCCCATTCCGAAGGCAATAGTAGCCACCAATATTCTCACTGGGGAATCTTCCTTTTGAAAAGCACCTAAGATGGCTTCTTTGTTTTGATCTGGGGTGCAAGAATGTAACATCTCCAGAAAACCTTCTTCATGTCTTTTGTACTGTCAGCATATAGTTTGTCACCAAGCATTCCTCTTAATGTTGAATAAATTGTGCCACATTGCTTTATTGTTTGACAGTAAATAATTGTCCGAGTGGCTTTGATTTTCTCCTCTGTTATATTCTTCGATCGGCTTGTCATTTCCCTTGTAAAGAACAGGGTAGGCAATGTTTGTCTTGCTCGGACTTTCAGAAATAACACGAGAATTTTTCATTAACAATACCTCTGTGATGGTTTCTCAGGTGGAACTTGTAGCTGTAGCAGTTAGAGCTAAGATATTCACTGTCGGAGCAAGTGATCTTAATTCGTGTAACTCTGAATACGTTTCTCGAAAGGCAGCCATTTTACTGTTGTTTGAAGTGCCCCTAAAAAGTAAATAAAAATAAAAATTTACTTAAAGCACATAGAGTCAAAATAATGATCTAAGTTTAAGCTTCCAGTTCAGCAGATTTTTATGTTTTAAGTTGAGCTTGGAGATGCATGCCACGGGCATTCAGAAATAGAAATGGGCAATCATGAATCGTACATAAATAAGAATATCATGCTTACCATTGCTTTATTACGCGAGCTTCGTCCACGGCAATTGCACAAAGCTTCGACCTGTAAATTTCGCTGGACAGCACTTTTCTCCAACGTTCGTTTTTCAACCACACTTCCAGACTTCCATAAACGATTGAAAATCTTCCTTCAATAACACCCTTTGCATTTTCTTCGGTGATTTCACTGAGAGAAGCGGCAAGAATTCCAAGATTTGCCAGTTTGTCCACCTGGTCTTTCATAAGATTTACAAGGGGCGAAACCACAACAACAATATGGCCAGCAGCTTCAAGAATTGAATCGTAAACAAACGGTAGAGCTTGGTAAATGAGTGACTTCCCATAACCAGTGGGAAGGTTGACAAACACATCAGTTTTCTTCTGCACAAACTGCACTATGGCATCTCTTTGATACGTATTCAACTCGTATTCAACTCCCTAATACCACACGTGACCAAAAACGGCATTTAAGTCCAACATCTTGTCGCACGTAATATTTTTAATAACAAACACAAGTTTATCCTACAGTGCAGCTCAGATATATCCGAACCAAAATATACGCGTAATTCGCGTCAGCCCAATACGCGTATACGCGTATCCATATACGCACATACGCGTATACAGTATATACGCGTATGCCTCATTAGTATGTATGAGCTAACCTATTGTTTCTTCTTTTCTTAACAGGTCATTGTTGTTTTCAATGGCTTGACAGCTTGCCACAGAGCAAGATACATGTAGAGTTTTCATTATTTTGAATACGCGTATACGCGTATACAGTATACGCGCGTATGTCTTCAGACTAGACTTGGCTGAAACTAACATTTTGCAATTGGCACTCTGACAGAAAATTAACTGACTGAATCGTAATTAAAAGGGGAATTATTTTGCTCTTGTGCTTCAACAATCCCATCTTCATGGAGCAAACACAACCGAAAGATAATTTTTTTTCGACACAAGTAAACACGGACCAAACAAGCTACTTGAAAACACGTGCCCAAACAAACAACTTTTCCTTGAAGAAAGTTAAAAATAACAAAATGTGAGCGGCGCACCATAGAAACTTCGATAAACAATTATTTGGTTAAAGAAAGAGCAATTGAAAGAAGGATCTGTGTCAAATAGAACCGGAGATATAATTTTTTCGACGCTTTAGACAATAAACATCTCTTGCAAGAGACTTGCCGACGCGTGCCGAAACACAGGACTTTTCCTTTAAGTAAAAAATAACTAAACGTGAGCGGCGCACCATAGAAACTTTGATAAACAATAATTTGGTTAAAGAAAGAGCATTTTATCATTTGAATGAACGATTTGTGTCAAATATAACCGGATATATAATTTTTTCGATAAGGTCTTCGGAACGTTTTAGACAATAAACATCTCGCAAGAGACTTGCCAACGCGTGTCGAAACACAGAACTTTTCCTTGAAGTAAAAAAAAAAACTAAACGTGAGCGGCACACCATAGAAACTTTGATAAACAATAATTTGGTTAAAGAATGAGCAATTTATCGTTTGAATGAATGATCTGTGTCAAATATAACCGGAGATAACATTTTTTCGACGAGGATCTAAGAACGCTAAATTCAGACAATAAACATTTCGCAAACGACTTGCCGACACATGCCAAAACACAGATTTTTCCTTGTCAAAACATAAAGTTCACGTGTTAGAATAGGGACTTCAAGCGACTGTTTCAATTTTGCTTCCCATTTTTGGTAGCTTAAGATCAAGCAAGTGTCAAAGAAACGGTATTGATGAATTTGCGAAGTGATTGAACACTCGAAATATGATAGCTTTCACTGATCAGCATGTCGCTTTAACAATATGCAAATTTTGTTTTTGAAGTCTTTTGTTTGACCAACAATGCTTCATACAAGAAACTTATGGGAATGCATAACAAAGGGGCATATACGCGCGTATGTGCGCGTGTTAACATACGCGTATATGCAAAATACGCTCGTATAATACGCGTATGCGTAGTTCGCTTATATCTGAGCTGCACTGTAAGTTGGAAAACGGCTTCTGATTGGTCCGCAGTATACGAACGGAAGTGGCTGTTCGTATCAGCAGACGTTCGTGGGGAAGGAATGCATGACGAGCCCCTAAGAGCGTCTGCGTGGGAGGCTATCGGACATGATACCAAGTTTTGGTAGATCAGTTCCAGAGTTAAGGTATCAGTATACCCCAAATGACAACCTCGCTTTGTCGCTCTTTCACGGTCGCGCGTTTCATAAAACCCCCAATAAAGTATATATTTTCTGAAAGCTTAATAATTGCAGATTTCGATAATTACTTGATTTATTCAAGAAATAAAACCCTTTCCTAAAATAGTGATCATTTCCCAAAAGTATGTAGTTTCACAAATTGAGTTCGTTTCCGGTCAGAACTTAACGGGAGAAAGCGAGCGACATCGCTACGTTTTCTTCACACCTTGATCTAACAAACCGTGTCGGGGAATTTTGATTACTCGTCTGGTTTTTTTTTTATTCGCTGTTAAACTTTAAGTTTTTAAAAAACACTCATTGCCTTTGCTTAAATGCTCATTACTTTCGAAGGAGTCAAAAAATTAAAATTCCCCGACACGGTTTTTTTGCCACATTATCGGGCAACATTCTTGCCAAATTTCAGCGAAAATGGATGAAAATTGGCTGTACACAAACTGGAAACGTGCGCCTCGTTTGATGAGATTTTAGTTTTGAGAAATAACGCAAAATACATTTTAGGGCGTTTTTCCGGTGTGGGGAGATTAGATCTCAAATGATTGAAAAGTAATTACCTGTTGATTAATAAAGTGAGGGCTCTTCTTACATAGACAATAGGGCTCGCATTTACAAGGCGGCCCGCAAAGCGGTCTCGAATGGTATTTACTGGCAGCAAATACCAACAAAACTCCCTGTTCTGCCGCTCCACTCAGATCGAGTTTTGGAAAGCACTGGATGCAATACCTTTACGATGCCGAAGGCAAAATCTAAGAGATCCCAAAAAACCGATGGAGGAAATCGAAGTAACGCGGGGAATTCGCACGGTGAATCCGCGAAAGAAACCATGCTTACAGAAATGAGAGAATGTGGGTAAGAAAGCCTCTCTTACACATTGCAATAGTAGTATTACTGTATATATTAGTTAGCCTGAATTTCAGCCGTCTCCTCCTCTCGCTAAGTCTCGGGAGAGAGACGTCTCTCTTCCGAGACTTAGCGAGAGGAGGAGACGGCTGAAATTCAGGCTATATATTAGTTGGCTATTCAGAATTTTAGCGAAGTGCGTGTGCAACTTCTGACTCTTCCGATTCGGACTCTTCTGCCTCTGTCTCTAGCGGATCCTCTTCACACTTTCCTTTAAGTTTCAAACGGCTGGCACTGACAACAGGAACCGCGTCGTCTTCTTCGTTGTTGACCGGGCCGTCCAGTTCGAGCAATTTATCTTGCTCAAAGTATGATCCTTTATCACTAGCGGCGAGCGCTTCAGCCCATTCTTTACTAAATGCTTTCGAGGTTTTCCGTTTCGGTGTCTTCTTTGCATTTGAAAACCGACAGGATCTCTTGCGTTTCTTTTTTTAAGACATCTTCCACCAGAAACAAATCGATTACGGCGTGACAGACGAATCAGTAATCATGCCGCGGTTCAGTGACTCTCAATTGCATTTTAATTGGTAATGACAACTTGTTGACAGCTTCCAATTAGAGATAATTTATTCATAGAATCGTTTTTCCTTTATAACTTTGTCTAGCAGAAACCTTTTTTCGCGGAGCTTTTTGCATTTAAAAGAACTCGAAGAGATGTACATGGGAATACCAAAAACTAAAATTCAGCAAAATAATCGATTTTGGGGTATACTGATACCTTAAGTAT
The DNA here is from genome assembly GCA_964020085.1 of Micromussa lordhowensis. Classification (NCBI taxonomy): domain Eukaryota; kingdom Metazoa; phylum Cnidaria; class Anthozoa; order Scleractinia; family Lobophylliidae; genus Micromussa; species Micromussa lordhowensis. The sequence continues at coordinate 36,172,952 of OZ026596.1, read as the reverse complement.
CATTAGTAATGAAATCAGCGACTGGCTATATACCAACCATGGCCACAGAGTAACTTACTGGAATCATGATATCTTGAACCCGACAATGCTCGATGTCTACGCCACAGCAATTTACAATAAAGGAGCCGCCCTTGAAAATTGCTTCGGGTTATTATTTTGCAACCAAAAAATAACGCAGCATTTCCCCAAATCAACCCAGTACATATTTAAACATTGCACAAAAATATTTGAGTGTTTTAAAGACGGAAGAATGATGTGGTTTTGCATGTGAGGCTCTCAAAGTTGTTTAATAAAATGGCGCGTCAAATGACGATTTTAACGGGATTTGGTAATTTGCATGTTTCTTCGAAATAAAAGAATATTTTGCCAAAAAAAGTATCCAGTAGTTTTTGTCATGCCCTAGCCTATCTACCATAAGAATATGAGCGAAATCAAATTTTCGACCCTTGCCGAGTTATGTTCCATATTTATGGGCAGGGACTCTTAACTGACATCCTACTGTTACTTTGTGTTAGGAATCTCATCCTATACCGGTTGGGCATTTTTGTCCTCCATTTTTATTGTTGTTCTGCCTATTCTGGGCTATGATGATAATTCCATAGCACCATTCAGGCTTGATGAGACTGGCCTATTGGCACAGTATATTTTTACAGCATTATACAGAGCACTCTGCGGCGACACTGTGTTGTATTGTCTGCCATGCTACTGTTCTGTTTATATGTTGCTTGTTTGTGTTATTATGTGCTGTATCAGTTTTAACTTGGCACTTAAGGCCACTTCCAGAGGTTATGATATGTTACGGCCTTGCTTTGCCTGCTGCCTGTTTTGTTTTGTTTTTTATTTTCCCCCTCTTAGAACGACGCCTCGTCCATCACGATCCAAAAAGGTGGTACGTACTTCAGGCCCAATGGTTCCCCGAGTCCGGTGTGGGCGTGCAGCTCCTCAGTTGAGCTTCATGGGAACCATCTCAGCTGAGACAATCAAATCCGACGAGTATTGTGCTATAGTCGTATTATGCTATTGACTACATCAACAATTATTACTTTGGTAGAGTTCTAGAAGCCAAATCAAATGGCTTCATCAAGTTCAAGTTTTTGCACAGTGCTGGTCGTAACAAACATGATTGGCCCAGAAGAGATGACATTGATGTACATGTTTCTTGTATTTTTATGGGCCAGTGAATCTGGAGGGCGTGGAAAATGAGGTATGAATTGAAATACAATGATAACCAAACTGTAAATGCATGTTGATAAATCTATATGCATTTTGGAAATGTACTGAACATGCACTCAAAATATATTTGATTTTCTTATGTCCTTTTACTTTTTAAATTCTTAAATTTTCTACAGGACCCCTTTGATAACAGTTCTATTAGTAATGACAGGTTCATCCTGGAAAAGGTTCATTTTGTTACTATAATATTACTCCTTGGAAGTATTTAGGCCCCCTATACTAAAGGCCCTGTATACTAAATATTAATTGAAAGAAACCAAGATGTTGGTTATAGTAATATGTGGATTAGGGTTTAGCAGCATTGAGAAAACAAAGTCAGTTTGGTTTTAAACTCCAGCATGCCAAACACATACTTTGAAGGCATGCATTCACATGTACCCAATCAAAATTTCTGCTTTTACTGTGATTGTCATTTTTGAGATTTGCATGTTTATCTGTGGATTTTTATGCAAGTCATTTATTGTAAACTAAGAAATTAAATTTATTTCATTCCTAGTGTGTATCTACAGACCTGGGCTAGGGCTAATATATTCCCCTGGAACTTCACAGTTCACCCTAACAACCATAGATTTTGATGAACTCCTGAACCTATGATTACTAGGTATTAAAGCATACATTACTATTTTTCCTTTTCTTCTGACTTACAGAGTGAAGATCCAGATGAAGTTAGGAATCAGCTCATTGAAGAAACAACCTCCCCAATACTTATTAGCACTGGGGACATAGAGGATATCCATGAACCGTGTCTGGCCTCAGAAGGAATGGTGGTTTGCAAATTCCGGCCGCCAAGTATTCTTAGTGCAGTGGCTAACCTCTTGGGTAGTTTTTACTGTTTTAATATGGAGTTCCCAAAGGGTATTGGTGGGAGCGAAAAAAACACAATATTGTTTTTAGAGTACATGCTGTTAGGTCAGGTTAAGTAGTAAGTATAGTAGTCAACGAATACCATTTTTCCCTGTAGGACTTAAATCGCCGAAATAACGCTTTCAACGACGGGTCTCAGCCGGCTTCGACCCGACGTTGAAAGCGTTATTTCGGCGATTTAAGGCCTACAGGGAAAAGTAGTATTCGTTGACTACTATACTTACTACTCGGGATTAATCGGGATTAAGCCACTTGATTGCGAAGTGAAAGCTCAATTAGAGAAAGCCGCTATATTTATATGTGAGAAGTACGTATCACGCCACAAAAACAAATTTATCAGGAGCACACAAACCCCTCAAGAAAGGAGGCCTCCGGTGATTGATTTTCAGAATGAGATCGTCGAGATGTATGTTAGACGTGAGGGTGAAGAAGAGGGTAGAGAAAACGGGAGAGGGCGGCGTTTTATTAAATGGATTTTTGACAAAAGGTTGAGAGCAAATCAGACAGCGGCACTAATGGCAAAATTAAGACAAAATATTAATCAGGACTTTTACATTCAATATAACTATGCATATGTTCTTGTTAACAATGAAACGGGGCTAAGAATGTTTTTTTATAAACAGCAAAAAGGCTCGCCTTGGATAAATAAATTTGTAGAAGCTGAAAGATGGGTGAATGAGGAAGAAAATAAGAGATTGAATCTAGACAACATCGAGCAGCCAAACACTAAATGGACTTTTGTGAAATTTTCAAACATTGAGGTAAAAGCCGTGCTTGACAACCAACCCATGCTAGGCACTGGGCCATTGCCTGACTGGCGGCGAAATCTTGCACGAGGTGGGCATCAAATGGTTTCACTGGATACTTTTGCAGATAACATGTGTGTTTGGCGCTGCATTACTGTTCATCATGGAGCCCGCATTGATTGTTGCACGCAATTAGCAAGACAGCTAGCGAGAGGCTTCTTTAAGTCAGAAATTGTGCCAAGAACCTGTCTTGACGAACTTGACAAGGTAGAGCAGTATCTGAATAAAGGAAAACAACTTCGAGAATGGATAGGAATCAGGGTGTACGAGCCCGAGCTGTAACAAAATGGTGAAAACTATTGGCATCTCAGAGAGAACCCTTCTAAAAAGCTGAAAAACATCATGACAATTGGAATTCACGAAGGCCATGCATTTTTGATCAAAGACATCACTAAACTGGCAAAAACTTACGTTTGCAATGATTGTCGGGGGCGGTTCACACAAGGTTGCAGCCTTCAAAGACACGCCAAAACATGCTCACAAGGAAGAACAATAATCGACTGCCCAAACGAGAAGGTTGAAGCGCCACCGACCGTGTATGAGAGAACTTTTTACAACAAGGGCCAGGCCTCACAACTTGCAATAAGCTGGCTTGAGAAAACAGGCAAGCGGCTGGGCATTCACATCCACCACGCCATGTGCGGGCATGGAGAAGAGAGATGGATACTGGGAGCGCCGGTCGACGGGTTTGCCCCCGAAATCGGGAACAATCTTCCAGTATCACGGCTGCTGGTGGCATGGATGCCGCCGGTGTTTTGCCGACAGGGGCACCAGAATAGCCCACGGGAAAACTAGAGAAGAATTGTACACGGCGACAATAGAAAGAACAAGAGCATTGAGAAAAGCGGCATACCGTGTGATAGAAAAATGGGAATGCGACGACATAAAAACAAAAGAAAAAAACAGAAAAACAGACGAAAACGTACCCGCACACGATTTTTTATGATTTCGAATCGTTTCAAGACAGCATGAAGAGAAAAGAGGCAACTGATTATCTGACTAACGAGAACGTGCATGTCCCTATTTCGGTGAGCATTGGCGACACTCTCGAGCGCGAGCCCACCCATATTTGTGATCCTGACGCAAAAGAGCTGATCAGGAAGTTTATGGAAGAGCTGAAGAGGCGCGGAAAAAATATCCGCGAGGAGGCGAGGTGAGAGTTCATGCCAAAAGACATGTACCTGTTAACACGTAAGCGGCTCAGAGCAATAACAGAATGGTGCGATCAGGTGCCGGTGCTTGGTTTTAACCGTGGACGCTACTACCTGAACCTCATCAAAGAAAAATTTTGCAGAGTTGCTGGCCGACACTACAAGCAAGGTCCAGGTGGCAAAAAAAGCGAACACCACGATGTTTATGAAGACAGACCATTTTCTCTTTTTAGACATCATTAATTATCTTGGGCCAGGGACAAGTTATGAGGCGTGGGTAAAAGCGTACGGGTGCTCTACCCAAAAGTCTGGCTGCCTTACGAGTGGTTTGACACACCTGAAAAGCTGAATTACCCGGGCTGCCAGATTAACCCGAGTGGCATTCAAAGCTGAAGGGCGGCTTAGTTCTGAATTTATCGGAGTTTGAAGAATGCAAGAAGATTTTCAAAGAAAGGGGCATGCAAACCTTCGCGGACTGGCTGCGCTACTACAACAACCTTGACGTAGTGCCAGGCTTGGAGGCTCTGGAAAAATGAGGGCTTTCTATACTGAAAAAGGAATAGACATCTTGAAGGACACCGTCAGCCTACCAGGAGTCAGTCTCCATTACTTGTTGCGTGGAACGATCGAGCGAGGCGCCGATCTTTACAGCCCCTGCAAAGAAGCATATGATGTGCTGAAAAACGCAATGGTGGGAGGGCCGAGTATCGTGTTCAAATGCTACCACGAAGCGGGCGTGACACAAATCAGGCCCCACAGATTCACGAAAACGAAAACATGCAAACGCATCATTGGCTACGACGCTAACGCGCTTTACCCATCAACAATGATGAGAGAAATGCCATGCGGAAAAGAGAAAGTCGTGCGCTACAAAAATCCCAGATATGAGGTGGTCAAGTTAATCAGCCGCCTGAAAGCGGGGACTTGGTTTGGCTTCGCGGAAGTAGACATTGAGATCCCACAAAAGCTGTGGATGAAGTTTGAAGAAATGCCCCCGTTTTTCTTTACTCAACGGGTCCCCGATGAAGCAGTGCCCCAGCACATGAAAGCTTACATGGTTCATACCGGCCGGAAGAGGGGCGAGGGAAAGAAGCTGGTTGGGGCTCTCTCTGCTCAAAAGCTGCTGCTGTAAGCCCAGTTGTTGCAGTGGTATGTCGGCCATGGCGCGAAAATCACGGCGGTGTACCGTACCATAGATTATCAGGCGGCAAAAGCGCTGAAGTGGTTTGTAGATGAAGTGACGGAGGCGCGGAGGACCGGAGACGTGGACGAGAGCAAAGCGCTGTTGGCTAACATCTTCAAGCTGTTGGGTTACAGCAGTTATGGCAAATTGATCGATGCACTGGAAAGACAGACTCGCGCGATTTACACGAAGGATGAGAAAGTGATGGACAGGGCGTTGAGAAGCACGTTTTTCGAAGACTTTGATGAGATAGGGAGCGCCTATGAGCTGGAAAGCCGAAAGCCATACATCTTTATCAGACAGCCATTTCAGATAGGCATTGCGGTGTATCAGTTGGCAAAGCTCAGGATGCTCGAGTTTTACTATGACTTCTTGGACAGATATATTGATCGCCGCGACTTTGAGCTGATACAGATGGACACGGACAGCAACTACATGGCGATATCTGGCGATAAGTTGGAAGACATCATTCGCCTAGAGCTGCGTGCAGAATTTGAGGCGGCAAAGAAGCAGTGGCTGTCATGGAACAAGTGGAGCGAGTGACGCCTGGCCTGTTCAAACTTGAATCTGAAGGCAGCGGGATGATAGCGCTATGCTCGAAATGTTACTTTGTCAATGGCGAAAAAAAGAAGTTTAGCACCAAAGGTATGTCAAAGAAACAAAACGAAATAACCTGGCAGCGTTTCAAAGCAGCACTCAATGGCAGTATTGACAGAGCAGAAAACCGGGGATTTCGTATGGTTGGCAAGCAGATGGTAACATATGAGCAGCAAAAGCTGGGCCTGAGCGCTTATTATGACAAACGGTGGGTGTTACCAGATGGCATTCACACAGACTCGACCGAGTTTCACATAGCAGGTGGCAACTGAGTATTAGGCGGCACAACCAACAGCTCTTCACTAACAAAGCCGCGCTTGGGCCAGTCAGACAAATAATAGACAACCGGCTCATTTGGCTTGGTACTATTTTTAACAACCTGGTAGACTTTCAAAGACCAGATTGGATCTGTTGCTCTTTTGACACCGCCCTCAAGCTCGCCCGGCTGGTAAAAATATCTCACATTGATGAGCGGCGGAAGTTTTTTTCGTTTACTCCAACAGGTCTTGTGTAAGGGGTGGAGGGCTTTGCTACAACACTTTTCTCTTTGATTGCAGCAGCAGGTCTTTTGCCAGTCAAGCGAGTCACCTCATTGTTCAGAGCACTGACAACATCGGGAAGTCTTTTCACCCATTCAGTTGACCGCTTGCCTTCTGGCAGAAGCATTTCTACGGCGTACTGATGACCGAACAGGCGCTCGGCAAGCGTGCGGTTGAAACGCTCGACAATGGCCTGGTCTCTGTGAATCTCAGTGCGGCCGCGACGGATGTAAGTTTTGTGGTTTTCCATTTCTTTGGTGACACTCCCCATGAACTCACGACCAGGGTCAACCTGCAGCATCTGTGGCCAAGTCAAAGGACTGCGCCGGTAAATAGACTGAAAAGCCTTCGCAACCTTGGCAGAGTCTTTGGAGGTCAGAGGCTCCGCTTCTTTGTAACGGCTGGCGATGTCAACAACAGTCAACGCATATTTGTAGATCTTTCTACGAAGCTTGTCATGAGGTAAAAAAAGAAGGTCCGCCTGGTGTACCGAGTTGGGCGCCGCCACGTCAAATTTCGGGCGAGGAACGTATCGCGGGGCTGGAAGATAGATCTGCCAAATGGCCTGTTTGAAGAGCCACTGTTTGGTAACATTTTCAGGCACTTTAGCGACTTTTTTATCGCAGACACCCTTCCAGTAGCCCTGGGGGCTGTAGTAGATTTTGGCGAGTTTGGCATCATTTATTTTAAGGAGCGCAAAATTTCAAAGAAAACGACAAAAACGACAAAAAGAAGCTCTCCCTGTTTCTGCAGCTCGCTTGGCTGATACAAGTCCGAGAAATTCGGCGGTTTGGGCAGAGTCAGTCTCTGGTCGGGGTGAGCCTGGTTGTATAGCTTGAACGCGTAATCGGTGTTTGTGAAGTTTTTCTGCGCGTGTTCTTTGATTTCTTCGTTGGTGTTGATCCAGTCGAGCAGCTGTGTTTGCTCGCGTGAGGATTTTGCCATTGCCGACTGATAAGCCTCCAGTGCTTTGTCGTGCCGCGTTTTCTCGTCTAACGCGGCCTTGCCACTGTCGGCGGCCAAAAATTTGGCGAGATAGTTGCCGCCAGTGAAAGCCGCAGCGTTGAGAACTGCGCCACCAATCATCATCGCGAGCCTAGCCATTTTATGCCAAGATTTTTTTTTTCAATCAGGAAGAATCTTCTGGTCCTGGAGATAATTTTTCAGCGCGATGCTGCCAGCCATGACAGCGGTGAACTTGGCATAGTTCGGGAAGTTGCTGCTGGGGTCGGCGGTGAAGTTCTCTTTCACGGCCTTTTTCGCAATCCAGCTAATGCCAGCGGCAATGCCGGTTAGAGTTGCTGCGTCCATGATTGTTTTCACAAGCTTGTTGTCAGACATCGTTATATTAAAAATAATTTTTTTTCAATTCAACAGCAAGCCTTGCACAAATGAGTTCCATGCTCGTCATCATCATAAATTTTCCTGGCATTTTTCAAACATGGCATCTTCTGGCAAAGTTGAAAGGATATGCCAGGAAAATTTGAAAGGTTCTATTGTGAAGTCAGCCCAGATAATTAATATTCCACTGACAGCAGCAACTGTGATGAAAACCTCGGTGAATTTTTGCATGGTATATCAATATGGATAAAAATTCAATTGATCAGCCGCGCCTTTTTAATCCATCATTCTGATTCCTCCTCTGGGCGATGGCTGGGGAGCTCGTGGCAAAACAGGCGATGGCGGCGGCTTGGTAAAAACGCCTTTGATCTCTTCGCGTTTGTAGTATATCCCTGCCAATGAAACGATAATGCTGATGACACTCAGCCATTGCGTTGTTCTGATTGCTGGAGGTTCAGGCGCCGTTTGTGAAGTCCCTTGTTGAGTCGTATCAACTTCTGAATCAGCCACTTGTGGAGTCGTATCAACTTCTGAATCAGCCATGAAGTATATTTTCTGAAAAAAAAAAAAGATTTAATTGAGCAATTATTAAGCATTTACTGGGGGTTGCTAAGCATTATCTAATTCGTCTACCCCAGCAAGCGGTGCGTGGCGCCTTTTTCTGCGCCTTGTGCGCCATTCTGAAAAAATTATATTTAATTGAGCAATTATTCAGCATTTACTTGGGGTTGCTTAGCATTATCTACTTTGTCTGCCCCAAGCAAGCGGTTGGAAATCGATATGTTTTGCCGTGATCAAATACGCATTGGCAACTGCCAGCAAACGACCGCATCTCAGCACAAGGTTGCCAGAAAGATTGGACAGTTCTTTTGTTATGATGTAGTCGTTTTTCAGCTCATTCTGCAGGGCTTCGGTATCTTTGAGCCGCACCACCAGGCTGAGTGCTTTTGTGGAAAATGACAGAAAGCTCTCAATCAGGGTTTCAGTTGTCTTAGCAATGACGTAGGTCTCGTACCTTTTGTAGTTTTTCATGACATCTTTGTCTTCCAGCCGCTTCACTTGTTCATGTGTGAGATCCACGCCGATTGATTCTTTGCATTTGCCGATAGAAACCAAAATCGCAAGCTGCTCGCGAAGAGCAGGAATGTTGGGTCTAGCAGCAGGCAAAGCTGCCGCAGGCTCGGCTTCCAAGAGGTTCATGACTTCGGCCATGACTGCTTCGTTTACTTCAGCCATTATATTAGTTCATTTTTTAATATCAATAGGCAAAAAACTTGCCTTGTGCTACTTCTCTTCAATGTAGAAAGGAAAGCGCAAAGAAAAAATCAAATGGGCAAATTTGCACACTTTCAGCCTTGAAATCATCTGATTGAGTTCGTCATGGGAGAGCCCGCCGGCGTATTCTTCGAAGATGGTTTTTGTGGTCTTGGCCGATGGCGTGTAAAAAAGAAGGGTTGCTGCAACGTTTTCACGAAAAGGCTTCGCGATGCTTGAGAGCTGCTGTGTCAGCACCCACACACTGATGCTGGCATGGCGTGCCGAGAAACCGAGTTTGACAAGCTCCCCGGTCTGCCCTTTCACGTCTTTCGAGGTGGCGCAGTCATCAAGTACGATGAGTGTGTTGGTGCCTTCGAAAGCAAAACTGGTCAATTTCAACCAGATTTCGACCTGGTGCTGCTCGCAGATTATGATATAGAGCCGCGGGTCTCTCTCGCCAAAGCGATACAGCGTTCTGTTATGAGCGAAGGTTGGGCAGATTAACATGATGTAATCAAATTTGCCCTTGAATGGGTCGAGTATCTGGTTCACGAAAAACTGCGTCTTGCCGGAGTTGGTCGGGCCAACGATCAACGCGTTGAATGGAATATTTTCGGGGTCCATTTCAATACTGCACAAGTTTAATTTCAATAAAGTGCAGATTGCAGCTGCTTGTTCACAATGTTAAACTGGAAGTCAGAGATTAAGAAAACATGGCAGTTTACTTTACCTGTCCCCTTGGCGTCTCTCTCGATTTCCAGCTGCACGCCGTCTGTTGTGTTCAAGAGACGGGCGCCGCTGCCATGCATTTCTTGGCTGGCCATGGAGCGCAGATCGATCAGAAGCCCAAACTTGTTGTCGGTGTAGAACTTCTGAAGGGTCATGAACTGGGGTTTGTGTTTTTCTTTGATGAAGAAGCGGCTCACTTCACTCCAAATGTCCCGACTTTTGATGCCGTTGTTGTATATCATGTTGGGCGAGCCATATCAAAACCACAGGGAAGCTATTTTGGAAGAAAGGAGAAAACGTTAATCAAGTAAATGTACCTCTGGACCCTTTCCGAACAGAATGAGCGAGAAGAGAGCGTTAGATGAGGTGAAGTCCGCACTGCCAGAATCCCCAGAGAAAAAAGTCTATATTGTGGCGAAACTTGTCCAGAGCCCAATAACGAGGAAAAAGTTAGAAGATTTAAACCTGGTAACCAGTTCACAACAACAGAAGCAAATGGAAGTGGGTTGCGCTGTTTTGAAGGACGTAGAGCATGCGTTGAGCTCCATGAAAAAAAAAAGGTCTGACGATAAGAGAATTGCTGCAGGCATTGGCCTAGCAATGGTTTGTGGAGAGGCTGTAGCCAAGGGGAATCTGAGGAAGCCAGTTGCAAAGGCATTTAACATCAACCGCCGTAGAATCGCTATGAGTTTGACTCATCGGTTTAACGTGTTGAGTGATCCAAAGTCACTTTGGATGTACACTGAAAGGAAAACAAGAAGTGACTCAATTCCTGAGGAGCACAAAAAACTAGCGCATGATTTCTGGGCATCACCCACTATCTCTCGCCCCACTGGTAACAAGAAAGATGTTATCCGCCAACGAGTGAGTCCAAATGTTTATGTTTCACATGAGAAACAAATCCTAGAAAAGACTCAAACGGAAGCATTTCTTGAGTTCCGAGATAAATATCCAGACATTAAGATGGGACAGCGTTCTTTTGAAAAGTGCAAGCCGTTTTTTGTAACTCCTCCGAGGGAGCAAGACAGAAATTCCTGCTGTTGCAGAGTACACGTGGAGATGCGGATGATATTCCAAGTATGTATGGCATACAGAAAGTCCTTGCTAGAGAAAGACCCCACACGAGAAGGAGCGTATCCATTATATACTCATTTAAGTGATCTGGTTAACATAACACTCTGTGAGAAAGAAGACGGCGAAAGGCTCCATCGGCTGTGTTGCTTATGCAGAGAGTGTGACAACTGCGGAGTTAACAAATTACCCCTGATGGCGGAAGAACTCGACGTCAGTGAAACAACTGTGAAATTAAAATGGCAAGCATACGAGTATGTCAATGTCAATGGAGGTAGGAGGATCCAAATAGTCACAAAAGAAACCCCACCGGGAGAGCTTTTTTCAAAGCTAAAACTCCTCCTGGTAAGTTTCCCCTCCCATCAATTTAGATCAATTTAGCAGCACGACCAAATGAAAAAGCTTGCAGAAAACCTTCCCCTTGGTCATGTTTGCTGCGTGCATGACTACTCAGAGAACTACACGTGTAGGTTCCAAGACCAAATCCAGTCCATGTATTTTTCCCAAACGCAGGCCTCGTTACATGTCACCATCTTACATCGTCACGCGTTGCTGGCCGTAGACAACAAGGAGAGCACCGAAGAAGAGCCCAAAATCGTGACCGAACACATATTTGTTATATCCTCCGATTGCAAGCACGATCACCATTCAGTCCATGGATGCCGTGCCCTTATTGCCAACTACTTGAAGGAGATCAATTACAAGGTGAAAGTCATGCACGAATGGACGGATGGCTGCTCAGCGCAATACAAAAGTAGGCACTGCATGGGGGATATTTCCTACTCAGAAGAAGACTTTGGCTTTAAAACCATCCGAAATTTCTACGAAATGTCGCATGCTAAAGGGCCACAGGACGGCGCTGGGGCAAACGTAAAGCACAAAGCTGACATGGCCGTGATCAAACGTCAAGTTATCATTCGAAATGCTGCAGACCTGTACAAGTTTTGCGTAGAAAACCTTCAGCAACCTGCACAAAGTCGATACCAATCAGAAAATGTAAACCTCAAGAGAAGAATCTTTTTCTATGTCGAACAGTCTAACAGAGAAAGGCGTACAAGATACTTTAAGGAGGTAAAAGGAAACAGGTCCATTCATTCTATCGAGACTGGAGAAAGTGGAAGAAAACTCCGTGTACGGAAATTGTCATGTTACTGTGATGGGTGCATGAAAAATGGTGTGTGCAGTAATGTTGATTACGTCGATGTGTGGGAGGAGATAGAAATGGACTATGAGGCACAGATGGAACGTCGGAGTACAAGGGCTGATGAGCAGCTACAAAGGGAACAAATCCAGGACCTTGTAGCAAAGGATTCCACTGTTGCCATTGCTGCTGCAGACCGAGGAGAATACTATTATCTATTGAAAGTAACAAGTAATGGCTCTGAGGTCCTAAACAGGCCCACAACCGATGGGTGGGGGGCGTCTTATCCAGCAGGCGCAAACATTTTTCGGGGGCATTTCTACATTCGTGAACAAGAAGACACTATGATTTACTGGCTAGATCAAAGCAAGGAAGCTCTTGTTTACGCTGCAACGGTGAGATTCATTTGTGGTCCATTTGATACTGTGATTGATGGTAGTGAAGGAAGACTGAGCTTCAAAGTTCCTGAACAACAGCACTTAGACATTCTTGAATCACTGAATGGTTTTTGAAGTGTACCATACTGAAGTTGGCCGATCTTAGGAGATGATGAACCATGTAGTGAATGTATTGATTTCGTTCTTACAGTATTTTCAGTGTTCGTAAGCCTTTGAAAACACCCACAGTCGTTTAACTTACAAGAGAAACGGCGCCTTGACATGTCCACTCAACTGCGCTTTTCGCTTGTCGTGATTTCCTTTCTACTTTGTATCATTGTTAAATATATATATTTTTAAAACATTCATACTGCCCAGCCTTATTGGTTTGCTCCTAGAAAGTCAGTTAAGAATCGCTTTGCTTGAAAGAACAGTTAAAGTTCTTTTGTTTCGCGCATGGGCGTATTTATTCGAGTGACTTGAACTCTGTCGCTAGAACAAATACATAACAGGAATTTCTCCTATTATGTAGCTCTGGTATGCTAGTAATCAGAAAGTTAAAAGCAAGGCATCATGCTACATGAATATACCAATTGTCTTCATAGGCGTTAAAGCTTGTAAAACATAAAAATCGGCCATATTTTCAGCTCCGTGGCTAGCAAAAGTGCTAATAAGGATCTAATGAGCCCATATGTGACCCTCCACGGGATTTCAGGGAATAAGGTGAACGCACGCACACGGCACGTCATAACACGCTCGCACGCTAATGTCATGACACGCTTACCGTGTGGGTATGCATATAAAGACAATTGATACTGGATAGCATGTTCGTAGCCATTGTTCATATCTGGTTAACACGGTAGAGCTTTGTTTTATAACACGCTAGATTTTTTGTTTTTTAACACGCAAAGTTTCTTTGTTTCCTTGACACGGCAGAATTCTTAACACGCTAGCTCATCTTGTACAACCCAGCCCCGCTCGATACTCAAAACTCGATCCTCGAAAACTTCAAGGATCGAGGCTCGAGGTTCGAGTCGAGTTTCGAGACTTTCGAGGCCTTTCGAGAATTTATCGAGACTTTTCAAGCATCTTTCGAGTCAAGTTTCGAGACTTTCGAGTGGGAAAACCAAAGGACTTTTTGCGCGATTAACTTTTGGGACGTCGGAATCTTAAAAAAAGTGCGCATATTTTAGCTTTCTTTACCGGCGCGATAGATCTATTTTGATTTCAGGTTTATAATTTCTGGCTGAATTTGTCAATAAAAAAAATTTGTTACGGAGCTTTTCTTTCTTTAACACTTTTTACTGAAATCTTTCTAGCTTAGATGAGTTTTAAAAATACTGGCTAAGAAAACGCGTAACTACTCCATGACTTTGTTGTTGTTTCGGACGGTAAAGCAGTCATGTTGATTTCACGGTGTCGGCTTTTGCCAAAACGCTCGAGTTATCAGGTTTCTTTTCCCTCATTAAAAGTTCTTTTACCTTTTAGTGAATGAATTTTGCATCCTTTTAAGAATGTTTAACATATGGCATCGAGACAACTAACTTTGGTAGCCTAAGGTAATCATTTTTCGCGTGATTAAATTATCTTCACTCGTTGTGAATATTTCGAGTTGATGATCGATCGGCGACATCCAGACAGCAGTCTTCATGTACTTATCAGTTGTATATTATGAAATTTGTGTATCCTTTTCGGGTTTTTTTCCATTCAAAATATCTGTTTTTTGCTCATGTATACGAATTTGGTGTTACTGGAGTATCCCAGTGACGTATCGGCGGCTTGTTTATTTTGTCGGCTGCGCTGTGAGATTTATTTTTGTCTGAAGTCGCGTAATATGATTGATCCCATCTTGTAAGAGTGAAGCGCTCTGATTTATAGTTAATACTGCCCATATACCAAGTCACGTTTTTGTAAGTGAAGGGTATGAATTTATGCCAGTGAAGACAAAAAATCCCGTCAATTGAAGAGACACGTTTCTCCGAATTTTTCAAATAATTCCTGGAACTCTACAGTAAATAAAGTCGGTGTTTTGGCTATATTTGTATTCAGCGAGGGTTTGTTGTATTTATCTTATTGATAAATTGCTTCAGTTATTTCCTGGAAACGGAAAAGGTGACAAGGTTTGTTCTCCCTTAGTAGTAAAACCGTTTGTAGACTCGCCGACGGAGGCAAAGATTATAATTTGGTTGTTAGCTTTAAGTTACAGAAGAACTAAAAGAAAGAAGTTCAAATTTCAGTTTTTATCGATCGCCTTCGTGTCATGTTTGATTACATGCACAGTTATTTACCATTATGTCAAAATATCAACAGTAGAAATAAACGTCATTCAGTCCATTGGAAACTACTAGCCTTCCCAGGTAAATTTAACGATATAAATTAAATAATGCCTCCAAAACAAACTAGGCACAGTGAGAACTCAGTTTGCAGGCAGAATGATAATTAATATTGTCAAACTAAATATCGAAAGTCTCTTTAATACCAGCCGTTTCGGGTGTACAACCCCTTTGTCAGTGCAAGAAAAAACTGTGTGTGTTTACTTGTGTTTATAGCAAAGTACCACGTAGGCTCGATTACCAGCCGCCGTCTCAGCTGAAGCTGAAATTGATAGTCCATTCGGCTGGAAAATCCCTCACTTATTAACTGAAGTGAAGTCCTTGGCTTTGCATCATATGAGTTAGACTGCGATCAGTCTTTCTTTTGCTCGAAAACCCGTAAGGAAAGTGAGCGTGACAGCGAGAGTGACATACGAGCGGGCGTTGAAAGATATTTCGCTCGTCTTCCGATGCCCGCGCTACTTACGGCTCGCGGCTTCGCATATCACGTTTGCACGCTCATGGACACTCATGTTGTTTAGAGTCCTTCCTTCCCTTGTTTTTCCCTGCTGATTTTCGAGCAAAAGAGAGACTGCTTGCAGTTTACATACGAGTTCGCTTCGACCCGTGTTTGGCAAGCTACTTTAGAAAACGAGGAATTGGGGGAAAAAGGAAGAAGTCGATCAAATGCCGGATTATAAAATCGCCTGCGAAAACAGCCGTCCTTCTTCGCTCCCGGCCCAGCTACAGCCCAGCTAAATGAACGAACAACAAGTCGAGATATCGCATTGTGTTCGCGAATCATATAGCGATGTTGCATCTGGATATCGACAACTTGAATCATGTTGGTGAGCAAATAAAAAGCCTTACAGCTCATGACGCACTGCTTGTACAAATTGAACGCAACTTTAACTTCAAAGAGCGTGTTATAAATTTGACACGGTCACCGTGTTAAACTGTGCAAAGTTGCTAGCAAGATCTGAACACGTTCCTTTGTCTCTACCGTGCGAAGGAAGACACTGGCTGCGATGTTAATGAGGCAAGTAACTAACACGCAGCTAACGTGTTAAAAGCTAGTTCTTTTGTTTTTGCGTGCGAGCGTGCCGTGTGCGTGCGTTCACCTTATTCCCTGAAATCCTGTGGAGGGTCACATATGTTGTACGTTCTTTGTAAAAATTTGAGTTTTCTACCCCTGCTAACAGAAAGCCGGTATTTTCCCCACATTTGCAGGGGCGTAGCGTGGTTTTTTCGTGTAGGTAGGTACAGGAAGGATAACTTAAACGAGCACCGAAGACGCCAGTCTCTGGGGCGTATGCCCCCAGAAAATTTTTAGTTTTAGTAATTCAGTTATTTATAATTATGTCAACCTTTGGTACAACTAATATTAGTTACAATATGCGGGCTACAGGCAATATTCACAAAGGTTTCTTTTCGCAAATTGGAGTAAGATAAAACTCTTGCATGTGTAAAGGTCGCTTTTTGCCAACAAAATGGTCGCTATGTCCGCCCGTGATTTCTCTTACATTTTAAAATTTGTAGCAAACGATTTTGAAAATGCCACGTTCATTCAATATTATATCAGCAGTTCCGATGTGATATTTGCAGCCAGGTCAGAAACTCGTATACTTGAAATGTTTATGCTGATGAGGGAAATGTTATAAACAAGGATTCTACTTTTTTTCGAAGCGAAAGTGTGGATGTAAGAGGAAACATTCATGACTGTAAAAATATTAAAATAAATATTAAATTCGATTCGGATGTCTGCGAAAGGACTGAAAAGTTGCTGTACAGTATTTCGAAGTATTTCTGAGTCAATTTACATTGCCTCTAGGACGTGTACACAAGCAGCCAAATTGCTAACAGTAAGTTGTTTCGAAGTGATAATATTAACACAATCGTGTTTCCGTTTTTCACCAGGCGCCGCATGCTTGTATACGTCCGTGCTCGTCCCAGGCGGCTGCAAAAGAAGTGCGAAGGCAACACCAAAAACCTTTGTACCCTTGATGAATTGTTAATTCATCACAAATGGTCTCAACTGAGGTTTTATGCTTTCGCTGTCGTGAAGGCACCATCAAAGTATTGTGTATCGAGTGGAAGAATTTAAAGTTTGGATCACTTAAGCACGATTGACGGCTAGCACTATGTTGACAGATCGTGCATTCAGCGGCTAGTCAGACGTTTGGATGGTCCCCCGGGATCGTGTCTGTGTATCGAGCTGAGAATAGTTTTATCATCCGTTCAGCGTGCTTTCATCGAGCTTTCATTGAGCTTTCATCGAGCTTTCATCGCGCTTTCATCAAGCTTTCATAGTGCTCAGATGGTGCCGCAAGAAAATCACGATGTAGAAAATTGCAGAGCATGATAATCGAGGGTCGCTGCACGATATTGTTGTCGAGAACTGGTCAATTTGTGTACAAAAAATTACAGTCTAACGCTGGAAATAAACCGATTATTAATTCACTGAAAACGTTATGAAGTTAATTCCAAGCTCTCAAGCGACGTAAGTGCATGTGCATATTTAAGATTGTAGAGTTGGCTGATTGTTTATTATTCATTGGGCAGGTAGGTGACAGAGAAAATATAACATGTTGGTCTCAGGAACGCAAAAATGGCGACTTTTTTAATTCGTTGCAATTTGAAAATGACGATTTTTATCCACAAAAAAAGTCAAATCGTAAAACTTGTTTATCCATTGTGGTGCACATATGTAATCGAATAATTTTGAGGAAAATCATGTATTATTATTGAAGTGTGATGAATTTATGGACGTTAACCTAGCGTTAGACGGTGTTTCACGAAAAGGTGGTCACGAACACCG
>OZ026596.1:36118033-36148033 GCA_964020085.1 Micromussa lordhowensis | reverse complement strand
TCCGAAGCGAAAAACGGACAACAATATCACTATTGATTGTTTGCGTTAA
Organism: Micromussa lordhowensis; assembly: GCA_964020085.1. Lineage (NCBI taxonomy): Eukaryota > Metazoa > Cnidaria > Anthozoa > Scleractinia > Lobophylliidae > Micromussa > Micromussa lordhowensis. The sequence continues at coordinate 36,147,984 of OZ026596.1, read as the reverse complement.
GTGAAATATTAAGCAAAATAGTTGTTTTTATCTTTTTCTGCCTCATTTGAGAACTCTAGCCCAAGAGAAAAGGTCGCAAAATTGCTTTCGTTTTAGGACTGGTACGCCGAGTCTTTGTTTGTATCCATTATTGTCATGAAATAGAATATTTTTCCCCGCGCTAACAATGCCCGCTCGCGCGAACAAATTCTTGTGAAGTGATTTGCTCACGCTATCAGCATGCACTATCGGGATTTTGTGCACGCTTAACATATACTGAATTTGATTGCACAGCTCTGCTAGCTATGTTATAAATCAATTAATTGTAATCAAGTTTTTATTATTGTTTTGTCCTGGCTTTGCATCATCTTGAAGAATATCAACCCTGCAAATTGGTCAAATTGACTTATGACAACAGGTGTCACCTAGATTGTCTGCGAGCTATTAAGAACCTGTTACCGTGGTACTCCCCCTGGGACAGAGCATGAATTTCTGTTAAAACTTGTAGACTGTCTGCATATTTCCAATAACAAGGACAAAAAAATGCAAGGAGAAATATGATCCTGGTAGTTTGAAAGAGGAAATCCCTTATGGTCACACCATGGCTGCTGAACAGACATTTGTTTGGCTTTCACGTTTTAAAAAAACTTTATGTGCAATGCTTGAGGTGCATCACCTGTTCTTCCTCCACCGTTTGGATAAAGCATTTCGTAACTACACAGTTTGCTGCTATAACAATGGCATATAACCTCTACTTCCAAAGGCCCATGGAAAACTCAGTTGAAGTGTTCATCTTTAATCTAAAGATTGTAGAATTTCAACATTTAATGGTTAATTTGTGTTTTTTGAACGTACTAAATAGTTTTGTGTCTGAATCAAACTGACCTTTATCAACAATGATTCAAAGTGGAAACTTTTGACTGAGTTAGGCACAGTAATGCATAGTTATATGGTCAAGAGGGAGCTGCACCGGTCCTGAAAAACGGAATGCCACAAAAGGTCCTAAAACCACAGACAACACACTTTCCTTGGCAGAAAGCAGGAGAATTCGGCGACTCTAATCCAGTTGCACTTCAAAGAACTGTGTGGTGGTTTTTATCTCTACACTTTGGTTTCCGAGCAAGAGACGAAAGTCGGAAGTTGCACTGGGGTGACGTTCAGCTTCAACAGCAGAATGATGGCCAAGAAGTCTTGGTTTGGTTGGCTGAGCGAGGCACGAAGACCCGGCATGGTCAGGAGAGAGTATATCAAAGGGCGTTCCAACCAAAGATGTATGCCACCAATACAGCGAGATGTCCTGTCAGTTTTTACAAAAAAATTCAGCAGTCACCTGCCAGTGGAAATGAATGCACCAAAATCACTGTTTTACTTAGCGGTCCGCCATAATCGACAATCAAATGAAGAAATTTGGTATATGAAGGCACCCCTCAGAAAAAACGAGATAGGAAAGTTTATGTCCACCGCAGCGAAGAATGCTGGCCTTCAGAGAGAGGGGGAAAAGTAACTAATCATTCCGTCAGGAAAACCTGTATTTCGAGACTCCTTGATACTGAAGTTCCAGAGAACTTTGTAGCCCAACTGAGTGGCCACAAAAGCACGGAGAGTTTACAGTCCTACAAGTCTGCCAGTGCCAAACACCAAAAGAGGATGTCCTTGACCCTCAGCAGAGCTGATGTTTCTGGATCCAGAGATGAAGCTTTATCAAGTGCCCATAATCAAGGGTTTCAAGCAGTAACTCGCTCGACTACAGACACCGCTGCAAGTTCGACAACAACTACATTGATTGATCAGTCAAGCGATCCATTACTGTCTTCCACCGCTCCAATTTTTACAGGTGCAAACATAGGATCCATCAGCGGGTGCACATTCCAAGTATTTCATGGCAATGTGAAAATTGTCCAGAATGAAAGGAAGCGTCGGATTGTTATCAACAGCGATGAGGACGATTGACTTTGAAGCTATTTTTTGTCCAGTTTTGAATTAATTCACTTGACACTGACTTGATCCATATTTTGTAAACAAGAAAATATTGTTTGATCGACAAGAAACCCTTTCTCAAGTTTTAGAATCAACAACTGCTTTTGTTAGATTCCGTTAGAAAGCGTTTTTGAAGTTTTGTTTAGGCTAATTTTGGACGATTTCACATTCAATAAATTTGTTTTTCGAACTCGTGGTAGCTTGCCTTTGTCTGAGCTGCTCGTGTCATCCCGAATACGTCACGTCGGAAGTCCTTTAAGTGCAAGCCACCGGAAGTGCATTTTACTATCAGAAACAGTGTGCCATATAATAAACTACTTACTAACCTAGCTAGCTCGAGCCGTACCGGGGAATATTGGTCCTCGGTCGTTTTGTACGTTTTGTACGGACCGAGCGCAACTGCCACGACCTCGGGCCAATATTCCCCGGTACGGCCCTCGCGCTCAGTTAGTAAGAAGTTATTATTTTTCCATCATGGGAGTGGGTCGCTTTTTTGACGTGTTGCTATCCGCCGATCACTTGCATTTCTTTGTTGGTAATATCCTCTACTTTATAACTTTTCTTTCATGTCTGTTTCTAAGTACATTAGTATTGCTAGGAGAATTTACATACCAATCACTCATTGGGAATCAGAGGGTTCTGTTTCGAATGGATAAAACTTTTTATTCCAGTTCTCTTAAGGTGGCTCTATATAGTAATCCCTTTTGTTCTTCAATTAAAATATACCTGACTAAATTTGTTTTTTTTTTAACCAATGTTTCCAAAGATCTTATCATAAGTTACAGAGATAAGTAGCTAAGGCTTTATTCGTTCCATAAATGTCTATTTTGCTTATCGAGCACTGTTGCTATGGCAACCACAAGTGACATAAAATGGTTCATGCAGCAATCCCACCAAACTTCTAGGCAGATTTTCTCGGTTTTTACACGGTAAAATTTCGCTGTTTTTGGTTTAACGTTGTATATTTCAGTAACGCCTAATCTCGAAAGTTCTTGAGAAAATCCCTACATACGTTTTCCCAGTTTTTGTTATTTTCGTTTTTTACATTTATCGCATTTGTGTATGTAGAAAAATTGCTGTTATTTTGCCTTTAAAAAAACATAGAAAATGCTGTCATCATGGCGATTTTCAAAAAAATTCACCGTCCAGATTGCACGCAAAAGACTTTTTTAGTTGCTGAAAAAGGCCTCTCAAACGTGCTCCTTTGAGGTGACGTCAGCAGAACAAGAATTCTTCTAGTTACGGGTTTGCGCATGCTCGTGCATTGTGTACTACTCCAGAGATCGCACGTGGCGGACATTTCGGTGAAAGAAATTAGACTTTTCTTGCGACAGCATACCTTAAAAACGTAAAACTTCATGGATTTTCTGTCTGCTGAATTCTGGCTTTCTTTTTTTTAAAGTGTTCAACGATACTGGCCAGGATTCGTTTTGTCTTGGTGACTCGAGGAGATTTGTTCGCTGTTCCATTGGAAGCAGGAGGAAGCGACAACACGCGAATCAGTGCCTTCTCTCCAAATTTCTCAAAAATATCTTCCAGATGTTGATACGAAAGTCCAGTTCCTGCGATTTTCTCGACTATTTGTTGTTTTACAGGAAAAGATGGATCGGTTGGATGGTAAAGTTTACCTTTAAAAGTCTGGACTAGCACATGGCGATGATCTAGGTACTTCATGTCGTTCTCTGCGTGTTTTGTGGTGCACATGATCTCCGTTAACATCTCGTTGCTAATGTTGAGGCTGGAATTAAACTGGATTTTTCTTAGTGCTCTCACGTCTTCCATTGCATCACGCTGAGGGAAACTTCGGTTAAACAGTTTTTGGTAAATTGACGCTTGGTTGTTTTTTACAGTCAAACCATCTGTTGACATCAGTGTCGGATGTTTACATTTCACAAGTTTCTTCATCAAGGGAAGACTGTCAGAGAAAAACACGTTTAAGAATGACAGGCTTTGGCAGAACTGGTTTCCACCTTGAGGAAGAAGAGTAGGCGTATCGGAGACTTGCGAGTTGTGGCCAATTAATACCGTACAGATTTCTTTGAACAGTTCGTTGTAGGAATGTCAAAAAGTTTTGTATTGCCTTATCGATGAGAACAGACGTAACTGGGTTGTCTTCTTTGTATAGCGTTCTGGCTCCATTGACTCGTCGAACACTCAGTTTATTTACTCTTGATGCATGAATATCAACATCCTTGGATGGGAGAACGTACTCGTTAAACTGAAGCAATCCAGATCGATCTAATGCTGACAATTGACAAATTTCTGCCATTTTTCCTGAAGTGTTGGTTTCAATGTCAAAGATTATAAAGCTGTAAACATTGTTTCTACTAAAAGGATGTTTCCCAGCCACTGGTCTGACAGTCAGTTCTGGCAAGAATTTCCCAAAATGCTGTAACTCCTCTTTTGTGATTTTAATTTTGAACCCGAACCAGTTCGCTTACATGGAGGGTCGATCAACGCTTTCGGAGATTCTTTCTTGTTATGACGATTGGGCGAAATCACGTAACAACAGAAAGCCAACCGACATTGCCTTTTTGGATTTTTCCAAGGCGTTCGACAGCGTACCGCACGAGCGTCTTCTTTTCAAGCTCGAGCGTCACGGTATCGACAGCAGTGCTCTCCAGTGGTTTAGAAATTTTTTAACTGGCCGGATGCAACGCGTCGTTGTACGTGGTACTTGCTCGTCCTGGTCTCCAGTTTTATCAGGTGTACCCCAAGGAACAATCCTAGGACCTGTTTTATTCATCTTATACGTCAATGATATTTCATCAGGAATTTTATCAACGGTTAAACTGTATGCGGATGATACCAAGGTTTATAGAGAGATCTCCGACATAGTTAGAGACACAGTCATTCTTCAGTCCGACTTATTCCACCTTAAGAGTTGGTCTGAGGCCTGACAGTTAAACTTCAATGCGAACAAATGTGAAATTATGCGAGTGACACATAATCATGATAAATCTGTTCCAAATTACTCCCTTGTAACGCGTGGAGAACGTTTAAGCTCAGTGGGTACTGTAAAAGACCTCGGCATCACAATCTCCCAAGACCTCTCGTGGACTTTACACGTTGTTGAGGTGGTCAATAAGGCCAAGGCTCTCGTGAGACCAATCCTCGAGTACGCTTCCCCTGCATGGTGCCCTTACTTGATTAAGAATATCATTCTCTTAGAGAAAGTTCAGAGAAGAGCTTCTCGATTGGCCTTAGGTCAGCGAAGGGGAGAGATGCGCTGAGCAATGCAAACGAGTGAATCAGCTTATTCATGATTCCAAGATGAAATTTTATTCTGACGTAAGATGAAATTTTATCCTGACATAATCAATGAAAACTCCAATAACCAACGTGTACTGTTCTCTTGTTTTGGAAAAATGCTTAATACCAGTGCAGCTCAAAAATTACCATCTCATGACTGTCCAATAAATCTTGCGAACATGTTTGCGGATTATTTCAATAACAAGGTCCAGCGTATTCGCGCGAGTTTTCCAACTACTACCGCTGACCCCATGAATGCTGATCAACTATATCATGGACCTGAACTTTGTGAATTTTCTCGAACAACACCTACTGAACTAAGCTCACTTATAAGGTCTATGGCGAAAAAGTTGTGTTCCTTGGACCCCATCCCTGGATCTCTCATGACGGATTGTTTTTCTGTACTCTTGCCTGTCTTAGTCAATTTGATTAATCTGTCTTTTAAGGACGGCTTAGTACCTGCTCTTTTCAAGGAAAAGGTACTAGATCCTGTCATCAAAAAATACTCTTTAGACCATGAAATCTATCAGAACTACAGACCTATTTCAAATCTGCGTTTTATGTCCAAGGCAACTGAGAAGATAGTAGCTTTGCGCCTCACTGACCATCTGGAGGATAATGATTTGCTTGAAACCTTTCAGTTAGCATACAAGAAGGGACACAGTACGGAAACAGCTCTTATATGAATTAATGATGATCTACTCAGAGCAATCGATGACAATGCTTGTGTTATTCTTGTTCTTTTGGACCTTTCAGCAGCGTTTGATACTGTTGACCACCAAATGTTACTAACACGACTGAAGTGTCGCTACGGAGTCAGGGGTACTGCACTGGCCTGGATGCGCTCATATCTCTCAAATCGGCTCCAATATGTCAGAGTGGCGAATGATTGTTCATCTAAACACAAGCTTGCCTGTGGTGTTCCACAGGGATCTGTGTTACCTTTTTCGTCATAAGAAACAAAGATTCCTAATAATTTTGTGGGAGTATTCATCCATTTCATCCCTAACGGTTTGGTTCTATTATTCAACCATTTCCCTAGCCAGAATGCTTTTGTTTTCTCTACATTGAGCACTAATCCAGAGAAATTCCCAAAAGTGTTTACAGTTTCCAGGGATTGTTCAACAGAAGCCACATCAGCACAAAATAAGTTGGTATCATCTGCAAATTGGCTTAGTTTAATCTCCGATCCAAAAATTCTGATTCCTTTTATGGTCGAGTTTTGTCTTATTTTGTTTGATAGTATTTCTGCTGTCAGGAAAAACAGATAAGGCGAGAGTGGACATCCTTGTCTGACTCCTCTAGAGGGCTTAAACCAGTTTGTTGCAAAACCATTGTTTAAAGCTGCGCTTTCTATGTCCATGTAAAAGATCTCAATCCATTTTCTTAAGCTATCACCAAAATTGAACAGTTTGAGAGCATTTTGAATACAAGACCATTTCAGGGAGTCAAAAGCTTTTTTAAAATCAACTGATATTAGTATACCTGGAATGTTGTTCACCTGAGTTTGCTCCATAATATCGTTTATTAATCTTATATTTTCTCCAATATATCTTCCTTTTATGAAGCCCGTTTGGTCCGGGTGTACGAGTTTTCAGAGCATTGGCTCAATTCGCCTTGCAATGGCCTTTGATGCAATTTCATAGTCCACATTAAGTAAAGTGATGGGTTGCCAATTTTGTAAAAAACACTTGTTCAATTTAATTGGGACTCATTCAAAATAATTGGGACTAATTAGTGTTAGCTGTTATTGCCTGTTATCAGGCGTTAGAGCCAATCAGGGTCAAGCTTATCTTTGCTTCAAAGACAGTCTAATGTTATCTGCTAACAAATCCATTATATCCAATGGCAAGCTTGTTATTGAATAACAGGATAACAGGCAATAACACCTCAAGTTTCACCAGCTAATATTAGTCATTTCAACCAATGAGAAGCTTAGGAGCAAAAATAACTATTCACTACAGCAAAGAGAAAACTGACTTGATGACATATGTCTGGCATACGTTGAATACTGAAGAAGTCAATTCAACCTTATTTCAGTCAATTTACTCTTATAACTTGTTATCTTTTTACTATGAGATCAGATGAAAAAGAGAAATTTCTATCATAGATTAAACCTGAAACGCTTAGATAAACTGTTGGCCTGAATTATGCTCTAAGGCTACACGAGATAAAATCATGCCAAATGTACATTGTAATCTGTACTATGAAAATCAGATTGAGTTCACAGAAGAAATTTCGACACAAATTCTAGAAAAGTGTATAAAGTTTGTGAACATAAATGAAACCCTTCAAATCCATCTAGACCACCGGAAATGTGGAGCTGATCAAATGACAACCGTTGACATTCCACTGCATTCCAGCACGCAATGATCTAGTGTTGCTTCTGTATTGCCATATGCCAACTCGTTAGAACAAAACTTTGATCGCATGAATGTCCTGCACTCCGCTGTGACTTAAAGGACGATAACTGTTAAAATAAATGGCGAGAACATGCATTTATAAACAGCCCGACTATTGTCTTCCTGAAAAGTAGGTCATTGTTGTTTCTGCTATGGGCCATGGGAAAGAAATTACTGAAAGAGTAAGCTCAATGATGTTAACGTGAACACTTGGTTTTAAATACAGACAGCAACAACTGAAATGAACAACGAGCTGGCAAGAAAGTTGAGCAGCAAAAACGCCTACACTATCGTATTTCTTTCGAGAATTCAGCGCAATTTGCCACGCTAACGAAAATACGGAAAGAGTATTAAATCATGTTCGCACGAAAACTTTGTTTAAAACAATAAATGAACAACGAGCAAGCATGAAATTTAAGTAGCAAAATTTAGCTTAAACTTATCGTACAATGTATTTTAAAATTTCGAATAAGAATTAATTGAATAGCGCAAATTCCCTGCTCCTTTTAGCCGTACACTTCCAAATCTGTCCGACAAAACAAAAAATACTCAGAAGCTGACAAAGCGACACGATTTAGTGGCAAACAAAACGTTAATATTTGACCGATGCTATGGCAGACGTGTTTTCCCTTGACCTAGACTTTCTCATTGACCCTGTTTTCCCATTCAAGGTGCATCGGATGTCAGCCATTTTACAGTCGAAACTCGATCAGTACATGTATAACTTTAAAACTTTGCCATTCTATTACAAGCGGCAAAATTTACGTTTTGGCTTGATAGAAAATATAATTTCCAATCAGTCACAATCGTGGACACAATAAACACAATGCAATATTTTGGCGCCAAAGTGTGGGTTCTTTTTTCCGCCAAAAATTCCCACCGTCATTTCTAATGGTGACTGTAAAGCGCATTTAGCGTGTGCACACAAAATCTTTGAAGATATTCAACGTAACGAACAGAGATGATTAAACTTATAATCCGAAAATTGAGAATGAACCAGAATATACGAACACAAGTCGAACTCACCTCCTCATGACACCAATCACGCTATATTGGCCTCCACTCGCCATCCGGTGTTGTCTTCTGTCTTCCGAGACCATTTTTTAAAACTTCTGCATTTGTTTATACATAATTATGTCAACAAGACTGCCTTAATGACGTTGTAATATTTCAGTAAACTACATGGAGTATTTACCGGCATCATTTTGGATTTTGCCTCAGCACAAAAAAGGCTACGAGAACGCTGAAGTCGATGAACACATGCTCAGAAGACCAAATTATATTCCTGGCGGGGGAGGGTGCGGACAACATTCAACGTTGAACTTCGAGTGTGCGTGTCTTTTATTCAACAATCAACTATCAGTAGAAGCTCAAGTCAGAAAATGACCATTCATTCAACTTCTTCCTCAGTATAAATTTCAAAAATAATTTATAACTATTTTAACACGGTATGTGGTCCCGTGCAGCCCATCCTCGGAGACCCAGGGGCAGTTAATCGCGGCGGGAGGAAAATAAATCGCCGCGAAAAAAGGTTTTCAAGTTTACCGTGAATGTGGAATCGTGACTTTAGTAAACTGTCACTTATTCAAAGGGTCTACATATATTATATTACGAAACTCCGGCTAACTTCATATTTCTATATGGAGCAATATTTCTCAAATTTCTCTTTTGGTAATAGCGTACGAGCGTTTAACGTGTTTCCTTTGCTAGGTCTCCACCAACAGCCTTCTTAAACGTTCTTTTGTCATACGCTTATTTGACCGGAAACCGCCAACAAGATAGCGAGGTCATATTTCTGGCTGTTGGACTGAACCTTGCACGTTTTGCGGCAACAAAAATGGCAAAAGTATATAGTATAATGTCCACAATGGTTTCTCCACTTAGCCCGTTTTCTATTATTTAGAGTACTAAAAAGTATTTGCGGTAAAAACCTTGAAACTTACTTTGAATGTCCTTTAAGTTTTTAATGCGGTATGTTTTGTTTTCGGTATTATCAGCCGTGACCTCTAAATTACGGTAGAAAATAAATTCCGGCCCGACTAGATCCTTGTCCTCTTTCTCAGGCCAGGAGAAGACCCCTTCATTACTTTCTGTTAAAAACTTTACCCACACTTTTTTTTTTAATTTCTTGACTATTTGTCCAAAATAATATAAGTTTTCTTCATAAGCGACAGCCACCCAATCGTTGAGATTCAGTCGTTGAATGTTGTAATCCTAGAGGAGAGAAAATATCCTTACATTATCATCCATTCGTGGTTCTGCGTTACTTTGACTTGTTAATAGTGTAGATATTTTGCCCGTCCTCGGCTAAATATCACGTAAACATAAATGAGAACATGATTGCAGTGCATATCTTGGACTGTTGATTTAGGTCATTTTCCGAGACATTTGCTCCGGCCGTGTTTCTTTCATACCCGACGGTAATTAATTGAATAAAGTATCTTTAAAACGAAGTTACCTACCCATTCGTCTCGAAAACTCGACTGTAGTAATGTTGTTGGTTCACATTCAGGGGCTGGAAAGGAGCAAGAACTGAAATGAATAGGCGTTAGGAAAAACGAACAAACGCGATGCGTAACACTGAAACACATTTTCTGACAAGGTTATACAGTCACATTGTTACCTCTTTTACTCTTTTTTGCTGAAGGTCGTGGATCTGGATTATTGTACTGTGAAATAAAATTCGTATGGAAAAATTGGGTTTTGACAAATAAGATTGCAAACTGTCAACCTCGCATCTAATCCGGCGAAAGCAGTTAATAAATTTCCTACCTCTGATGTTTTTAAGTCTTTCCGCTGATTTACTTTGTTTTTCACAAGCTGGAAAGCAATAGATACGATATCAATTTGTTGCCCGACTGATACCACTGCGTTAGAAGCTAATAAATTAGCTCCAAGGTTGTTTTCCCGTAGCCGGCGCGGCTTGCACTGACTTTCAGTTGTGAGTAAAGACAGTTAAAAATGTTAAGTTCTATGTGACATCACACAATGGCAGTGTTTTGACATTTTGTCGAACATTCCTTTACCTTAGCTATTCTGTCAGGTTGTAACTACTATCCTCTTTATTCTTTAATGTTACCTTCTTTTTGAAGCCTTTAGCTTGTATTCTGAGCCTTTCTGTTTCGGTTGGTCTCTGGGCCTCACAACTTTCCGACTCCGAACTCTTTAAGAGAAATAACACAATAAATAATTGAATTTCATGCACCTTTTTGTGATGATACAAGGAAACTCTTCAGTCGTTTTGTAAAGTTACTGTTCTTAGGCCCGGTACTGTTTCTTTTCGAAAAAATTGCTACAAGTATACGTCATTACCACTTCGCTGGAAGATTCGGAAGGTCCAGCCTTCTCTTTTTGTGGCTGCTTTTTTGGCAAGCGTGTAACCTACAAAGGCAAACGTTTTAAACCATAAGTTTTACTGATTTTGGTGCCGGTGACACACCCGTAAATTGTACTGAATTGAGAGATACAAGGGCTAGCGGAACACTCACCTTCGGTGTACTCGTTGTTCCACGTGGCATGGTGTTCTGTAAGTGAACATTGTGAAAAATAATCACGTTTCCATTTTTTCGATCTTCTGTTAAAAAAAAAAGACACTGAACTGTTACCTTGATTTGTACGAGAGGAAAGTCGTCACTGTCTTCCGACTCATTGCTCTCGAAGCCAGTGTTCTGCTCGACGTCCGAAGATAGAGACTAGAGAGATGGAGATGCCTCAATTAATCAACTCATTATAACATGTAGGTTTGTCAGTCAAGGCTCTTCTTGGTAGTAGTAGCTTTTCTTGTATTAAATTAGGTGCCTATTTCTCTCACATGATTGCCTTTTTTACTGCAAGGAAATAGGCCATTTCCGAGTTATCTTGTACTTCTGTTTCGAAACGAATTTCGTGTAAACCCTATCATATGAAAATGAGTTTGATTTGCTTCAAAATGAAACTGTAGGCGGAACACATTTTCATATGAATGGTTTTGCACTTAGACTCGTTTTCACACAGAAGGAAAAGGCAACCAGGAAATGGCCTCTTCTAATTGGACAACTACTGAACAAAAAAGCCGGGTTAATGATTTGTCCGTTATTGCGTGTCTTGTTTCGTGTCAATGGAGGTACATGAGCAACAACTGTACTGACTGGTACTGACCATATGAGAAGAATCCTCTGACGCTGACAATTTCTCACTTTCTCGACTCTGTTGCAGGTTGAGAAAACTTTCTCCCAAGTCGGTTTTCTCTTCTATTAGCAGATCGACGTCACGCCTATACTGATCGAATTCCTGTTGAAGGAAGAGCAGGACATAACATAATTACTTTAGTGTTCTTCAGTGAAATATCTGCTTCACAAGCCATAATGCAAATAAACATTGAAATTGCAGTCAACCTACCTCTTCATTTTCTCTTTCGAGTATTTTGATTCTTCTCTGAAAATTGTCTGCTCTCTTTTTCTGATTGTTTCGCTCCTCGATAGCCTAAAAAAACCGCGAGTTATCAAGGTCATGTCTCAGTGCAAAACTCTTTTTCTGCCCATGCTGACATGATAGCGTTTACTTAAGTACATTAGGCCAACAGCTAATCAATTTGCTAGCGGCATGTGCGGGCAATAATAGTATTAAACCTGTGTTCATTTCGTATCAACACAAAACAAGCTTTTTCAGTACCTGTTCCAATTTCGTTCGCAGGTCCATATTTTGGCTTTTTAGCCTTGCAATTTCCTCCTCCAGCTGGGGGGAAAGTCAGAATTAAAGTCAAAATCAATGTCAGTGATGCAATTTCGTTTTTGTCGTAGGTAGTTTTATAAACGCTATACTTGCCTCTTTAGTATTTCCGGCGCCTGGCGCTCTTTGTGGACCATCCTTTCCACGCTATACATGAAAGAAAATAATCTATTCAGTCCGCTAATATGTTTTACGACATCTCAAACGTAGCAAAGTAAACCTTGAAAAACTTACTCTACGCCGTTTAAGATCTTGAAAGGAAATTCGTCCTTCCAGCAAGTCACAAAGTAGCTCGTACTGTTTGTCTTCGCTTTTTCCATACAGGTCAATAAAATCGCTTTGTGTAACTCGTAGGTTAAGGCGTTCGGGTATCTGTATCACAAGTTTAAAGCATCTATTTGACAATTTAGCAACCATCAGGTAGTGACTCATATTATGCTGCAGAAAAAGATACCGTAGTCAATTGGCAATGAGAAATCTCGAAAAATTAGCTACAGGGTTAAAGCGTAGTGTACTTACTGGCTTCCATTCCTGAATAACTGACTTCCTCCATTTCGAATACACTTCACCTTCAGGAGGTTCATGCGAGTCCTCGATGCCGCCAAGGTCATACAATTTTCTTCTGATGTTTTTCACTGTCTCGATGAAATCCGGCGGTCGACTGGAAGACGTTCTTGTGCCCAGTTGATTGGTGTCCACTTGGGGCTTAGGTGCGATCTGCCTCAGAGAGGGATGTAATTGCGGGAATGTCATAACCCCATAGGACGGTATGCCATAGTGAAATGGATAGAACTGTTGAAACTGATCAGAATATGGAGGCATTGCGTATCCCTGAGCAGGATAATTGACGTTATGAGGAATGGATCTTGCGGTCGCGATATTAGTTTGTTGTTGCAACTGCACTGCTTGCACTGGTAAATTGGTTTGAATATGTGGCTGCTGGTTTGCTGGTGTCACTGGAGTAGACTGACTAGACAATTCCGCTCCACTGTCTTCCCAGTTTGATGCAAAATCCAAGGATGCTTCATCGTCTAGTTCATAGTTGTGTATTTCGCGTGTGCTCATGTCTCAACAAAGTCTTGGTCAAACCTGAAACTCACGTTAACCTTGGTCGTAGATGTTTGTGTTCACGATTTAGCTGCGCGTCTCATTTATAGCAACGAAAAGTATGAGTCGTGACTTTTGCGTGCACGCATCTAAAAGAAGGGAAACGACGTCGATCCCGGCGGACTTAACGCCTACACAGTACGGAGTAATCGGTGCCGTTTTGAATCTGTAGATTATATCATGCCGGAAAGATTAGAATACATCATGCCCCGGCCTGTTTGTATGCGTTCCTTAAATAAACAACCTTCCCTTGTGTTTCAGTTTTGTTGTTTGTGCTTTGTGCATCATTTTCAACTGTTTGTACATGCATAAGGGCTAGAGACCCATGAAGAAAGTGCTACCCTATAGCTGTAATATTGAATATGGAAGAAAACCGATAATTATACTACAGCTAGATGAGTCAGTTGTTTTTACTGATCGACAAACAAACTGAGCTTCTTTCGAATGGCCGGATAAAGCGGATATCTCGGAGGCGCCGCTCAAAGAGCGAGTTCAGTTGATTGGCAATCATACAATTAGAAACTTCTTGAACCTTTGAGTGGGATCTCATAACCACATAAATTTATCTTGCAGGAGTAGGTAAAACATACCTGGTATGTTTTATTTAAAAAGAAAAGAGAGGAGACAGCTGAGAAGAAAAAAGTGGGACATAAAAATGAAGATCAAAGTACTTATACAGGGTCTCCAAACACAAATTTACTGAGATAACACAGGGTCCGTAGGAACCACCCCGATCTCCTGTGATTACAAACAAAGTATGTCAAGATTGCTGAAAATCATAGTGGGTCTTTTGGTCATTGCATATGAACCACAACCTTAAGATTATTACTAATTATTTCTTGCTTTCAGTGACCTGCTTGACCCAACTTCCATATCAAGCAGTTTTGATTGGCCAGGCCAAAAAGGCGCGTATTTCATATGCAATTATAAATGAAGCGGGAAATGTATCTATATCTATATGAAATGAATAAAGCGGGAACGATATCCCATAAATCCTTCCAAAAACGACCATTCAAGCAGTTTTGATTGGTCAGGCCAAAAAGGCGCGTATTTCATATGCAATTATAAATGAAGCGGGAAATATATCTATATCAAATGAATAAAGCGGGAACTATATCTCATAAATCATTCCAAAAACGACCATTCAGATTAACACCCGTAGTTTCAAGAGCATCCATCGTTACAAGTAACATGGCTTTCCTGGGCGTTTTGTTATGTGCATGTGTTCAGTTTACGTTACAGTCTTCGATAAGCGAGCCTGTCCGGGTGGAAGAGCCGGCTTTAGTGAATGAAAGTGGACAGGTTGATCAAGAAGTGACTGGTACCCGTCGTGAAATTCGCTCTGTGAGCACTTCAAGAAAAAATAAAAGAGGTTCTAGCCAGGTTAGTGGTTCTTGTACATGCATATTTATCCTGTATAGTGGCAACTTGACGCAGAGCCAACCTGGCAGAAACTTCTCAATCATCAAGCAATATTCTGTCAGTAGTAAACGTGTATTTATCTTTTTTGAAAAGTAAAGGCCGTTACACAGGTGGTTTATGGTGCACTTTATGAAGCAAGTTTCGTCAATTTCCGGCAGCCTAATTGTAGTTTAAGACGTGCGATTTTGACTCGTAGATCAGGCCGCATTTTTTTTGTACTTTGGTTTAGATCTAGCAGTATAAGAGTCACCGCTCCACGTCGACAGCCTCGACGGTTCGCAGTTCTCCACTTTTTTTAACCTTGCGCGGGCTGTTTTTCTTTGTGTAGAAGAGTGATGAAGAGCCAGAGCGCGTGGCGAAGCGTCTCTGTCGGAACCCCTTTTTGTTCGTAACTCATATTTAAACTGAGAACGTTTAAATTGGGTCCAGTTTTTGGAGTTAGGTTTGGAAAAAAACCCTGCGATATCGCGGCTATGACTGTGAATTGTGCTGAAATCGCTGCATATTTCAGTATTCGCGTGATTCGGACAAATAAAGAGATTGCACAAAATCTTCTGTAAAAACTGGCCATAGAACAGAATTAAAGTGCTAGCATTATCCCTGTCATAAGATATGTGTGTAGTTCTGCTGCAGTTGTGCGCCTTTTTTGACCGCAAATGTAACGTTTTTTCTCCTCGGTAGAAAGAGAGACAGTCTTCACCTCGTACTTCAGTAAGGAAGGAAAAGGCCTTTTCTGCGGCAGGAATAGACAGAGTAATGAATACAAAGTGCTGCAAAAAGAGGTGCACCGAGAAAGTATTAAATAGAGGAGATGTTGTGAAGTGCCGGAAAGTTTATGGCACGCTTTCAGAAGAAGAACAAAGGTCGTTCATTCTGAGGTTCTTTACATTATCTGTCTATCATCATCAAGGTAAGGTTGCAGCTTTACAATTTGTCTAAAATGCATTTGAAGAACCTGACAGCGTGAAAACTAGCTACCATTAATTTACTATTTCAACTATAAATGCCTCGGCAGCCTCAAAAGCCCAAGTCTTGACGTTTTTTTGGTGTTGATAATTTATTTACAGGATTTCTACATTTGCTTTGTTCAAGAGTTTGTTTCTGGTTTGCTTTAAAGGTAAAAGGCATTACACGTTTCGAGCAAATGGGAAAGATGTATGCCGAAAAGCCTGGCTGGCTGCCCACAGTATTTCGCGAACTACGTGAGTTGATCATGTTCAATTTTTTAATTACCTTATGTGCTTGTGAGCTACCTGAGCTGTCACAACAGTTCAGTATTAAACCATGATTTTTGGTATCGCCCCAACTGCTATGAGCATCGTATCGATGATTATACGTTTGTGTATCCTGAAAACGAGGTCTCTCTGTTTTAGGTTTCACCGTTTACAAAAAGAGTTTGAGTGTGATGGTCGTTATGCACCAGAAGGAAGCAGAAAGGGGAGGCAGATGAGAAAGCCAAATACTCTTAGGGCAGAATCTTGGTTTAATGGTTGGTTACTACTTGATTTAAATTAGTACATTACTTCAAAGGTATCAGTATATAACTTGTTTCATAGCTTAGACTGAACTTAACAGAAACTTTAATTGCTCGAAACTTCAGAAACTTCCTTCACATTGTTCAAACGTTGAACAGTGAAAGCTAAATTTGAAGTGATCACCAATTCTGGCCAGTTTTAACTCATGTTGTATGTCTTCATTCACGCACAGATGTTGTCAATGTTTAAAAAATCAATCGCCTATTTGTTACAGAATACATTGAAAGCAGTGCAGATCGGATACCAAATGAGGACAAATACTGCCTTCCAACGTGCTTAACTAAAAGAGAAGTTTACCTAACCTACGTAGACGAACTGAAAACTGCTGGTATGCGACCCGTGTCTTGGGCAACCTTCTCTCGAATGTGGAAAAAACAGTTTAGAAATGTCATCATTCCAAAGGTATCGAGGAGATTACTCTAAGTAAAGTACATGTATTCTTACTTTTATTGTCTTAATTATCATTGTCATAATTATGATGGGAAACAAAGATTATTATTGCTCCTAAGTTATGTTGCATAGTCTTACCACGGATTTCTTCTCTTCTAGTCAACAGCTAAAATTTGCACATTCTCATAAACAAAAATAACCGAATCGCAAAATATTTCCCAGTAGTGTATGAGCTTATTGTAACAACTTCAAAAAATAAATCGGTTTCAACTACTAAGTTTTTCGGTATTAATTTGTTTATTCATTTCATTCAGTTCTGTTTACTCGTAGTTCTAATTAACATATAACTGACCATCTCTAAAGGAAAACAAGTTCACCAAATGTGGGGTGTGCGTGGCCTTGAAGTTATGCCTCCAAGGGACGACAGATAAAGACAAAAGGAAGTCCCTCGCATTTAAAAGACGAATGCACAATGAACAACAAATGTAGGTATATTATGATATATTTACCCACTTAAATCTAGCTTAGATTAGCCGGGGGCCCATAATTAGCCTGATTTGATTGGAGTTTTTCTCTCTTTTATTTAAGGGCGGAAAGAAGAGCATACTATGCCAACTGTTTAAAAGCGGAACTGGATCCAGAGCAGTATCTATCTATAATAATTGACGGCATGGATCAATCAAAAACCAATCTTCCGCATGCAAATTGTCTTTCTAAGGTAAACAACAGAAGTATTCTTCTTGACTTTTTCTCAGAGCTGGATTTGTTAGAAGTCGAGTTAAAAGCATTCAATTATTATTTCGTTCTTGAATTAAAAAAATCGGGAAATTTCACTGACAACTGATGATAACAGGTGTTTGCTTTGTCGATGACGTGGAAATTACAGCAATACGTAGTTTTCGGATAATGTATTGTCAAATCTATCTTTCCTTTTCTTTCATCCTAGGATGAAACCTATCACTTTTTAAGAACACACGTCACTGGAGCAATATCACATGGAGATGGCAGGATCTTTAGCTACATTGATCTGATGAGATGGCCTCATGATTCAAATCTGACGATTAATGTTCTACTGGAGATTTTTATGGAACTCTCTGAGGTATTAAAATTTAAACTGTTGGTGAACGTACACACCATTTCAGTCTATTCACAAGTAACTGCATCATTTTCACAAATTGGTTATGTATTTGTTAGGAAGGACGCTTACCTCCGTATCTTTTCCTTCAAATGGACAATTGCTATAGAGAGTGCAAGAATCGGTATATCCTTGGTTTTTGCTCACTCCTAGTAGAGAAAGGAATATTTAAGGAGGTAGGTAACCTACTTGGAGAAGCCACGACTGAACTAATAATCCATTTCCACTTTATTCATCTTTCAGCATGAGGAAAACAGTTAATAGTTGTCGTTTGAACATTGATTTACATTTTCTGTTTCACAGGTTTCATTGTCTTTTCTTATGGTTGGCCATACACATGAGGATGTGGACCAGGTATTAAAAATGTTATTTGAATTTTTCTGTCTTCTGTTCATTCACATTCCCTCGGCTTTGCTATAGATTAAATACTTTAAACGATGAAAACAATGACGATGACGCAGAAAACAACTTTTTTTAAAGATCCACAGCGGGATATGCCGTCTCAGTAAGATTCAACCTGATTATCGCATCACCTTAATTTAAAAACACTTAGGAACCATAACGCCGAGAGTGCATCACATATTCGTGTTTACTTTCTCTTAATATTGGTCACCTTTTAAACTTCAGTTTTTTAGTAGAATATCTAAACGACTACACAAGAAGGACTCTATGACATTGCCAGCCTTGGTCAGGAACATCAAGAAAGCCCACACTCCAGGTCCAGAAGTCCATGAAGTCCAGTTCATTTTTGATGTTAAAGGCTGGCTCGAACCATTTCTTAACAAAATAAAAAACCACGTGTACCCTCACGCGTACAGATTTTTTAAGAGAAATGGTCGAGTCAGCATGAAATATAAGAACTGGGCGAGTGACAAAACTTGGCTCCCGGCTGGTCCTGGCCTACACATGCTGAACGGCACGCCGAAGGGAATCCCTTCCCTAGTCAGGCCCGAAACAAAGAAGCTGCTGGACATAAAAGATTTGGAAGAATCCATAAGGAAATGTAAGCGGCTCACCAACGAAGATGGAGAATGGTGGTCTTCATTTGTCACCAATGAGAAGACATTCCGCGAAAACTGGGCGGCTGCCTCTGCAGACAAGTTAAGTAACGCGAAACGGTCAGAGTGGCAGCTGAACAAATTGAGAAAGCACCGTCCGGTTAAGGCAGCATCTTCAAGCAATCTTGACCAGCAGCAGAGGGAAGAAACTCTTGCAGATCTTCTCCGGAAAGCAGATCACTTTCCGAACGTAAGCTATTTGTAAATAATACTACTATTAATACTGATACGAATCATTAGCAGTGATACTTTCGAAATACCGCAGCCAAAGATTTATGTTAGTAATCTGTTTTCATCGACTGTGTTATTTTCGAGTACAATAGATCGGTATTGTGGAGACACATCAGTACCTGAGGTATTCAGGATACATGTTGATGTACTTTTACAGTGAATCCAATATCTCAGTATGATAGGAACTTAGTCGGGTAATTAATCTTGAGTTAACAATTATTGGTTTGGTCGTATAGGGGTGAGTTAAACTGGCCCGCATTAGTGTGGCATCATCTCCCAAAACAGTTTGATATCTTACACTTACAATTTTTAAAACTACAGGTGTCAGTGCAGGAGAAAAGGAACAACAGAAGTGAAACTGCTTCAAGGAAAAGAAAAAGGACAACGGACAAGTGAATCTCCTTCAAATTTCTTTAAATTGCTGGTTTTCGTGTTAAGTCATCATTTTCCAAAACTAAAACCTACCAATCCTTCGGAAGTTTTACTTTTATCACATGTAAGACCCTCTAATAACCATCTCTATAGATTGGAGTAAAACGCTTTTCCGAATAACGCGCGAATCAGTGAAAGATCACACAGACCTAACTCTTGCTGAGATTGTTTATGTACCAATCGTCTATCACACCCCAGTTTTTCGACTTCATTTGTTGAATTGTTACGGCTCAGTTTTATTTTTGATGGCGTGACAGTGCAAACCAGCAATAGGTTATTCTGTGATTTTTTTCCCAGGCCTTTCCGTTAAAAGTCCTCTTTTAAAAAGTCTAAAAAGGCAATTAGTTCTTTTGTTGTTGTTGTTGTTGTTGTTGTTATTATTAGAAGAGGTGTAATGTGTAAAACAACAGTAACAGTTTTCCAGCACGATGTCTGCTATGTAGATTAAGATTATTAGAATTTTCTTTGATAATGCTTTAGTTTTCCGAAATGTTAAAAGGTAACCGGATGTTATGGCCACATGGCTTCAATTTCTTGAAGACCTCAACAGTTTCAGCGTTTTGGCACAAATGACCGCACAAATGACAAAGCCGCAAAACGTGCAAAGCCAGAAATATGACCTTGCTATCTTGTTGGCGGTTTCCGGTCAAATAAGCGTATGACAAAAGAAGGCTGTTGGTGGAGACCTGGGAGACCTTGCAAAGGAAACACGTTAAACGCTCGTACGCTATTACCAAAAGAGAAATCTGAGAAATATTGCCCCATATAGTTTTAAAAATGTAATATGAAGTTAGCCGGAGTTTGGTAATATAATATATGTAGACCCTTTGAATAAGTGACAGTTTACGAAAGTCACGATTCTGCACTCACGGCTGCACGGGACAACATACCGTGTTAAAATAGTTACAAATTATGTTTGAAATTTATGCTGAGGAAAGAGTTGAATGAATGGTCATTTTCTGTATATACTTGAGCTTCTACTGATAGTTGATTGTTGAATAAAAGACACGCACAGTAGAAGTCCAATGTTGAATTGTTGTCTGCACCCTCCCCCCGCCAGGAATATAATTTGGTCTTCTGAGCACGTGTTCATCGACTTCCATTTCATCAATTCAGCGTTCTCGTAGCCATTTTTTTGTGCTGTGGCAAAATCCAAAATGATGCCGGTAAATACTCCATGTAGTATACTGAAATATTATAACGTCATTAAGGCAGTCTTGTTGACATAATTATGTATAAATAAATGCAAAAGTTTTGAAAAACGGTCTTGGAAGACCGAAGACAACACCAGTTAGCGAGTGGAGGCCAATATAGCGTGATTGGTTTCACGAGGAGGTGAGTTCGACTTGTGTTCGTATATTCTGGTTCATTCTCAATTTTCTGATTATAAGTTTAATAATCTCTGTTCGTTACGTTGAATATCTTCAGAGATTTTGTGTGCACACGCTAAATGTGCTTTAGAGTCACCATTAGCTAGTCACCACTAGATTTTTGGCGGAAAAAAGAACCCACACTTTGGCGCCAAAAATATTGCATTGTGTTTATTGCGTGCATGATTGTGACTGATTTTAAATTACATTTCTATTAAGGACATTAAGTCAAAACGTTTTTGTCGCTTGTAATAGAATGGCAAAGTTTTAGTTATACATGTACTGAAGTTTCGACTGTAAAATGGCTGATATCCGATGCACCTTGAATGGCATAACAGGGTCAATGAGAAAGTCTAGGTCAAGGGAAAACACGTCTGCCAAACTGCATCGGTCAAATATTAACGTTTTATGTTGACTACTACCCTGGGTTGCAGAGGATATTTTTTTCTGATCGATATTTCGCGGCGAAGCCGCGTTAACGAGCGTTTAACGCGGCTTCGCCGCGAAATATCCATCAGAAAAAAATATCCTCTGGAACCCAGGGTACTTGGCTACTTGAATCGTGTCCTGACTATTTTTTTTCTGTCAGACAGCTTTGTGAACGGCTAAAAGAAGCAGGGAATTTGCGCTGTTCAATTAATTCTTATTCGAAATTTTAAAATATATTGTACGATAAGTTTAAGCTAAATTTTGCTACTTAAATTTCATGCTTGATCGTTGTTCATTTATTGATTTAAACAAAGTTTTCGTGCGAACATGATTTAATACTCTTTCCGTATTTTCGTTAGCGTGGCAAATTGCGCTTGATTCTCGAAAGAAATACGATAGTGTAGGCGTTTTTGCTGCTCAACGTTCTTGCCTGCTCGTTGTTCATTTCAGTTGTTGCTGTCTGTATTTAAAACTAAGTGTTCACGTTAACATCATTGAGCTTACTCTTTCAGTAATTTCTTCCCCATGGCCCACAGCAGAAACAACAATGACCTACTTTTCAGGAAGACAATAGTCGGGCTGTTTCTAAATGCATGTTCTCGCCATTTATTTTAACAGTTATCGTCCTTTAAGTCACAGCGGAGTGCAGGACATTCATGCGATCAAAGTTTTGTTCTAACGAGTTGGCATATGGCAATACAGA
The DNA here is from genome assembly GCA_964020085.1 of Micromussa lordhowensis. Lineage (NCBI taxonomy): Eukaryota > Metazoa > Cnidaria > Anthozoa > Scleractinia > Lobophylliidae > Micromussa > Micromussa lordhowensis. The sequence goes on along the minus strand of OZ026596.1, from coordinate 36,125,855 downwards.
AGCAACACTAGATCATTGCGTGCTGGAATGCAGTGGAATGTCAACGGTTGTCATTTGATCAGTGCCACATTTCCGGTGGTCTAGATGGATTTGAAGGGTTTCATTTATGTTCACAAACTATACACTTTTCTAGAATTTGTGTCGAAATTTCTTCTGTGAACTCAATCTAATTTTCATAGTACAGATTACAATGTACATTTGGCATGATTTTATCTCGTGTAGCCTTAGAGCATAATTCAGGCCAACAGTTTATCTAAGCGTTTCAGGTTTAATCTATGATAGAAATTTCTCTTTTTCATCTGATCTCATAGTAAAAAGATAACAAGTTATAAGAGTAAATTGACTGAAATAAGGTTGAATTGACTTCTTCAGTATTCAACGTATGCCAGACATATGTCATCAAGTCAGTTTTCTCTTTGCTGTAGTGAATAGTTATTTTTGCTCCTAAGCTTCTCATTGGTTGAAATGACTAATATTAGCTGGTGAAACTTGAGGTGTTATTGCCTGTTATCCTGTTATTCAATAACAAGCTTGCCATTGGATATAATGGATTTGTTAGCAGATAACATTAGACTGTCTTTGAAGCAAAGATAAGCTTGACCCTGATTGGCTCTAACGCCTGATAACAGGCAATAACAGCTAACACTAATTAGTCCCAATTATTTTGAATGAGTCCCAATTAAATTGAACAAGTGTTAAAAGCAGTAATTCAGCATCATCTTTTGGTAAAAGAGTAATTATGCCCCTACGTTGAGAGACCGATAACCTGCCAAGTTCATATGCTCCATTCAGGCTAGCTAATAGATCTGGTCCTACAAGATCAAAGAAATGCTTATAAAATTCTACGGTAAAACCGTCCTCGCCCGGTGATTTTCCGTTTTCTAATGTGTCCAATGATTTTTTACATTCTTCGTAAGTTAAGGGACCGTCTAAAGCATCTCTTTCTACATCGTCTAGTTTAGGAATTTCCATGTTTTCAGTAAATTTGACTGGCCGAGTAATGTAACCCTTCATTCTGTTGAAATTACAGGAGATATTGCTTCTTTCATCTCCAATAGAATGGTGTATGGTCTTGGCCTCACAACAGCAGAACTCGTCTTGGCTAGGACAAGTGCCATTAGGTATGCTGGAAAGAACGACAAGCCGGCACGGCTGATCAGCATGATGGTGCGTTTCGGAGTAGATTTTCTAAGTATGACACCACTTCACCAAGAGCAACTGCAGGCACTCAGAGAATCAAGTTACACACTGGGAGCGCATGATTGCTTCTACATCTGATGCTGAAGTCGCAAACAGCAGTTCAGACGAGTCTGAGATTTCATTAACCTGGGATGCAGCCGAAGAAATCAAAAGTCTCCCTCAGTATGGCACAGATGAGCACACTCAAACTGTGACGAGACATGTCGACAATCTAGTGCATTGCTACGTGTCAGTACAGAGAACAACTCAGGTAGGGTCTCTTATAATTAAGAGAAAGTTAGTTGGTCACTAGCTGGTTAGTTGGCCTGATGTCCATGGCATGGTGAAATGGACCCCTCAACATAAAATTCCATATGATTGAAAGCTGCCTAAGGAAAGATTGCCTGCTGGCAAATGGTTTCTGGAATGTTTCTTATCTGATTCAAGCCTCGAGTTTCTTTTTCTTCTGTTTTTTTTTTGGTTAAGAAATCAGAGCATGAATCATGCAAGTAAATCATTGTGTTCCTCTGGCTAGAAACTATATTTTTATCCACGTGAACATGGCAAACCAAGTATTGTACAATACACTATGAGGGTAACAGCTAATTTAAAAATGGGTTTCCATCAGCAGAACTTGTTGCAACAGTGATTCACAAAGAAATTGGAAATAGTAATTGTTATTATCATCATCATCATCATTGTTACTCATACATACATACATACATATATACATACATACATATATACATAGTTTATTTGATAAAACAGGTTACAGAATACGCAAGACTGAAGTCCTGTTGTGGACCTGCCTATCTACTTAATATTATAATCATTATAATTACTATTATTCTCACTATTATTGTCACAGTCATTGTTACAATTACAGGAACTGCAAGTCAGCCAAGAAATAGCAGAATCGAGACGTAGCGGTAGCTCACGCATGACACAACAGAGAAAACAGCCACGCCCCAGGCGAGTAGTGTCTAGCACTTCGCAGATGTCAACCGCTCCAGCAACTGCGAGTGCTTCTACAGCTCTGAGTGGATCTACAAATGCAGCCAACCAAGCAGAAGGCAATGCTGATCAACAGCAGGAAAGACCTTTGGAGATAGCACGGCCACCCAGTGGATGTGAACTTCTGCTGCAAATGGCAGGAATCGTAGCCAGTCGTATCCTCAGCGAACAGTCCCTCGAGAGACTCAAGCAGTTCCTAACTAACAACCAACCTTGTGACCCAGCAGAGGTAAGCTGAAAATTGAAAAGGCATTAAAGTTGTAAAAAATGTGAGGCATTTGATGATGATATACTGTGTACTTGTAATACTATTGTTTATGTTGAATTTACTGTCCCCACTATAAGAAGTGGTCGCTAACTTTGCAATGCAGAGCAGCTAAGTTGAATATTAATGTCATTACTATCCATAAAATGTCATCGACCTCAACAGAGATTTCAGTTACCTTGTAAACTAAGTAGTTGTCTTACCAATCCAGCTATCAATTATGCATTATTTATGGGCTAACACTCACCTGTTCTTCTTCTGATGTAGATAGCAAATGCAACACGAAGAGTCAGAGAAACCCTAGAGGAGGCCAGACAAAAAGTAGCACAAGAACAGTGCTTGAAGGAGTGTGGAGAACAAGTCCAGCGTGGGATGAGAGAAGTATGGAGGGTTCGGAAGAATGACTGTATGTGCACTGCACGAGCTGTAAGCCATCCTTCACAAGGCGACAGGGACAGCGACTGTCCGTTCTGTGTCTGTGTTGAAGATGGAGCAGACATCACCACAGTGACCGAGAAATGTCAGAACGAGGCAGAGTGCCATGTTTGCACCATGATGAACCAGCTCGACTTAAAAATGCTGACAGGGCTTGGAATGAAGCGTAACAAAAAACTGACCGCCATGTTACAACTAGCACCATCAATTGCACGGTCTTTGAACTCTGGTGAGGACCCCGAGGATAGGAGGCAGGTGCTATACCTGTCCATCTGTTGTTTGAGAATTGTACAGATTACTATAGTACATTTGGATCACTGACAGAATTTGTGTTTCATCAGTAGTAATTTATTTACTTATACTTATAGATCTTTCATGTTGAAAAAGTACATACAGACAAGTTCATAATATATGGTAATAAGTATTATCTTTGTTCGAGGTTCTAATTTTTCATTTTGTAATATCAATATTTTATTGAAAATATCTCACTTTTCAGTAGTATCAAAAAGGTGTGTAAAATAAATAAAAAAATTAGGTAGAGTATTATACTTATATATGGTTTTAATGTTTCATTGATTTCAATATGTCATGCAAAGTATTGTTTTTTTTTTCAATGGAATAAAAAGGGTTTATGTAAATTTATAAAAATTGATTTCTGTATTCCAAAAACACAAACAATTAAAATAAATTTAATAATAATAACAGTGAAAGGGATATTTTGTTGTTATTGTTTAATTTGAAGGTCATTTCCAATTTCAGTATTCCAAAAATTGAAAGGGTAAGGGGTGGGGAATTGTCAAGCTGCATCACTGTTTTTGTTCACCATTATAAGTACTCATAGGACAGTAATAAAATAGGATAAATTTATTTACTTTTTTTTTTTTTGGAAATCTTTTTATCTTTATTTGAATCAATACAATACATCTTACAAGTCGCAAAATAAAAAAAAATATTACAATTGCGAAGTAGTACATCCATATTACCATATATATATATACACAAAAAAGAAAAAAAAAAAGAGGAAGACAAAGCAGGAAAGTAGACATAAAAAAAGGCAAAACATCAAAATAACAGCCCGGGCAAGGGGGAGGAAGAGCAAATTCTCATTTTGATTGGGCACAATTAAAAATGACTTAGTTTGAAAAGCTATTAAGGAGCATACTTACGTTGCGAGTAAATAATAATTGTTAATTTACAAATTTTCAACTTTGTACTTAAAATTGATTCTAGTAATAAATTCAGTTAACACAAGTGAACTGTTATCTAGTTTACTTGCATACACATAGAATTTCATGAAGAGGAGGGTGCAATTAAATTTTCTCACTAGCACCGGACATGTTTGGTGCTTAAAGATAGTGAAGAGCGTTTCTTTTGTATCTGGTTGAAAGTTAGAACCGTTCTGAATGTTAAACCGATTAATGACTTTTCGTGTGAACGTTTTTGTAAATTCACAGTCCATGAAAGTGTGATTTATGTCTGGCTCACCACAGTAGATACAGTCGCTTTCTGTATTTACCCCAGATCTGAAGAGTTCTTTCTTTGTAATGACGATTCTATGGATAAATTTGAATTGAAATTCTTTTAACTTATTTTCTTTGCATATTTTTGAAGCCATTTTAAAGACATCTATCCAATTCTCTCTGTCCATTACTATATCTCTAGTCCATCTTTTCGTGCCAGTGTGAGGGGATATATGTTTCTTAACGAGAAATAGGTGGTAATAATCTCTTGTTCTGTACGCTTCAAAATTGATTTGGATACTTTCGCTCAGTAAAAAAGATTTCCAGTTTTCTCTGAAATTGAAAATCGGATTTTGCCCTAGAATTTGTGCTCTGTTCTTTAAGTACACAGGAATTGCACTTAAGATTTGATAAAACTGGAGAAAGTTTGTTTGACAATGATATGAAGAAGCTGTTGGATCGTGTATATACCTTTAACAAACCACTCCCTTAGAAATATCGGTTTCCTATCAACTAAGATTTCTTTGTTGTTAAAGAGAATGGTGTCGGCTCCTTGATCATAATTGTACAGAGTTTTGATTTCATCAAAGGCAATAAGTATGTCTCTATAGAATGTTGGAAAGTGTCTTAAATATTTGACATCGTAGTTGCATCGAAGCAGGAAATTGAGGCCTCCATGTTTATTAAAGAAATAGTCCGGTACTACTTTCCAGTTGCAGTTATCCCTAAAGAGAAGTCTTTTGATCCATGCAAGTCTGAGCAATTTTATCATAAGCTCAATATCAATCCTCCGTAAACCTCCTGTGGAAAGGTCTTGGTACATGCTAGTTCGTTTTATTTTGTCCTTCTTATTTTTCCAAAGAAAACGAAACATTTTATCTTTTACCATTGGCACTATTTCCTTGGGGACGTTAACATTTGACGTTGAATATATTAAGTTAGACAATCCCAAAGATTTAATTATTAGCACTTTTCCATAAAGTGTTAATCCTCTCGATTTCCAAATATCCAAATTAGTTTGCAGTTTTTGTACTTTCAAATTAAAGTTCATTCTGTTGTTACCTTTTTTGTCATAAGAAACAAAGATTCCTAATAATTTTGTGGGAGTATTCATCCATTTCATCCCTAACGGTTTGGTTCTATTATTCAACCATTTCCCTAGCCAGAATGCTTTTGTTTTCTCTACATTGAGCACTAATCCAGAGAAATTCCCAAAAGTGTTTACAGTTTCCAGGGATTGTTCAACAGAAGCCACATCAGCACAAAATAAGTTGGTATCATCTGCAAATTGGCTTAGTTTAATCTCCGATCCAAAAATTCTGATTCCTTTTATGGTCGAGTTTTGTCTTATTTTGTTTGATAGTATTTCTGCTGTCAGGAAAAACAGATAAGGCGAGAGTGGACATCCTTGTCTGACTCCTCTAGAGGGCTTAAACCAGTTTGTTGCAAAACCATTGTTTAAAGCTGCGCTTTCTATGTCCATGTAAAAGATCTCAATCCATTTTCTTAAGCTATCACCGAAATTGAACAGTTTGAGAGCATTTTGAATACAAGACCATTTCAGGGAGTCAAAAGCTTTTTTAAAATCAACTGATATTAGTATACCTGGAATGTTGTTCACCTGAGTTTGCTCCATAATATCGTTTATTAATCTTATATTTTCTCCAATATATCTTCCTTTTATGAAGCCCGTTTGGTCCGGGTGTACGAGTTTACAGAGCATTGGCTCAATTCGCCTTGCAATGGCCTTTGATGCAATTTCATAGTCCACATTAAGTAAAGTGATGGGTCGCCAATTTTGTAAAAGCAGTAATTCAGCATCATCTTTTGGTAAAAGAGTAATTATGCCCCTACGTTGAGAGACCGATAACCTGCCAAGTTCATATGCTCCATTCAGGCTAGCTAATAGATCTGGTCCTACAAGATCAAAGAAATGCTTATAAAATTCTACGGTAAAACCGTCCTCGCCCGGTGATTTTCCGTTTTCTAATGTGTCCAATGATTTTTTACATTCTTCGTAAGTTAAGGGACCGTCTAAAGCATCTCTTTCTACATCGTCTAGTTTAGGAATTTCCATGTTTTCAGTAAATTTGACTGGCCGAGTAATGTAACCCTTCATTCTGTTGAAATTACAGGAGATATTGCTTCTTTCATCTCCAATAGAATGGTGTATGGTCTTGGCCTCACAACAGCAGAACTCGTCTTGGCTAGGACAAGTGCCATTAGGTATGCTGGAAAGAACGACAAGCCGGCACGGCTGATCAGCATGATGGTGCGTTTCGGAGTAGATTTTCTAAGTATGACACCACTTCACCAAGAGCAACTGCAGGCACTCAGAGAATCAAGTTACACACTGGGAGCGCATGATTGCTTCTACATCTGATGCTGAAGTCGCAAACAGCAGTTCAGACGAGTCTGAGATTTCATTAACCTGGGATGCAGCCGAAGAAATCAAAAGTCTCCCTCAGTATGGCACAGATGAGCACACTCAAACTGTGACGAGACATGTCGACAATCTAGTGCATTGCTACGTGTCAGTACAGAGAACAACTCAGGTAGGGTCTCTTATAATTAAGAGAAAGTTAGTTGGTCACTAGCTGGTTAGTTGGCCTGATGTCCATGGCATGGTGAAATGGACCCCTCAACATAAAATTCCATATGATTGAAAGCTGCCTAAGGAAAGATTGCCTGCTGGCAAATGGTTTCTGGAATGTTTCTTATCTGATTCAAGCCTCGAGTTTCTTTTTCTTCTGTTTTTTTTTGGTTAAGAAATCAGAGCATGAATCATGCAAGTAAATCATTGTGTTCCTCTGGCTAGAAACTATATTTTTATCCACGTGAACATGGCAAACCAAGTATTGTACAATACACTATGAGGGTAACAGCTAATTTAAAAATGGGTTTCCATCAGCAGAACTTGTTGCAACAGTGATTCACAAAGAAATTGGAAATAGTAATTGTTATTATCATCATCATCATCATTGTTACTCATACATACATACATACACGCATACATACATACATATATACATAGTTTATTTGATAAAACAGGTTACAGAATACGCAAGACTGAAGTCCTGTTGTGGACCTGCCTATCTACTTAATATTATAATCATTATAATTACTATTATTCTCACTATTATTGTCACAGTCTGTTGAGGATACTAGCCATAAAGTGTCAATTTTTTTATTAGATCAATCATCGATTAGTTTGATTGCGTGTATAGGTCGATGTTTACGTATGTTTTTTCTAGTTTTCCTATTGGTTTTGAAATCGGATCTTTAGCGTCACTACGCCCATATAAAAGCTTAGCTACCGTTCCCTTTGCCAGAGTTTCGTTCGATTTCGCCTTGGGACTAGTTGTACTTTGATATTCTTCGTTTCGTAACCTTGGCACAAGCGGGACCGATATGTAAGTAATTTTTGTGGTTTTCATTTAATTTGTTTCGATTTAGCTTGTTTTATTTT
>OZ026596.1:36065533-36110533 GCA_964020085.1 Micromussa lordhowensis | reverse complement strand
AATCGGCCGCAAATGTTGATTTGTTATATAATTTCGAGTAGTTTTTAATGTAGTTTATAATAATTTGTTAATGTCAATTTGCGTTGCTCGTTGTGATTTTGTCGCGTTATCGAGGCAGACACGCACATTGTTACACGCCCCTTGATCTTATGTTGTGCGACATTTCAAGTAAAACAAATTCGTTGTATTGTATTTCAGTTTACGATCATTACTCTTGATGCATTAAATCGTCGTTAACCGTCAACTTGGTTTTCTGTGATTAATCATTGCTACCTCGACGACCCGTAAAATAGTCCCGACAACTTGAAAACACGCCTTAAGTGACACCTTGGAGTCTTTACTCATTAGTCAAGTCGCCGCAAGCGTTACACAGTCATTGTTACAATTACAGGAACTGCAAGTCAGCCAAGAAATAGCAGAATCGAGACGTAGCGGTAGCTCACGCATGACACAACAGAGAAAACAGCCACGCCCCAGGCGAGTAGTGTCTAGCACTTCGCAGATGTCAACCGCTCCAGCAACTGCGAGTGCTTCTACAGCTCCGAGTGGATCTACAAATGCAGCCAACCAAGCAGAAGGCAATGCTGATCAACAGCAGGAAAGACCTTTGGAGATAGCACGGCCACCCAGTGGATGTGAACTTCTGCTGCAAATGGCAGGAATCGTAGCCAGTCGTATCCTCAGCGAACAGTCCCTCGAGAGACTCAAGCAGTTCCTAACTAACAACCAACCTTGTGACCCAGCAGAGGTAAGCTGAAAATTGAAAAGGCATTAAAGTTGTAAAAAATGTGAGGCATTTGATGATGATATACTGTGTACTTGTAATACTATTGTTTATGTTGAATTTACTGTCCCCACTATAAGAAGTGGTCGCTAACTTTGCAATGCAGAGCAGCTAAGTTGAATATTAATGTCATTACTATCCATAAAATGTCATCGACCTCAACAGAGATTTCAGTTACCTTGTAAACTAAGTAGTTGTCTTACCAATCCAGCTATCAATTATGCATTATTTATGGGCTAACACTCACCTGTTCTTCTTCTGATGTAGATAGCAAATGCAACACGAAGAGTCAGAGAAACCCTAGAGGAGGCCAGACCAAAAGTAGCACAAGAACAGTGCTTGAAGGAGTGTGGAGAACAAGTCCAGCGTGGGATGAGAGAAGTATGGAGGGTTCGGAAGAATGACTGTATGTGCACTGCACGAGCTGTAAGCCATCCTTCACAAGGCGACAGGGACAGCGACTGTCCGTTCTGTGTCTGTGTTGAAGATGGAGCAGACATCACCACAGTGACCGAGAAATGTCAGAACGAGGCAGAGTGCCATGTTTGCACCATGATGAACCAGCTCGACTTAAAAATGCTGACAGGGCTTGGAATGAAGCGTAACAAAAAACTGACCGCCATGTTACAACTAGCACCATCAATTGCACGGTCTTTGAACTCTGGTGAGGACCCCGAGGATAGGAGGCAGGTGCTATACCTGTCCATCTGTTGTTTGAGAATTGTACAGATTACTATAGTACATTTGGATCACTGACAGAATTTGTGTTTCATCAGTAGTAATTTATTTACTTATACTTATAGATCTTTCATGTTGAAAAAGTACATACAGACAAGTTCATAATATATGGTAATAAGTATTATCTTTGTTCGAGGTTCTAATTTTTCATTTTGTAATATCAATATTTTATTGAAAATATCTCACTTTTCAGTAGTATCAAAAAGGTGTGTAAAATAAATAAAAAAATTAGGTAGAGTATTATACTTATATATGGTTTTAATGTTTCATTGATTTCAATATGTCATGCAAAGTATTGTTTTTTTTTTCAATGGAATAAAAAGGGTTTATGTAAATTTATAAAAATTGATTTCTGTATTCCAAAAACACAAACAATTAAAATAAATTTAATAATAATAACAGTGAAAGGGATATTTTGTTGTTATTGTTTAATTTGAAGGTCATTTCCAATTTCAGTATTCCAAAAATTGAAAGGGTAAGGGGTGGGGAATTGTCAAGCTGCATCACTGTTTTTTGTTCACCATTATAAGTACTCATAGGACAGTAATAAAATAGGATAAATTTATTTACTTTTTTTTTTTTTGGAAATCTTTTTATCTTTATTTGAATCAATACAATACATCTTACAAGTCGCAAAATAAAAAAAAAATATTACAATTGCGAAGTAGTACATCCATATTACCATATATATATATATACACAAAAAAGAAAAAAAAAAAGAGGAAGACAAAGCAGGAAAGTAGACATAAAAAAAGGCAAAACATCAAAATAACAGCCCGGGCAAGGGGGAGGAAGAGCAAATTCTCATTTTGATTGGGCACAATTAAAAATGACTTAGTTTGAAAAGCTATTAAGGAGCATACTTACGTTGCGAGTAAATAATAATTGTTAATTTACAAATTTTCAACTTTGTACTTAAAATTGATTCTAGTAATAAATTCAGTTAACACAAGTGAACTGTTATCTAGTTTACTTGCATACACATAGAATTTCATGAAGAGGAGGGTGCAATTAAATTTTCTCACTAGCACCGGACATGTTTGGTGCTTAAAGATAGTGAAGAGCGTTTCTTTTGTATCTGGTTGAAAGTTAGAACCGTTCTGAATGTTAAACCGATTAATGACTTTTCGTGTGAACGTTTTTGTAAATTCACAGTCCATGAAAGTGTGATTTATGTCTGGCTCACCACAGTAGATACAGTCGCTTTCTGTATTTACCCCAGATCTGAAGAGTTCTTTCTTTGTAATGACGATTCTATGGATAAATTTGAATTGAAATTCTTTTAACTTATTTTCTTTGCATATTTTTGAAGCCATTTTAAAGACATCTATCCAATTCTCTCTGTCCATTACTATATCTCTAGTCCATCTTTTCGTGCCAGTGTGAGGGGATATATGTTTCTTAACGAGAAATAGGTGGTAATAATCTCTTGTTCTGTACGCTTCAAAATTGATTTGGATACTTTCGCCCAGTAAAAAAGATTTCCAGTTTTCTCTGAAATTGAAAATCGGATTTTGCCCTAGAATTTGTGCTCTGTTCTTTAAGTACACAGGAATTGCACTTAAGATTTGATAAAACTGGAGAAAGTTTGTTTGACAATGATATGAAGAAGCTGTTGGATCGTGTATATACCTTTAACAAACCACTCCCTTAGAAATATCGGTTTCCTATCAACTAAGATTTCTTTGTTGTTAAAGAGAATGGTGTCGGCTCCTTGATCATAATTGTACAGAGTTTTGATTTCATCAAAGGCAATAAGTATGTCTCTATAGAATGTTGGAAAGTGTCTTAAATATTTGACATCGTAGTTGCATCGAAGCAGGAAATTGAGGCCTCCATGTTTATTAAAGAAATAGTCCGGTACTACTTTCCAGTTGCAGTTATCCCTAAAGAGAAGTCTTTTGATCCATGCAAGTCTGAGCAATTTTATCATAAGCTCAATATCAATCCTCCGTAAACCTCCTGTGGAAAGGTCTTGGTACATGCTAGTTCGTTTTATTTTGTCCTTCTTATTTTTCCAAAGAAAACGAAACATTTTATCTTTTACCATTGGCACTATTTCCTTGGGGACGTTAACATTTGACGTTGAATATATTAAGTTAGACAATCCCAAAGATTTAATTATTAGCACTTTTCCATAAAGTGTTAATCCTCTCGATTTCCAAATATCCAAATTAGTTTGCAGTTTTTGTACTTTCAAATTAAAGTTCATTCTGTTGTTACCTTTTTTGTCATAAGAAACAAAGATTCCTAATAATTTTGTGGGAGTATTCATCCATTTCATCCCTAACGGTTTGGTTCTATTATTCAACCATTTCCCTAGCCAGAATGCTTTTGTTTTCTCTACATTGAGCACTAATCCAGAGAAATTCCCAAAAGTGTTTACAGTTTCCAGGGATTGTTCAACAGAAGCCACATCAGCACAAAATAAGTTGGTATCATCTGCAAATTGGCTTAGTTTAATCTCCGATCCAAAAATTCTGATTCCTTTTATGGTCGAGTTTTGTCTTATTTTGTTTGATAGTATTTCTGCTGTCAGGAAAAACAGATAAGGCGAGAGTGGACATCCTTGTCTGACTCCTCTAGAGGGCTTAAACCAGTTTGTTGCAAAACCATTGTTTAAAGCTGCGCTTTCTATGTCCATGTAAAAGATCTCAATCCATTTTCTTAAGCTATCACCGAAATTGAACAGTTTGAGAGCATTTTGAATACAAGACCATTTCAGGGAGTCAAAAGCTTTTTTAAAATCAACTGATATTAGTATACCTGGAATGTTGTTCACCTGAGTTTGCTCCATAATATCGTTTATTAATCTTATATTTTCTCCAATATATCTTCCTTTTATGAAGCCCGTTTGGTCCGGGTGTACGAGTTTACAGAGCATTGGCTCAATTCGCCTTGCAATGGCCTTTGATGCAATTTCATAGTCCACATTAAGTAAAGTGATGGGTCGCCAATTTTGTAAAAGCAGTAATTCAGCATCATCTTTTGGTAAAAGAGTAATTATGCCCCTACGTTGAGAGACCGATAACCTGCCAAGTTCATATGCTCCATTCAGGCTAGCTAATAGATCTGGTCCTACAAGATCAAAGAAATGCTTATAAAATTCTACGGTAAAACCGTCCTCGCCCGGTGATTTTCCGTTTTCTAATGTGTCCAATGATTTTTTACATTCTTCGTAAGTTAAGGGACCGTCTAAAGCATCTCTTTCTACATCGTCTAGTTTAGGAATTTCCATGTTTTCAGTAAATTTGACTGGCCGAGTAATGTAACCCTTCATTCTGTTGAAATTACAGGAGATATTGCTTCTTTCATCTCCAATAGAATGGTGTATGGTCTTGGCCTCACAACAGCAGAACTCGTCTTGGCTAGGACAAGTGCCATTAGGTATGCTGGAAAGAACGACAAGCCGGCACGGCTGATCAGCATGATGGTGCGTTTCGGAGTAGATTTTCTAAGTATGACACCACTTCACCAAGAGCAACTGCAGGCACTCAGAGAATCAAGTTACACACTGGGAGCGCATGATTGCTTCTACATCTGATGCTGAAGTCGCAAACAGCAGTTCAGACGAGTCTGAGATTTCATTAACCTGGGATGCAGCCGAAGAAATCAAAAGTCTCCCTCAGTATGGCACAGATGAGCACACTCAAACTGTGACGAGACATGTCGACAATCTAGTGCATTGCTACGTGTCAGTACAGAGAACAACTCAGGTAGGGTCTCTTATAATTAAGAGAAAGTTAGTTGGTCACTAGCTGGTTAGTTGGCCTGATGTCCATGGCATGGTGAAATGGACCCCTCAACATAAAATTCCATATGATTGAAAGCTGCCTAAGGAAAGATTGCCTGCTGGCAAATGGTTTCTGGAATGTTTCTTATCTGATTCAAGCCTCGAGTTTCTTTTTCTTCTGTTTTTTTTTGGTTAAGAAATCAGAGCATGAATCATGCAAGTAAATCATTGTGTTCCTCTGGCTAGAAACTATATTTTTATCCACGTGAACATGGCAAACCAAGTATTGTACAATACACTATGAGGGTAACAGCTAATTTAAAAATGGGTTTCCATCAGCAGAACTTGTTGCAACAGTGATTCACAAAGAAATTGGAAATAGTAATTGTTATTATCATCATCATCATCATTGTTACTCATACATACATACATACACGCATACATACATACATATATACATAGTTTATTTGATAAAACAGGTTACAGAATACGCAAGACTGAAGTCCTGTTGTGGACCTGCCTATCTACTTAATATTATAATCATTATAATTACTATTATTCTCACTATTATTGTCACAGTCATTGTTACAATTACAGGAACTGCAAGTCAGCCAAGAAATAGCAGAATCGAGACGTAGCGGTAGCTCACGCATGACACAACAGAGAAAACAGCCACGCCCCAGGCGAGTAGTGTCTAGCACTTCGCAGATGTCAACCGCTCCAGCAACTGCGAGTGCTTCTACAGCTCCGAGTGGATCTACAAATGCAGCCAACCAAGCAGAAGGCAATGCTGATCAACAGCAGGAAAGACCTTTGGAGATAGCACGGCCACCCAGTGGATGTGAACTTCTGCTGCAAATGGCAGGAATCGTAGCCAGTCGTATCCTCAGCGAACAGTCCCTCGAGAGACTCAAGCAGTTCCTAACTAACAACCAACCTTGTGACCCAGCAGAGGTAAGCTGAAAATTGAAAAGGCATTAAAGTTGTAAAAAATGTGAGGCATTTGATGATGATATACTGTGTACTTGTAATACTATTGTTTATGTTGAATTTACTGTCCCCACTATAAGAAGTGGTCGCTAACTTTGCAATGCAGAGCAGCTAAGTTGAATATTAATGTCATTACTATCCATAAAATGTCATCGACCTCAACAGAGATTTCAGTTACCTTGTAAACTAAGTAGTTGTCTTACCAATCCAGCTATCAATTATGCATTATTTATGGGCTAACACTCACCTGTTCTTCTTCTGATGTAGATAGCAAATGCAACACGAAGAGTCAGAGAAACCCTAGAGGAGGCCAGACAAAAAGTAGCACAAGAACAGTGCTTGAAGGAGTGTGGAGAACAAGTCCAGCGTGGGATGAGAGAAGTATGGAGGGTTCGGAAGAATGACTGTATGTGCACTGCACGAGCTGTAAGCCATCCTTCACAAGGCGACAGGGACAGCGACTGTCCGTTCTGTGTCTGTGTTGAAGATGGAGCAGACATCACCACAGTGACCGAGAAATGTCAGAACGAGGCAGAGTGCCATGTTTGCACCATGATGAACCAGCTCGACTTAAAAATGCTGACAGGGCTTGGAATGAAGCGTAACAAAAAACTGACCGCCATGTTACAACTAGCACCATCAATTGCACGGTCTTTGAACTCTGGTGAGGACCCCGAGGATAGGAGGCAGGTGCTATACCTGTCCATCTGTTGTTTGAGAATTGTACAGATTACTATAGTACATTTGGATCACTGACAGAATTTGTGTTTCATCAGTAGTAATTTATTTACTTATACTTATAGATCTTTCATGTTGAAAAAGTACATACAGACAAGTTCATAATATATGGTAATAAGTATTATCTTTGTTCGAGGTTCTAATTTTTCATTTTGTAATATCAATATTTTATTGAAAATATCTCACTTTTCAGTAGTATCAAAAAGGTGTGTAAAATAAATAAAAAAATTAGGTAGAGTATTATACTTATATATGGTTTTAATGTTTCATTGATTTCAATATGTCATGCAAAGTATTGTTTTTTTTTCAATGGAATAAAAAGGGTTTATGTAAATTTATAAAAATTGATTTCTGTATTCCAAAAACACAAACAATTAAAATAAATTTAATAATAATAACAGTGAAAGGGATATTTTGTTGTTATTGTTTAATTTGAAGGTCATTTCCAATTTCAGTATTCCAAAAATTGAAAGGGTAAGGGGTGGGGAATTGTCAAGCTGCATCACTGTTTTTTGTTCACCATTATAAGTACTCATAGGACAGTAATAAAATAGGATAAATTTATTTACTTTTTTTTTTTTTGGAAATCTTTTTATCTTTATTTGAATCAATACAATACATCTTACAAGTCGCAAAATAAAAAAAAAATATTACAATTGCGAAGTAGTACATCCATATTACCATATATATATATACACAAAAAAGAAAAAAAAAAAGAGGAAGACAAAGCAGGAAAGTAGACATAAAAAAAGGCAAAACATCAAAATAACAGCCCGGGCAAGGGGGAGGAAGAGCAAATTCTCATTTTGATTGGGCACAATTAAAAATGACTTAGTTTGAAAAGCTATTAAGGAGCATACTTACGTTGCGAGTAAATAATAATTGTTAATTTACAAATTTTCAACTTTGTACTTAAAATTGATTCTAGTAATAAATTCAGTTAACACAAGTGAACTGTTATCTAGTTTACTTGCATACACATAGAATTTCATGAAGAGGAGGGTGCAATTAAATTTTCTCACTAGCACCGGACATGTTTGGTGCTTAAAGATAGTGAAGAGCGTTTCTTTTGTATCTGGTTGAAAGTTAGAACCGTTCTGAATGTTAAACCGATTAATGACTTTTCGTGTGAACGTTTTTGTAAATTCACAGTCCATGAAAGTGTGATTTATGTCTGGCTCACCACAGTAGATACAGTCGCTTTCTGTATTTACCCCAGATCTGAAGAGTTCTTTCTTTGTAATGACGATTCTATGGATAAATTTGAATTGAAATTCTTTTAACTTATTTTCTTTGCATATTTTTGAAGCCATTTTAAAGACATCTATCCAATTCTCTCTGTCCATTACTATATCTCTAGTCCATCTTTTCGTGCCAGTGTGAGGGGATATATGTTTCTTAACGAGAAATAGGTGGTAATAATCTCTTGTTCTGTACGCTTCAAAATTGATTTGGATACTTTCGCTCAGTAAAAAAGATTTCCAGTTTTCTCTGAAATTGAAAATCGGATTTTGCCCTAGAATTTGTGCTCTGTTCTTTAAGTACACAGGAATTGCACTTAAGATTTGATAAAACTGGAGAAAGTTTGTTTGACAATGATATGAAGAAGCTGTTGGATCGTGTATATACCTTTAACAAACCACTCCCTTAGAAATATCGGTTTCCTATCAACTAAGATTTCTTTGTTGTTAAAGAGAATGGTGTCGGCTCCTTGATCATAATTGTACAGAGTTTTGATTTCATCAAAGGCAATAAGTATGTCTCTATAGAATGTTGGAAAGTGTCTTAAATATTTGACATCGTAGTTGCATCGAAGCAGGAAATTGAGGCCTCCATGTTTATTAAAGAAATAGTCCGGTACTACTTTCCAGTTGCAGTTATCCCTAAAGAGAAGTCTTTTGATCCATGCAAGTCTGAGCAATTTTATCATAAGCTCAATATCAATCCTCCGTAAACCTCCTGTGGAAAGGTCTTGGTACATGCTAGTTCGTTTTATTTTGTCCTTCTTATTTTTCCAAAGAAAACGAAACATTTTATCTTTTACCATTGGCACTATTTCCTTGGGGACGTTAACATTTGACGTTGAATATATTAAGTTAGACAATCCCAAAGATTTAATTATTAGCACTTTTCCATAAAGTGTTAATCCTCTCGATTTCCAAATATCCAAATTAGTTTGCAGTTTTTGTACTTTCAAATTAAAGTTCATTCTGTTGTTACCTTTTTTGTCATAAGAAACAAAGATTCCTAATAATTTTGTGGGAGTATTCATCCATTTCATCCCTAACGGTTTGGTTCTATTATTCAACCATTTCCCTAGCCAGAATGCTTTTGTTTTCTCTACATTGAGCACTAATCCAGAGAAATTCCCAAAAGTGTTTACAGTTTCCAGGGATTGTTCAACAGAAGCCACATCAGCACAAAATAAGTTGGTATCATCTGCAAATTGGCTTAGTTTAATCTCCGATCCAAAAATTCTGATTCCTTTTATGGTCGAGTTTTGTCTTATTTTGTTTGATAGTATTTCTGCTGTCAGGAAAAACAGATAAGGCGAGAGTGGACATCCTTGTCTGACTCCTCTAGAGGGCTTAAACCAGTTTGTTGCAAAACCATTGTTTAAAGCTGCGCTTTCTATGTCCATGTAAAAGATCTCAATCCATTTTCTTAAGCTATCACCGAAATTGAACAGTTTGAGAGCATTTTGAATACAAGACCATTTCAGGGAGTCAAAAGCTTTTTTAAAATCAACTGATATTAGTATACCTGGAATGTTGTTCACCTGAGTTTGCTCCATAATATCGTTTATTAATCTTATATTTTCTCCAATATATCTTCCTTTTATGAAGCCCGTTTGGTCCGGGTGTACGAGTTTACAGAGCATTGGCTCAATTCGCCTTGCAATGGCCTTTGATGCAATTTCATAGTCCACATTAAGTAAAGTGATGGGTCGCCAATTTTGTAAAAGCAGTAATTCAGCATCATCTTTTGGTAAAAGAGTAATTATGCCCCTACGTTGAGAGACCGATAACCTGCCAAGTTCATATGCTCCATTCAGGCTAGCTAATAGATCTGGTCCTACAAGATCAAAGAAATGCTTATAAAATTCTACGGTAAAACCGTCCTCGCCCGGTGATTTTCCGTTTTCTAATGTGTCCAACGATTTTTTACATTCTTCGTAAGTTAAGGGACCGTCTAAAGCATCTCTTTCTACATCGTCTAGTTTAGGAATTTCCATGTTTTCAGTAAATTTGACTGGCCGAGTAATGTAACCCTTCATTCTGTTGAAATTACAGGAGATATTGCTTCTTTCATCTCCAATAGAATGGTGTATGGTCTTGGCCTCACAACAGCAGAACTCGTCTTGGCTAGGACAAGTGCCATTAGGTATGCTGGAAAGAACGACAAGCCGGCGCGGCTGATCAGCATGATGGTGCGTTTCGGAGTAGATTTTCTAAGTATGACACCACTTCACCAAGAGCAACTGCAGGCACTCAGAGAATCAAGTTACACACTGGGAGCGCATGATTGCTTCTACATCTGATGCTGAAGTCGCAAACAGCAGTTCAGACGAGTCTGAGATTTCATTAACCTGGGATGCAGCCGAAGAAATCAAAAGTCTCCCTCAGTATGGCACAGATGAGCACACTCAAACTGTGACGAGACATGTCGACAATCTAGTGCATTGCTACGTGTCAGTACAGAGAACAACTCAGGTAGGGTCTCTTATAATTAAGAGAAAGTTAGTTGGTCACTAGCTGGTTAGTTGGCCTGATGTCCATGGCATGGTGAAATGGACCCCTCAACATAAAATTCCATATGATTGAAAGCTGCCTAAGGAAAGATTGCCTGCTGGCAAATGGTTTCTGGAATGTTTCTTATCTGATTCAAGCCTCGAGTTTCTTTTTCTTCTGTTTTTTTTTTGGTTAAGAAATCAGAGCATGAATCATGCAAGTAAATCATTGTGTTCCTCTGGCTAGAAACTATATTTTTATCCACGTGAACATGGCAAACCAAGTATTGTACAATACACTATGAGGGTAACAGCTAATTTAAAAATGGGTTTCCATCAGCAGAACTTGTTGCAACAGTGATTCACAAAGAAATTGGAAATAGTAATTGTTATTATCATCATCATCATCATTGTTACTCATACATACATACATACACGCATACATACATACATATATACATAGTTTATTTGATAAAACAGGTTACAGAATACGCAAGACTGAAGTCCTGTTGTGGACCTGCCTATCTACTTAATATTATAATCATTATAATTACTATTATTCTCACTATTATTGTCACAGTCATTGTTACAATTACAGGAACTGCAAGTCAGCCAAGAAATAGCAGAATCGAGACGTAGCGGTAGCTCACGCATGACACAACAGAGAAAACAGCCACGCCCCAGGCGAGTAGTGTCTAGCACTTCGCAGATGTCAACCGCTCCAGCAACTGCGAGTGCTTCTACAGCTCCGAGTGGATCTACAAATGCAGCCAACCAAGCAGAAGGCAATGCTGATCAACAGCAGGAAAGACCTTTGGAGATAGCACGGCCACCCAGTGGATGTGAACTTCTGCTGCAAATGGCAGGAATCGTAGCCAGTCGTATCCTCAGCGAACAGTCCCTCGAGAGACTCAAGCAGTTCCTAACTAACAACCAACCTTGTGACCCAGCAGAGGTAAGCTGAAAATTGAAAAGGCATTAAAGTTGTAAAAAATGTGAGGCATTTGATGATGATATACTGTGTACTTGTAATACTATTGTTTATGTTGAATTTACTGTCCCCACTATAAGAAGTGGTCGCTAACTTTGCAATGCAGAGCAGCTAAGTTGAATATTAATGTCATTACTATCCATAAAATGTCATCGACCTCAACAGAGATTTCAGTTACCTTGTAAACTAAGTAGTTGTCTTACCAATCCAGCTATCAATTATGCATTATTTATGGGCTAACACTCACCTGTTCTTCTTCTGATGTAGATAGCAAATGCAACACGAAGAGTCAGAGAAACCCTAGAGGAGGCCAGACAAAAAGTAGCACAAGAACAGTGCTTGAAGGAGTGTGGAGAACAAGTCCAGCGTGGGATGAGAGAAGTATGGAGGGTTCGGAAGAATGACTGTATGTGCACTGCACGAGCTGTAAGCCATCCTTCACAAGGCGACAGGGACAGCGACTGTCCGTTCTGTGTCTGTGTTGAAGATGGAGCAGACATCACCACAGTGACCGAGAAATGTCAGAACGAGGCAGAGTGCCATGTTTGCACCATGATGAACCAGCTCGACTTAAAAATGCTGACAGGGCTTGGAATGAAGCGTAACAAAAAACTGACCGCCATGTTACAACTAGCACCATCAATTGCACGGTCTTTGAACTCTGGTGAGGACCCCGAGGATAGGAGGCAGGTGCTATACCTGTCCATCTGTTGTTTGAGAATTGTACAGATTACTATAGTACATTTGGATCACTGACAGAATTTGTGTTTCATCAGTAGTAATTTATTTACTTATACTTATAGATCTTTCATGTTGAAAAAGTACATACAGACAAGTTCATAATATATGGTAATAAGTATTATCTTTGTTCGAGGTTCTAATTTTTCATTTTGTAATATCAATATTTTATTGAAAATATCTCACTTTTCAGTAGTATCAAAAAGGTGTGTAAAATAAATAAAAAAATTAGGTAGAGTATTATACTTATATATGGTTTTAATGTTTCATTGATTTCAATATGTCATGCAAAGTATTGTTTTTTTTTCAATGGAATAAAAAGGGTTTATGTAAATTTATAAAAATTGATTTCTGTATTCCAAAAACACAAACAATTAAAATAAATTTAATAATAATAACAGTGAAAGGGATATTTTGTTGTTATTGTTTAATTTGAAGGTCATTTCCAATTTCAGTATTCCAAAAATTGAAAGGGTAAGGGGTGGGGAATTGTCAAGCTGCATCACTGTTTTTTGTTCACCATTATAAGTACTCATAGGACAGTAATAAAATAGGATAAATTTATTTACTTTTTTTTTTTTTGGAAATCTTTTTATCTTTATTTGAATCAATACAATACATCTTACAAGTCGCAAAATAAAAAAAAAATATTACAATTGCGAAGTAGTACATCCATATTACCATATATATATATACACAAAAAAGAAAAAAAAAAAGAGGAAGACAAAGCAGGAAAGTAGACATAAAAAAAGGCAAAACATCAAAATAACAGCCCGGGCAAGGGGGAGGAAGAGCAAATTCTCATTTTGATTGGGCACAATTAAAAATGACTTAGTTTGAAAAGCTATTAAGGAGCATACTTACGTTGCGAGTAAATAATAATTGTTAATTTACAAATTTTCAACTTTGTACTTAAAATTGATTCTAGTAATAAATTCAGTTAACACAAGTGAACTGTTATCTAGTTTACTTGCATACACATAGAATTTCATGAAGAGGAGGGTGCAATTAAATTTTCTCACTAGCACCGGACATGTTTGGTGCTTAAAGATAGTGAGCGTTTCTTTTGTATCTGGTTGAAAGTTAGAACCGTTCTGAATGTTAAACCGATTAATGACTTTTTGTGTGAACGTTTTTGTAAATTCACAGTCCATGAAAGTGTGATTTATGTCTGGCTCACCACAGTAGATACAGTCGCTTTCTGTATTTACCCCAGATCTGAAGAGTTCTTTCTTTGTAATGACGATTCTATGGATAAATTTGAATTGAAATTCTTTTAACTTATTTTCTTTGCATATTTTTGAAGCCATTTTAAAGACATCTATCCAATTCTCTCTGTCCATTACTATATCTCTAGTCCATCTTTTCGTGCCAGTGTGAGGGGATATATGTTTCTTAACGAGAAATAGGTGGTAATAATCTCTTGTTCTGTACGCTTCAAAATTGATTTGGATACTTTCGCTCAGTAAAAAAGATTTCCAGTTTTCTCTGAAATTGAAAATCGGATTTTGCCCTAGAATTTGTGCTCTGTTCTTTAAGTACACAGGAATTGCACTTAAGATTTGATAAAACTGGAGAAAGTTTGTTTGACAATGATATGAAGAAGCTGTTGGATCGTGTATATACCTTTAACAAACCACTCCCTTAGAAATATCGGTTTCCTATCAACTAAGATTTCTTTGTTGTTAAAGAGAATGGTGTCGGCTCCTTGATCATAATTGTACAGAGTTTTGATTTCATCAAAGGCAATAAGTATGTCTCTATAGAATGTTGGAAAGTGTCTTAAATATTTGACATCGTAGTTGCATCGAAGCAGGAAATTGAGGCCTCCATGTTTATTAAAGAAATAGTCCGGTACTACTTTCCAGTTGCAGTTATCCCTAAAGAGAAGTCTTTTGATCCATGCAAGTCTGAGCAATTTTATCATAAGCTCAATATCAATCCTCCGTAAACCTCCTGTGGAAAGGTCTTGGTACATGCTAGTTCGTTTTATTTTGTCCTTCTTATTTTTCCAAAGAAAACGAAACATTTTATCTTTTACCATTGGCACTATTTCCTTGGGGACGTTAACATTTGACGTTGAATATATTAAGTTAGACAATCCCAAAGATTTAATTATTAGCACTTTTCCATAAAGTGTTAATCCTCTCGATTTCCAAATATCCAAATTAGTTTGCAGTTTTTGTACTTTCAAATTAAAGTTCATTCTGTTGTTACCTTTTTTGTCATAAGAAACAAAGATTCCTAATAATTTTGTGGGAGTATTCATCCATTTCATCCCTAACGGTTTGGTTCTATTATTCAACCATTTCCCTAGCCAGAATGCTTTTGTTTTCTCTACATTGAGCACTAATCCAGAGAAATTCCCAAAAGTGTTTACAGTTTCCAGGGATTGTTCAACAGAAGCCACATCAGCACAAAATAAGTTGGTATCATCTGCAAATTGGCTTAGTTTAATCTCCGATCCAAAAATTCTGATTCCTTTTATGGTCGAGTTTTGTCTTATTTTGTTTGATAGTATTTCTGCTGTCAGGAAAAACAGATAAGGCGAGAGTGGACATCCTTGTCTGACTCCTCTAGAGGGCTTAAACCAGTTTGTTGCAAAACCATTGTTTAAAGCTGCGCTTTCTATGTCCATGTAAAAGATCTCAATCCATTTTCTTAAGCTATCACCGAAATTGAACAGTTTGAGAGCATTTTGAATACAAGACCATTTCAGGGAGTCAAAAGCTTTTTTAAAATCAACTGATATTAGTATACCTGGAATGTTGTTCACCTGAGTTTGCTCCATAATATCGTTTATTAATCTTATATTTTCTCCAGTATATCTTCCTTTTATGAAGCCCGTTTGGTCCGGGTGTACGAGTTTACAGAGCATTGGCTCAATTCGCCTTGCAATGGCCTTTGATGCAATTTCATAGTCCACATTAAGTAAAGTGATGGGTCGCCAATTTTGTAAAAGCAGTAATTCAGCATCATCTTTTGGTAAAAGAGTAATTATGCCCCTACGTTGAGAGACCGATAACCTGCCAAGTTCATATGCTCCATTCAGGCTAGCTAATAGATCTGGTCCTACAAGATCAAAGAAATGCTTATAAAATTCTACGGTAAAACCGTCCTCGCCCGGTGATTTTCCGTTTTCTAATGTGTCCAATGATTTTTTACATTCTTCGTAAGTTAAGGGACCGTCTAAAGCATCTCTTTCTACATCGTCTAGTTTAGGAATTTCCATGTTTTCAGTAAATTTGACTGGCCGAGTAATGTAACCCTTCATTCTGTTGAAATTACAGGAGATATTGCTTCTTTCATCTCCAATAGAATGGTGTATGGTCTTGGCCTCACAACAGCAGAACTCGTCTTGGCTAGGACAAGTGCCATTAGGTATGCTGGAAAGAACGACAAGCCGGCACGGCTGATCAGCATGATGGTGCGTTTCGGAGTAGATTTTCTAAGTATGACACCACTTCACCAAGAGCAACTGCAGGCACTCAGAGAATCAAGTTACACACTGGGAGCGCATGATTGCTTCTACATCTGATGCTGAAGTCGCAAACAGCAGTTCAGACGAGTCTGAGATTTCATTAACCTGGGATGCAGCCGAAGAAATCAAAAGTCTCCCTCAGTATGGCACAGATGAGCACACTCAAACTGTGACGAGACATGTCGACAATCTAGTGCATTGCTACGTGTCAGTACAGAGAACAACTCAGGTAGGGTCTCTTATAATTAAGAGAAAGTTAGTTGGTCACTAGCTGGTTAGTTGGCCTGATGTCCATGGCATGGTGAAATGGACCCCTCAACATAAAATTCCATATGATTGAAAGCTGCCTAAGGAAAGATTGCCTGCTGGCAAATGGTTTCTGGAATGTTTCTTATCTGATTCAAGCCTCGAGTTTCTTTTTCTTCTGTTTTTTTTTGGTTAAGAAATCAGAGCATGAATCATGCAAGTAAATCATTGTGTTCCTCTGGCTAGAAACTATATTTTTATCCACGTGAACATGGCAAACCAAGTATTGTACAATACACTATGAGGGTAACAGCTAATTTAAAAATGGGTTTCCATCAGCAGAACTTGTTGCAACAGTGATTCACAAAGAAATTGGAAATAGTAATTGTTATTATCATCATCATCATCATTGTTACTCATACATACATACATACACGCATACATACATACATATATACATAGTTTATTTGATAAAACAGGTTACAGAATACGCAAGACTGAAGTCCTGTTGTGGACCTGCCTATCTACTTAATATTATAATCATTATAATTACTATTATTCTCACTATTATTGTCACAGTCATTGTTACAATTACAGGAACTGCAAGTCAGCCAAGAAATAGCAGAATCGAGACGTAGCGGTAGCTCACGCATGACACAACAGAGAAAACAGCCACGCCCCAGGCGAGTAGTGTCTAGCACTTCGCAGATGTCAACCGCTCCAGCAACTGCGAGTGCTTCTACAGCTCCGAGTGGATCTACAAATGCAGCCAACCAAGCAGAAGGCAATGCTGATCAACAGCAGGAAAGACCTTTGGAGATAGCACGGCCACCCAGTGGATGTGAACTTCTGCTGCAAATGGCAGGAATCGTAGCCAGTCGTATCCTCAGCGAACAGTCCCTCGAGAGACTCAAGCAGTTCCTAACTAACAACCAACCTTGTGACCCAGCAGAGGTAAGCTGAAAATTGAAAAGGCATTAAAGTTGTAAAAAATGTGAGGCATTTGATGATGATATACTGTGTACTTGTAATACTATTGTTTATGTTGAATTTACTGTCCCCACTATAAGAAGTGGTCGCTAACTTTGCAATGCAGAGCAGCTAAGTTGAATATTAATGTCATTACTATCCATAAAATGTCATCGACCTCAACAGAGATTTCAGTTACCTTGTAAACTAAGTAGTTGTCTTACCAATCCAGCTATCAATTATGCATTATTTATGGGCTAACACTCACCTGTTCTTCTTCTGATGTAGATAGCAAATGCAACACGAAGAGTCAGAGAAACCCTAGAGGAGGCCAGACAAAAAGTAGCACAAGAACAGTGCTTGAAGGAGTGTGGAGAACAAGTCCAGCGTGGGATGAGAGAAGTATGGAGGGTTCGGAAGAATGACTGTATGTGCACTGCACGAGCTGTAAGCCATCCTTCACAAGGCGACAGGGACAGCGACTGTCCGTTCTGTGTCTGTGTTGAAGATGGAGCAGACATCACCACAGTGACCGAGAAATGTCAGAACGAGGCAGAGTGCCATGTTTGCACCATGATGAACCAGCTCGACTTAAAAATGCTGACAGGGCTTGGAATGAAGCGTAACAAAAAACTGACCGCCATGTTACAACTAGCACCATCAATTGCACGGTCTTTGAACTCTGGTGAGGACCCCGAGGATAGGAGGCAGGTGCTATACCTGTCCATCTGTTGTTTGAGAATTGTACAGATTACTATAGTACATTTGGATCACTGACAGAATTTGTGTTTCATCAGTAGTAATTTATTTACTTATACTTATAGATCTTTCATGTTGAAAAAGTACATACAGACAAGTTCATAATATATGGTAATAAGTATTATCTTTGTTCGAGGTTCTAATTTTTCATTTTGTAATATCAATATTTTATTGAAAATATCTCACTTTTCAGTAGTATCAAAAAGGTGTGTAAAATAAATAAAAAAATTAGGTAGAGTATTATACTTATATATGGTTTTAATGTTTCATTGATTTCAATATGTCATGCAAAGTATTGTTTTTTTTTCAATGGAATAAAAAGGGTTTATGTAAATTTATAAAAATTGATTTCTGTATTCCAAAAACACAAACAATTAAAATAAATTTAATAATAATAACAGTGAAAGGGATATTTTGTTGTTATTGTTTAATTTGAAGGTCATTTCCAATTTCAGTATTCCAAAAATTGAAAGGGTAAGGGGTGGGGAATTGTCAAGCTGCATCACTGTTTTTTGTTCACCATTATAAGTACTCATAGGACAGTAATAAAATAGGATAAATTTATTTACTTTTTTTTTTTTTGGAAATCTTTTTATCTTTATTTGAATCAATACAATACATCTTACAAGTCGCAAAATAAAAAAAAAATATTACAATTGCGAAGTAGTACATCCATATTACCATATATATATATACACAAAAAAGAAAAAAAAAAAGAGGAAGACAAAGCAGGAAAGTAGACATAAAAAAAGGCAAAACATCAAAATAACAGCCCGGGCAAGGGGGAGGAAGAGCAAATTCTCATTTTGATTGGGCACAATTAAAAATGACTTAGTTTGAAAAGCTATTAAGGAGCATACTTACGTTGCGAGTAAATAATAATTGTTAATTTACAAATTTTCAACTTTGTACTTAAAATTGATTCTAGTAATAAATTCAGTTAACACAAGTGAACTGTTATCTAGTTTACTTGCATACACATAGAATTTCATGAAGAGGAGGGTGCAATTAAATTTTCTCACTAGCACCGGACATGTTTGGTGCTTAAAGATAGTGAGCGTTTCTTTTGTATCTGGTTGAAAGTTAGAACCGTTCTGAATGTTAAACCGATTAATGACTTTTTGTGTGAACGTTTTTGTAAATTCACAGTCCATGAAAGTGTGATTTATGTCTGGCTCACCACAGTAGATACAGTCGCTTTCTGTATTTACCCCAGATCTGAAGAGTTCTTTCTTTGTAATGACGATTCTATGGATAAATTTGAATTGAAATTCTTTTAACTTATTTTCTTTGCATATTTTTGAAGCCATTTTAAAGACATCTATCCAATTCTCTCTGTCCATTACTATATCTCTAGTCCATCTTTTCGTGCCAGTGTGAGGGGATATATGTTTCTTAACGAGAAATAGGTGGTAATAATCTCTTGTTCTGTACGCTTCAAAATTGATTTGGATACTTTCGCTCAGTAAAAAAGATTTCCAGTTTTCTCTGAAATTGAAAATCGGATTTTGCCCTAGAATTTGTGCTCTGTTCTTTAAGTACACAGGAATTGCACTTAAGATTTGATAAAACTGGAGAAAGTTTGTTTGACAATGATATGAAGAAGCTGTTGGATCGTGTATATACCTTTAACAAACCACTCCCTTAGAAATATCGGTTTCCTATCAACTAAGATTTCTTTGTTGTTAAAGAGAATGGTGTCGGCTCCTTGATCATAATTGTACAGAGTTTTGATTTCATCAAAGGCAATAAGTATGTCTCTATAGAATGTTGGAAAGTGTCTTAAATATTTGACATCGTAGTTGCATCGAAGCAGGAAATTGAGGCCTCCATGTTTATTAAAGAAATAGTCCGGTACTACTTTCCAGTTGCAGTTATCCCTAAAGAGAAGTCTTTTGATCCATGCAAGTCTGAGCAATTTTATCATAAGCTCAATATCAATCCTCCGTAAACCTCCTGTGGAAAGGTCTTGGTACATGCTAGTTCGTTTTATTTTGTCCTTCTTATTTTTCCAAAGAAAACGAAACATTTTATCTTTTACCATTGGCACTATTTCCTTGGGGACGTTAACATTTGACGTTGAATATATTAAGTTAGACAATCCCAAAGATTTAATTATTAGCACTTTTCCATAAAGTGTTAATCCTCTCGATTTCCAAATATCCAAATTAGTTTGCAGTTTTTGTACTTTCAAATTAAAGTTCATTCTGTTGTTACCTTTTTTGTCATAAGAAACAAAGATTCCTAATAATTTTGTGGGAGTATTCATCCATTTCATCCCTAACGGTTTGGTTCTATTATTCAACCATTTCCCTAGCCAGAATGCTTTTGTTTTCTCTACATTGAGCACTAATCCAGAGAAATTCCCAAAAGTGTTTACAGTTTCCAGGGATTGTTCAACAGAAGCCACATCAGCACAAAATAAGTTGGTATCATCTGCAAATTGGCTTAGTTTAATCTCCGATCCAAAAATTCTGATTCCTTTTATGGTCGAGTTTTGTCTTATTTTGTTTGATAGTATTTCTGCTGTCAGGAAAAACAGATAAGGCGAGAGTGGACATCCTTGTCTGACTCCTCTAGAGGGCTTAAACCAGTTTGTTGCAAAACCATTGTTTAAAGCTGCGCTTTCTATGTCCATGTAAAAGATCTCAATCCATTTTCTTAAGCTATCACCGAAATTGAACAGTTTGAGAGCATTTTGAATACAAGACCATTTCAGGGAGTCAAAAGCTTTTTTAAAATCAACTGATATTAGTATACCTGGAATGTTGTTCACCTGAGTTTGCTCCATAATATCGTTTATTAATCTTATATTTTCTCCAGTATATCTTCCTTTTATGAAGCCCGTTTGGTCCGGGTGTACGAGTTTACAGAGCATTGGCTCAATTCGCCTTGCAATGGCCTTTGATGCAATTTCATAGTCCACATTAAGTAAAGTGATGGGTCGCCAATTTTGTAAAAGCAGTAATTCAGCATCATCTTTTGGTAAAAGAGTAATTATGCCCCTACGTTGAGAGACCGATAACCTGCCAAGTTCATATGCTCCATTCAGGCTAGCTAATAGATCTGGTCCTACAAGATCAAAGAAATGCTTATAAAATTCTACGGTAAAACCGTCCTCGCCCGGTGATTTTCCGTTTTCTAATGTGTCCAATGATTTTTTACATTCTTCGTAAGTTAAGGGACCGTCTAAAGCATCTCTTTCTACATCGTCTAGTTTAGGAATTTCCATGTTTTCAGTAAATTTGACTGGCCGAGTAATGTAACCCTTCATTCTGTTGAAATTACAGGAGATATTGCTTCTTTCATCTCCAATAGAATGGTGTATGGTCTTGGCCTCACAACAGCAGAACTCGTCTTGGCTAGGACAAGTGCCATTAGGTATGCTGGAAAGAACGACAAGCCGGCACGGCTGATCAGCATGATGGTGCGTTTCGGAGTAGATTTTCTAAGTATGACACCACTTCACCAAGAGCAACTGCAGGCACTCAGAGAATCAAGTTACACACTGGGAGCGCATGATTGCTTCTACATCTGATGCTGAAGTCGCAAACAGCAGTTCAGACGAGTCTGAGATTTCATTAACCTGGGATGCAGCCGAAGAAATCAAAAGTCTCCCTCAGTATGGCACAGATGAGCACACTCAAACTGTGACGAGACATGTCGACAATCTAGTGCATTGCTACGTGTCAGTACAGAGAACAACTCAGGTAGGGTCTCTTATAATTAAGAGAAAGTTAGTTGGTCACTAGCTGGTTAGTTGGCCTGATGTCCATGGCATGGTGAAATGGACCCCTCAACATAAAATTCCATATGATTGAAAGCTGCCTAAGGAAAGATTGCCTGCTGGCAAATGGTTTCTGGAATGTTTCTTATCTGATTCAAGCCTCGAGTTTCTTTTTCTTCTGTTTTTTTTTGGTTAAGAAATCAGAGCATGAATCATGCAAGTAAATCATTGTGTTCCTCTGGCTAGAAACTATATTTTTATCCACGTGAACATGGCAAACCAAGTATTGTACAATACACTATGAGGGTAACAGCTAATTTAAAAATGGGTTTCCATCAGCAGAACTTGTTGCAACAGTGATTCACAAAGAAATTGGAAATAGTAATTGTTATTATCATCATCATCATCATTGTTACTCATACATACATACATACACGCATACATACATACATATATACATAGTTTATTTGATAAAACAGGTTACAGAATACGCAAGACTGAAGTCCTGTTGTGGACCTGCCTATCTACTTAATATTATAATCATTATAATTACTATTATTCTCACTATTATTGTCACAGTCATTGTTACAATTACAGGAACTGCAAGTCAGCCAAGAAATAGCAGAATCGAGACGTAGCGGTAGCTCACGCATGACACAACAGAGAAAACAGCCACGCCCCAGGCGAGTAGTGTCTAGCACTTCGCAGATGTCAACCGCTCCAGCAACTGCGAGTGCTTCTACAGCTCCGAGTGGATCTACAAATGCAGCCAACCAAGCAGAAGGCAATGCTGATCAACAGCAGGAAAGACCTTTGGAGATAGCACGGCCACCCAGTGGATGTGAACTTCTGCTGCAAATGGCAGGAATCGTAGCCAGTCGTATCCTCAGCGAACAGTCCCTCGAGAGACTCAAGCAGTTCCTAACTAACAACCAACCTTGTGACCCAGCAGAGGTAAGCTGAAAATTGAAAAGGCATTAAAGTTGTAAAAAATGTGAGGCATTTGATGATGATATACTGTGTACTTGTAATACTATTGTTTATGTTGAATTTACTGTCCCCACTATAAGAAGTGGTCGCTAACTTTGCAATGCAGAGCAGCTAAGTTGAATATTAATGTCATTACTATCCATAAAATGTCATCGACCTCAACAGAGATTTCAGTTACCTTGTAAACTAAGTAGTTGTCTTACCAATCCAGCTATCAATTATGCATTATTTATGGGCTAACACTCACCTGTTCTTCTTCTGATGTAGATAGCAAATGCAACACGAAGAGTCAGAGAAACCCTAGAGGAGGCCAGACAAAAAGTAGCACAAGAACAGTGCTTGAAGGAGTGTGGAGAACAAGTCCAGCGTGGGATGAGAGAAGTATGGAGGGTTCGGAAGAATGACTGTATGTGCACTGCACGAGCTGTAAGCCATCCTTCACAAGGCGACAGGGACAGCGACTGTCCGTTCTGTGTCTGTGTTGAAGATGGAGCAGACATCACCACAGTGACCGAGAAATGTCAGAACGAGGCAGAGTGCCATGTTTGCACCATGATGAACCAGCTCGACTTAAAAATGCTGACAGGGCTTGGAATGAAGCGTAACAAAAAACTGACCGCCATGTTACAACTAGCACCATCAATTGCACGGTCTTTGAACTCTGGTGAGGACCCCGAGGATAGGAGGCAGGTGCTATACCTGTCCATCTGTTGTTTGAGAATTGTACAGATTACTATAGTACATTTGGATCACTGACAGAATTTGTGTTTCATCAGTAGTAATTTATTTACTTATACTTATAGATCTTTCATGTTGAAAAAGTACATACAGACAAGTTCATAATATATGGTAATAAGTATTATCTTTGTTCGAGGTTCTAATTTTTCATTTTGTAATATCAATATTTTATTGAAAATATCTCACTTTTCAGTAGTATCAAAAAGGTGTGTAAAATAAATAAAAAAATTAGGTAGAGTATTATACTTATATATGGTTTTAATGTTTCATTGATTTCAATATGTCATGCAAAGTATTGTTTTTTTTTCAATGGAATAAAAAGGGTTTATGTAAATTTATAAAAATTGATTTCTGTATTCCAAAAACACAAACAATTAAAATAAATTTAATAATAATAACAGTGAAAGGGATATTTTGTTGTTATTGTTTAATTTGAAGGTCATTTCCAATTTCAGTATTCCAAAAATTGAAAGGGTAAGGGGTGGGGAATTGTCAAGCTGCATCACTGTTTTTTGTTCACCATTATAAGTACTCATAGGACAGTAATAAAATAGGATAAATTTATTTACTTTTTTTTTTTTTGGAAATCTTTTTATCTTTATTTGAATCAATACAATACATCTTACAAGTCGCAAAATAAAAAAAAAATATTACAATTGCGAAGTAGTACATCCATATTACCATATATATATATACACAAAAAAGAAAAAAAAAAAGAGGAAGACAAAGCAGGAAAGTAGACATAAAAAAAGGCAAAACATCAAAATAACAGCCCGGGCAAGGGGGAGGAAGAGCAAATTCTCATTTTGATTGGGCACAATTAAAAATGACTTAGTTTGAAAAGCTATTAAGGAGCATACTTACGTTGCGAGTAAATAATAATTGTTAATTTACAAATTTTCAACTTTGTACTTAAAATTGATTCTAGTAATAAATTCAGTTAACACAAGTGAACTGTTATCTAGTTTACTTGCATACACATAGAATTTCATGAAGAGGAGGGTGCAATTAAATTTTCTCACTAGCACCGGACATGTTTGGTGCTTAAAGATAGTGAGCGTTTCTTTTGTATCTGGTTGAAAGTTAGAACCGTTCTGAATGTTAAACCGATTAATGACTTTTTGTGTGAACGTTTTTGTAAATTCACAGTCCATGAAAGTGTGATTTATGTCTGGCTCACCACAGTAGATACAGTCGCTTTCTGTATTTACCCCAGATCTGAAGAGTTCTTTCTTTGTAATGACGATTCTATGGATAAATTTGAATTGAAATTCTTTTAACTTATTTTCTTTGCATATTTTTGAAGCCATTTTAAAGACATCTATCCAATTCTCTCTGTCCATTACTATATCTCTAGTCCATCTTTTCGTGCCAGTGTGAGGGGATATATGTTTCTTAACGAGAAATAGGTGGTAATAATCTCTTGTTCTGTACGCTTCAAAATTGATTTGGATACTTTCGCTCAGTAAAAAAGATTTCCAGTTTTCTCTGAAATTGAAAATCGGATTTTGCCCTAGAATTTGTGCTCTGTTCTTTAAGTACACAGGAATTGCACTTAAGATTTGATAAAACTGGAGAAAGTTTGTTTGACAATGATATGAAGAAGCTGTTGGATCGTGTATATACCTTTAACAAACCACTCCCTTAGAAATATCGGTTTCCTATCAACTAAGATTTCTTTGTTGTTAAAGAGAATGGTGTCGGCTCCTTGATCATAATTGTACAGAGTTTTGATTTCATCAAAGGCAATAAGTATGTCTCTATAGAATGTTGGAAAGTGTCTTAAATATTTGACATCGTAGTTGCATCGAAGCAGGAAATTGAGGCCTCCATGTTTATTAAAGAAATAGTCCGGTACTACTTTCCAGTTGCAGTTATCCCTAAAGAGAAGTCTTTTGATCCATGCAAGTCTGAGCAATTTTATCATAAGCTCAATATCAATCCTCCGTAAACCTCCTGTGGAAAGGTCTTGGTACATGCTAGTTCGTTTTATTTTGTCCTTCTTATTTTGCCAAAGAAAACGAAACATTTTATCTTTTACCATTGGCACTATTTCCTTGGGGACGTTAACATTTGACGTTGAATATATTAAGTTAGACAATCCCAAAGATTTAATTATTAGCACTTTTCCATAAAGTGTTAATCCTCTCGATTTCCAAATATCCAAATTAGTTTGCAGTTTTTGTACTTTCAAATTAAAGTTCATTCTGTTGTTACCTTTTTTGTCATAAGAAACAAAGATTCCTAATAATTTTGTGGGAGTATTCATCCATTTCATCCCTAACGGTTTGGTTCTATTATTCAACCATTTCCCTAGCCAGAATGCTTTTGTTTTCTCTACATTGAGCACTAATCCAGAGAAATTCCCAAAAGTGTTTACAGTTTCCAGGGATTGTTCAACAGAAGCCACATCAGCACAAAATAAGTTGGTATCATCTGCAAATTGGCTTAGTTTAATCTCCGATCCAAAAATTCTGATTCCTTTTATGGTCGAGTTTTGTCTTATTTTGTTTGATAGTATTTCTGCTGTCAGGAAAAACAGATAAGGCGAGAGTGGACATCCTTGTCTGACTCCTCTAGAGGGCTTAAACCAGTTTGTTGCAAAACCATTGTTTAAAGCTGCGCTGCATGTTTTACTTTTTGTTGAATCATTATTGGTTTGTAATTATCAGGAAAGCACATCATATTTTCGAGTAACCTCTCACGTTGTAGTGATGTAAACAAAGAATTGTTTCAATATGACACGCACGAGGCACGCGTGGTATTTACAAATGTGGTATTGGTTGCTAATTGTTTTACTTTCACTGCTATGGCATTGTGTTACAATATCATTTTTTCATTACAATTGTATCCAAAAGACAGTGACATAAATAATTATTTGGAGTGAACAGCACATTGCTAGAAAATGGCTGAAAAACAATTGTATTCTCCCAATTTTTCTATTTTTAGTGCTGATATAGAAGGGCAATTACCAGCAGTGGTTGAGGAAGAGAGTGAATCTGATGAAGCTGTGGTAGAGCAGGAACAACCATCTCGAAAGAAAAAGAAAACAGCCCATGTTGCTAGGAGATAATCCAGGCCAGCCACCTTATCAACAGGTTCATGTAAAACAGAAGCTGATGTTGATCAACCACCACCAGCAATTTGGTTCACCCCAAATCGCAACGAAGGATTTCAGCTGCCATGTGCAGGCCAAAAATGGTCTCCAGCAGACCTTTTCTTGCTGTTTTTCTCCATGAGAAGCATTGAAATCATTGTGGCAAATACAAATGCCTATGCAAAACATTTGGCAACCAAGCTCAAATTGTTCAAGTGGTTTCCTCTCACAGGAAAAGAATTTTTGGCTTTCTTGTCAATTATTTTCTTCATGGGAATGGTTGAGGTACCACTGATGAGAGATTACTGGAACAATGACAACTTCCTTCGGGCAAGATTTCATAAGGAACCCAAGTATGTCACGCCATAGATTCCAGAACATATTGGCTGCCCTTCATGTATGCAACTTGGAAGAAGATGCAGCAAATGAAAGAAAAAAAGGCCGGTCAGAATTATAATCCCTTGCTAAAAGTTAAACCCCTGCTTGACGGCGTCCAAGTTGCATGTAGTTCACATTATGTCCCAGGCCAAAAAGTCTGAATTGATGAGAGGATGGTTGCATCCAAAGGAAGATTCTGCATGAAGCAATTTATAAAAGACAAGCCTGTACGATGGGGCTTCAAATTTTGGGTTCTAGCCTGCCCGCACACTGGCTATATCCACAAATTTGAGATCTACACTGGGAAGAGACTGACTAAATCAACTAATGGCCTTGGATATGATGTTGTGATGAACCTTATGGATGGTTTGTTTCAGCAAGGATATCACCTGTTTGTTGACAATTTTTATAGTAACCCGCAATTATTCAAAGACTTACTAGACAAGCGTTGCTTAGCAACTGGGACAGTTAGAGATTTCCTACCGCCCTATCAAATGCCATGGCCAAAAACGGCATTGGAGTTTGTATGCAAATCTAGGGTTGAAAGTGGAGTTCAGTGCGTGACTAATGGAGCGGAAAACTTGAGGAGTTAGCAGCTAAGCCGAATAATATATTCACTCTGTCTCTCTCTCTCCTCGCCCTATCAAATGCCATGGCCAAAAACGACGCTGGAGTTTGTATGCAAATCTAGGGTTGAAAGTGGAGTTCAGTGTGTGACTAATGGAGCGGAAAACTCGAGCATTAGCGGCTAAGCCAAATAATATATTCACTCTGTCTCTCTCTCTCTCCTCGCCAAAGCTGAGGCACGGAGCTGATACGCTTGAACAAACTATTTGAATAGAACAATGAACTCCTTCAAGTAATGAACTTTATTGAAAAACGATTAATTTTACATAAACAGTGCTGAGAACTTTATTTCACTGGTATTCATAACAACCAAACTTAAAACATTGGTCTTGAGTTTCATTTTGCTCTCGTTCAAAGTTTTTATACATTACATATGCTCTTCTTTCATCTACGTTATCAAGGCAAGGTAAATATTACAATCATTTCTTTGTTCTTAATGGTGTTTAGCGCTGATACACTTAAACAACAAAAAGTAGTTGAATAGAACAATGGTCACAAGTCATTTCACACAAGAAAATTTATTGAAAACAATCTTGAACTTGTTTGCGAGAAATTTCAGTCTCTCCTTCCTCTTTGACCGCTCTGTACACAGCATCTAAACCATTGAGACTTGCTGGGTGACTCGGGTTGAGCTAAATACTGGCGAGCTTTTTCTCCATCACAGAACTCTGAGTTTTGCACGATTACTTTCCCACCAAAAGAAGCTAGTACACAGCGTATGCGATTAAAAATTCGTTCAAATCCAAAAGTGGGTGATGTTGGACAACAGCCCATTGCGACACTAAGGTCAGAAGTCAAATGAATATTCTTCCACCAATACTCAATTTTATACCTTTTCATCTATTTGTATGCACCTTTGACGTTCCAACATATTTATAATGAACAAAAAATCATATGACCTCTGGTACTAAAAATAATTCCATGACATCATTCTACCTATTTTAACATTATGACGTAATATTCCAACGATTCATGCAGTTCAGGAATACTGTTCAAGCATTCTGATTTCAATAGGTCCAGGGGCATAGCCAGGGATTTTTAAAGGGGGGTCACAGTGAGGGTACTCACAAGATTATAATATCGTTTTCCTTACCTGTTGTGGGTTGTTTGCTTAAAAAAAGGCTTACAGAAGGGGGAGTCATGGGCTCCCGAGGACCACCCTTGATCATAGAAATTAACTTGAAATCATTGCGAGCATTCATGCTTAGTATAAGGTAAACTTGCATGACCATGCATGAACTATTTCCAGTCTTAAAGTAATAGTTCTAGCAAGCAATGCGAGTATGTATGTGACCTTGGTTGTTTCTCAATACACTGTAACTTTGTAAGATGGTAAACAAAT
Organism: Micromussa lordhowensis; assembly: GCA_964020085.1. Taxonomy (NCBI): domain Eukaryota; kingdom Metazoa; phylum Cnidaria; class Anthozoa; order Scleractinia; family Lobophylliidae; genus Micromussa; species Micromussa lordhowensis. Next base: position 36,081,737 of record OZ026596.1, on the reverse strand, counting down.
ACGGAGAACCACACTTTCAATAGCGAGTCTCACACTCCTAATCCACTATCATAAATCTGTAAAAATTGAGTATATCATACTCCTCCGGAACCAATTGGAACCTTTGAATGAATATCAGTCCTTCCTCATATCCTCCATGAATGAATATCAGTCCTGTCTCGTATTTTCTCCTCCATTTTTTCACCCTCCGTTTTTTCCACATGAAAGGAGCAGGAAAAGGCACAAAGAGGAAACAAAGTGGAGATTTCTGCAACTTATGCAAATCACAAAAGCAGTTGGGGATGGTAAAGTGCAACACCTGCAACCAGTGGCATCACACTAGGTGCATTGGAATGCGCTTAAGGAACCATGATAGTAGTTACAAGTGTAATTCGTGCATGGGGGTGAACATTAATACCCGTTGCAGTTTTGTTCAGCACACTGACGACATATCGAAAATTATTAACTACTTTCAGCGTTTTGTCTTGTGAATCATTCTTACATTCCATTTCAACTTACAATTTATTTCCCCCATTTTAAATTTTTACGAGTAAAAATTTTCCATGTTTCTGACAAATTCGAAATAATTATTCAAACAAAGATAAGTAGCAATCATGGCGTCTGTTCATCATGGTCTAGATGTGGTCAATCCTAGGATTAGTTTGGGAAACCACAGAATTATAATGTAAGCAGAAAAGTTTGGTTTTTGAGAATTCTTGTGTATTCTAACAGCGGTATTACTACTGTCGCCATCTAACAGGTAATGACAAATAAAAAAAGAAATAGTATAATAATGATATAGATTTTAAATGTAATGTTACAAGTGCTCACTTTTAAAACAAACTGATCAGAACCAGTAGGATCTAGGGAATAGGAAAAAATGTAATGGAGAGTACAACTTACAGTGCAATTGTATAAAAGGCTTCCAAAAATATGGCTGCCCCTAACATAGCCTACGTGTAGCTGTACCCTCCCCCCGAGGAAAAACGGGAGGGAGGGAACGTCTACGAAAAGCTGGCACAAATCGTGTTATGTGACGTCACAGTAATTTATGTGAGTTGTGTGAATAAATAATATTTTCCGCGAAAGTGCGTCTGTACTCGTGTTTTCACGCAGACACAAAGGCCTCGTAAATATTTATTCTTTCGAGGTTATTTGCAAGTCAATGTCCCTTTTCAAGTGTATATTGTGTTTTAAAGAGATCGAAAAGGAGTACGAGCGATTTTTAGTCCAAAGCAAGAAGAAGACACTATTTGATGTAAACGTCGCGCTCGCAAATTTGGATTTCCATGTGCACGCTGCATCATAGTATATTTGTAGGCAGTGTCATGGTCTCTTCAAGAAGAAAAATAATTTGCAGCAGAACCTGGAAGACTTGCAAAAATCTTTGACAGTCAACTACGCCACAAGTTTGAACAAAGTTGGCCTCGTTTTTCAGCCGAAAAATTCACTAGAAGGCGCAAATTGGAGTTCGAAGAGGCCCCGACTCGAAGGTCACAACTGCTCATCTTCGATTGGAAATGAACAATCTATGTACATTCCTAGCCCTTCATTACCATTTTCACCACTGCTGTCATCAACGCCCAGAAAGCGAGGGGAGACAACTGCCAGCAACAAGCCCTCGTCGACTTCAGTAAATGTAAGAATTGAATGGCCATCGAATAAAATGGAACGGAAAGTGCCAGAGCAATTAGAGTCCCTTGGCAAAATGCTTGTCAGAGGCACGTATAAGCAGATTGCTAACGCTGCATGGCGATCACCAAATCTAAAGAAAGAACTGCAGCTTATCATCTTGAAAGAGATAGACCGAGAATGCATGGCAATGTGCTCTAAAAAGCAGCCAAGTTGTGTTAGGTCTCCTGACCAGAAGAAACTGTTGAATTTCTCTTTTGAGAAATTTAATGATGAATTATCTTCTAGAGCGCCATTTTTCCAAGCCATACTCCAAGTCAGCTGTGTGAACTGCCGCAGAGATGTCTGGAAGCAGGAAGTTGGGATGGCCGCAGCCATTTGCCTAAGGAATCGCTCCCAGTTTATGAATGGGGTGCAGCTCCTCATAAGTATATTTGGATATCATTCTAATTGGATGGTAAGAATTGTATATTGTTTCCTATGTAAAGTAAAATTAACTTTAAATATGTGTCCCATAAATTTTATTTATTACCTTTTGGCACTGAAATAAAGATGATTATTTTTTTAAATATCCATGGGGATTTTTTTGGTACTTTGTTTATGAAAGAGCAGTTATACTGACAGGGCTTATGAAATAATTACTTGTGACTGGCTTATACAGGGGCAGAAATACAGACAGTATTCTGTGGTATATAACAATTATGTTCATACATGTATATAGAGTTGGTAATCCTTTGAGCCATTATTTCCTATAATTAGTTACTTGTATAACTAGTCCCTTGGGTAGCTTGTGTGTTTGAGTTATTTGTAACTGTTAGCTTTGTTCCACGCTTAAAAAAATTGGCTTTACAAAAGTATTAAGAATACAGCAGAGAGGGGAAGTAAGGAAGGAAGTAAAATATTCTTGCACTTCCATTCTGTTCCCATCTCCTGTCTGATGTTCAGATTACTTATAATTGTCCTGTTTATTTCACTAAGGCCACAATGCGAAGACTTAGTCACTTGCGTTTGATGACATCACACACTCACCTGTATGCAAAATTGGATGAGTTTGGAAAAGATTTTGATGCAGCAATAAAGAAGAGAGTCAGTGATGAGTGCCAGTACCTTAATATGCATCGTCAACCTGCCCCTAGCATATGTACTTCTTTAGAACAGGTGAACCCCCAGCCTGTTTCTACCACTTCAGGACTGGTGAACCCCCAGCATGCCACTTCTTCGTTGGGACAGACCATCCCCCAGCAGGCCACTACCACCACTCCTGGACTTGTGAACCCAGAGCAGGCCACTTATTCTTTGGAACAGACGCATACCCAGGCTGCTACTTCCACCACTTTGAGTCACCCCCAGCCAGAAACCTCTTCCTTAGGACAGGAACAACCCCAGCCTGCTTTTGCTGGCACCATGGCACAGCCTGCCATTGTAACAGGGCAGCCAGGACATAATATTCAAGTGATACTCCAACCAGATTATGGCTGAAAAATCACATTTGATAACTTTGATATCTATCAGGAAGTACACCACATGACAAAACAACATCAAAACAAAGACAAACATCATGTAACTGTCATGAGCACAGAGAACAGAATCAGTGGAGCACATCTCAGACGAAATGAGCCTATTTGTGACATAGCAACACTTGAGAATGGTAAGTGTGTGCCCAACCAAACAGACCACCAGAAGCAGAAGGAAAACTATGTAGTCTTGGTGTCCAAAATTCTTACTGCCAACATTCAGTGTCTCAAACATCTTGAGGAAGCTGTAACCAAACACATCCCCCACCGATACCAAAAGGAAACAGCTCAAGCTACTGACACTGTGAGTAATTACCATCAAGTGACTGAGAAACCCAGTTGTAACTCTACTAGACTGAAAGGGTTTTTAAAAAAAAGTAAACAAAATAAGTAAACAATAACTCACAGATAGTTTTATTATTTATAAACAATTGACAGGTATTTATACATGTATATATATATATCATATATAGTAAACTTCTTACTGGTCCGACTTAATTTAATAACGTTTTGGCTGTTCAGCCTTCTCCAGATGGCCGTTGAAAACTAAAAACTATTTACAATGACTGCATGTATCAGAGGTACAGGCTTATATAAGCAAACTTAATTAAAAACTACAAAAGGTTTGAATTACAATAGTGTAGATAAAAACAAGTGCCAAAAGTTACGTAACAAGCCAAATGTAACATATTCTCCGCAAAAGGCCTTTGAATGATCATAATTAAGTTTTTAATTATGTTGCTTATATAAGCCTGTACCTTTAATACACGCAGTCATTGTAAATAGTTTTTAGTTTTTAACGACCATCTGAAGAAGGCTGAAGAGCCGAAACATTATTAAATTAAGTCAGACCAGTAAGAAGTTTACTCCAACTTTCTCACTCAGTATTTGTCTATAAATTCACGTGGTGGTACTGCATTGTTTGGATCCTTCTACTGTGAGTTCATTGTTTGTGCAAACCTATAAAACTAACTGTAGACAGTCCTGTTTCGGCCCTCTGGGCCTCATCAGTGCAGTGCTATATATGGCTTAATATTGTTGACTAGATCATTGTTTTATTTGTTGTATTTTTTTTCCTAGACTTTCCTTGGTGTTCTTTATCACAATGAAAACAGTGCCGAGGGGATTCTGGAAATCCTCAAAGAACTTCACAAGTATGTACCCTTTTCTGGTGAAGGTGAGGAGAAAAGTTATACTGATCAAGGAGTGGTTGGCGATCAGCTGACAGTGAGTAGTATAGGAGTTGGAGGTACAAGCACAGTTTTCAATATTGGATATCAAAAGTGGATTTTTTTGTGCTGGGGTACGAGCACAGTTTTCAATATTGGATCCAAGGTCAAGGTCAAATACAGAATCCAAGGTCAAATAAAAACCAAGGTCAAATATAGAACCAAATACAAAAACCAAAACCTAAACCAATACATAGATTAATCCTATAACCAATACTGAAACTAAAGATATAGAAATCAAATATTGGGATAGGAGTTAGAACCAAAACCAAAACCCGGGACATCGGTCTGGAACTAAAACCTTTGATTATGATTGAGACCAATGCCTTGTCTAGTACTGGGACCAATTTGAGATTTAATTAATGAATATTACTTTTGTTTTATATTCTTATGACCATATGCATAGCTTGTTTTTCCATCTTCATGAATATATCTTTTATCATCAAAACAGCTGAGTGATACTTTGTTGATTTCATAGCTGCTGAGTTCATGGTTCTGACTTCTGATTGTTTTCATTTTATCATGCATCTCTCTATTATTGAATAGTGTGTCTTTATAATCCTCATGAGTGATGTCTTTTTTGATTACATTCTTCTTGATCCCTTTTGCTGTCTTCCCACCTTTCTTATTATCTTTGATATAGCTGTACATCTTTGATCTAAGACCAACGAATTCACAAATGGGAACTCCAGCAGCTTCATCCTTGAACTTGCCAATCACTTTCTTATTTGCCTTATCAAAATACGGCGAGCTTTGGGGATAGTCACTATTGTCGAATTTATCTTTATCATTCCAAAAGTCTCTGTACACATTCTCAGCTTTAATCTCATAAGTCAGGCTGTCTGTGTCTGTGAATAGTTACTTGGCTTTGTCTCCATAATTCTTTTTGATATATTTGTAATGAAAATCATACATCAGAGTCTTACTCAGATCTAAGATACACATCCCCACATAAGCTGGCCTGTTGAGAGTAAGTGTTTCTTTGATCTTATGCACAGCTACTAGATTTTCGTTGAAGATCTTACTACTTACATACGATGGCTTACTTGTGTATTTCAATAATTTTTTCTCATCAGTCACCAATCTTACATCTACTCACTTTCTGATGTTTTCCATAGTTTTTCCGAATACACTGTTATTCATCAGCTCAAAAAAGTCCTTTTCAAAAGCATTCTTAGCATTCTTACGCTTTTCGGTATTGAAATCAATGTATTGCTTCAACCAAGGAGATTGATTGAATTCCAATACTCGATGAACTTTAGTCACTTTCAAACCAAGATCAATATATAATTGGAGGTTCCTATAATGCAGTACATAATTTTCTTTGTTGCTCAATGTTGGTATCAGTTTGTGTACAAGACCGGTTGATATCCCATATTTGTCTGCAATGTTTTTACAGTACTTGGATAACATATTGTCAGCCACTTTCACTTTTTCTGGTCCTAGTGGGTAGTCATTATGTAGGTCATATAGTTCTTCAGGGTATTCCAAGTCGACTTCCAGTATCAAACCCTTCTCACTATCTTCTTTATACTTAGCATGGTTGATCTCATCAATCTGTTTTTGTGTCATCCATCTGAATCCGCCTGTTGGTAGATACTGACTCATAGCCCAACCATAAAGGTTATTAGCATCGAGATACATGATATACTTTGAGGCACCCTGCAAGCAGAGCCTTTTCTTACGGTACATATGCTTTGTACCGAGAAAAGGCTCTGCACGAATCGTGTCAAGTTCTTGTTGAGCATGCTCAGTGCGTTGCTAAGATACAGTTTCGAACCCAGGCCGGATCGCCCGGGAATCGCCCATGTAAAATGTAAACAGAGGGCAAAAAAGAGTTGTCGTGAAAAAAGTTGGGGTTTGCATCCTACCTTTAGCTACCTTTGGCTCGCAAATTCCAGTCAAAGTTAAATACGAAGAGTTAAGGTGAAGAATGAAAAGGATTTGTGCTGTTGGGGGCTGAATGCCTGAATTTGTGCGGTACGCTGGAAGCAAGTACAACTTTAACAATTAGTCGTCCGTATGGAAGAGTTTAGAAGCAAATACAATCGAAACAATCCGGTAGGACCAAATTGCAAAACCGAACTACAATCAGCACTGGAGGAAAATAGTTGTAAGGACATGTAAATACAAATTTCCTTTCTAATCAAGTACACACTTGTATCGTAATCATTCTTCGTATGCGAACATGAGTAGTTTCGTTTGCTGTTTGTTAATATGTGTTTTATGCAATTTGTATTCTCCTTCGCTGTAAATGTGTCACTAATGCCGGATTAGCGAGCTTTAGACAATTATACTTATCAAAGTAGAGTTAAAACCACTAGAAACAGAATGACAGCAATGGTCAACCTAGAAAGATACCTTGGCGGCTTAAAAACGCTTGGCAGATTGACCAGAAGCATTATGGATATGCTTGCGGTTTGACCTAAACGCCCATATTATAAGTGAAACCAAAATCATTGATTTGCACCCGTAAGAGACATTGCACCTCCTGCAATGCAAACAAATTTGTTAATGTGCTCTCATCATCCTCTTGACTTAATACAAGCTGTCAAAAATGCTGCAAATTACTAAAATTACAATGAAAAGGGTTATTAAGATAAAACTTTCTGCAAAAAGTGCATGGCTCTGGTCTCCCTTGTTGTATAAAGTTTAATCTTGATCGTCCAAGCATATTTCACTTGATATGGGGAGTGGTTCGATTATAGAACATTACTGCTATGGCAACCTCTTAGGTCAAAAGGGTTAATCACAATTTTTGACATTTCTATTACACAAAAAGATTATGACCATGAGATTTCTGTTGCACGATAGTTGACTAGGACGCAGAATTTCTGCAGCAAGCTTAATATGAAATATTGCCTTTACAGGTCTCGGCTAAATCCTTTAACAACTCTTTGAATGTTCCTCTTTATCTATGTTAACTTACCTTTCTAAAGTATTTGGACAAGATGTATTATTGTCAAGATCAGTACAGTCATAAACATTTCATTTGGGCAGTCTCCACAATCACACTGTTTACTGCACATAGCACAGCCCTTGCACAGTAAAAGTTTTTGTATCTTCTCAGTTAAAAACTGTTTCCACATGCTAAGCATTTAATTTTGTTTTTAACAAATGCTCTGATTGTGGCATCACAGTGACACAAATGGTATGCACAGTGAAATATTATCATTATCGACAACATCAGAACCATCCATTCCACCCTTTCCAACTGCTTGATGGTAGGATTCCATGTTCTCTGGCACTCCAATAATAACAACCAATTACCAGTGTATTTCCATCATGAGACAGTAAATCAGAAAAAAAAAATTATGCTTGATGTCTTGAGGAGTCTTTGAGTGATGCATGGTCACTAATTTTACTTTTTCATAGAAGAGAGTGTTAAAAGGTGTCAGAAGTGTCACCACATGCTTCTAATGACTGACAGAAAATTATGAATTTTTTGGCATGTACATTGATAACCATATCATTGATAAGCCAATTAAAGGTATCCTGTGGTCCCCTCTTATGGTGCATTCCTTTTGGGTGATCTGGATCAGGATCAGTGATCCAAGTCACTCAGATCATGGTAAATCAAAGGAAATGATGAATTCACTTTGGTCAGCTCCTTTAATTTGATGCAAAATAATCTGAGTGATCTTGGATCACTGATCCAGTTCACCCCAAAGGAACACACCCTTAGCTTTTTCAACGATAGAGTCACATTTCTTTTGTCTGGTGATATCCCAGTGGTTTTTGCAGCTGTTATATATTTAAATTCTTATTAATTTTCCCCCAACTTTCTGCTGGCTGTTGCAGTCAGGCAAACACTAGAACTTCCAGAACTGCAATTACTGTACCTTGCCAACTTTAGAATAGGCGGCATGGAAGGGAACTTGGCCATGACTATCAGCTATCAGTCCAACTAAACCAGTTTGACATGAATATCACCATGTGAATATCAATAAGTGATAATTAATCAGTAATTGATGTTGATTTAATGTAGCAAAAATTAAATAATGCCAATTAAAAATGTTCAAATGTATGCCTGAGTAACAATAAAAACAGCACAATGTGCTTTCTAGTAGTCTAGTTTATCTGTCAAACCAGAAGCCAAAATGATATCATGATCAAGCATATACAAATAAATCAAGATTCAATTCAATTCTTGGTGTTTATTAACGTTAGATCTATTTCACGTTTGTGCATAATTATCCTTCATCGATGCAAAGAAAAATAACAATGAAAAACAATAAATGATATATTACTTAGAAATGAATATTACTCATGATCTGTAAGAAGCTGAAGAATATATGACAACTCACGAAATAACCACACAATGAGTTTCATCTAAAATAACGCCAAGAATATTTTCAAAAACAACAAATCGGGGGGTCGCCGTGTTTAAATTCCTCAAGCTTCAAACAATTCATACCCAAAACTTGGCAAGTTTGGTTGCGCATTTAGTAGTGACACCACTTACAACATCGTTGCGAACGGAAGCAAAAAAATTACGAAAGTATCTCTCCCAGATGTGAAAGACTTGAAAAAAGCTGACTGATGCTTTGGTGAATCATGGACATTTTCGAATATAAAAACAACACTAAGCAAAGAATGGTCAAACGTTTTTCGCAAGGCCCAGTTCGCCGCCATGTTTTCCTTGAACCAGTGGGCTCAGTTTCGACCATCGGTTTCTCGTCAAAATTGATGCTCGCGCTCGAAAAACCAGTTTGACGACAGTAAACCGGAATGACTAGCCCAAGAATTGGGGCTACGGCGACTTCAAAGGATGAAGCAGATTTGTGCAGAGCCTACTTTTTTCGTCTCCTGTCCGCTCACAAGAGAGAGAAAAGAGGCTCTGCTCGCAGGGTGACTTTGAGGGCGCCTTCTCATCAATTTCTTTCATGTATTTATTGTTTGCTTTACCATAACGATTGGCTATGTAGCTGATTCCACCACGCAACCCCCTTTCAATGAACTGGAACATATCAATGTCAGTCATAAGCTCAAGTTGTATGCCAGTCATCTTAAGCATAGCATCCCATGAAAGCCCTGGGGATGTGAAGTAATGACAGGGATCAAGTTTGTAGTATTCGATGCATGTCTTTCTAAAGCTTTCGAATACATCAGCAAGTAATAAAATATCAGATGTAAGATATTTATCATGATATTCACCCATATTCTTCATTGAGAATGTTTCCCAAACTTTTTTAGCATGTTCATAATCATCATCTGAAATGTGTTCATCGTTCAATACACTATAAAATTCTTCTTTTGATGGCAGTTGTTCTTTGAACTTTTCAAAACTATCCATATAACCATAAGGATATACACCTTTTCTAATCATCAAATCAAGCTTTTCATCATCAAATACTTGAGATGTATATTTAAATGAGTCTTTTGGTAGATTGTTCACTAATTTATCCGAACTAGAACTCATGAATTGGAAACTATCAAGGAAAACCAAGTGATTACCAAGCATGAATGCCATATACTTCTCCATATTATTCGGAATTGCATTAATATTCATTTGACATTTTTCACCTTTCTTATTTGTGTATGAATGCTTATTTACTATTTCTCTTGCATGATGAAATGAGAGTCATACCCACGGAGATTATGGAATATAACAGGTATTTTTATTTCTTCTGGGTTTACTCTGAGTTTTAGATTGCATTCTTGATGAGCCTCTGTATTTACCAGTTATATGACAGTGGTCTCGAACTCGAATGTCTTTATCAGTATATTTTTTATCACAAATACGACATTCTTCGGCTTTTTGAAATTTCTCTTCATCATCTTTCGTCATTCTCAATGGTTTATTGAATTCTTTTTTAATAACCTTCTTGCAATATTTGACTTCCTCCAACATAGCTTCCATGAATTTATACACAGCCTTTTCACCTCTATGCGTTTTGGCGGGTTTGCTATATTTGTCATCATAGCAACAGACTACCTTATAACCGTATCCACAGTCTGTATGCTTCTGGTATGCTTCAGTATATGATTTATTATTATTTGGTTGACAACCAGATATCTTTTCTGTTATGGCCTCAAAGTCTGCGTAGATCACAATTGGCACAGGCTGTTGTTTATGAAAGTTGTTGAACTTTAGTATATTGTTATCTTTATTAGGCATTTTAACAGCTTGTGCACCATTTACTGTGATACAATTGTCAGTAAAGGTAAAGAATCCGATCCCACCGACGCGTCGGCCAACACGTTGACCACTCTTTGAACTTATAATGTACAAGATGCGTAGGTGGTGCGTCGGTGGCATGTCAGTGACTTATTTGGGCCTTATTGAACTTATGCAATGCTAAACATACCTTTTCCAAACTGAATTGAAGTGTCTTCGACAGAAAATTTTCACTAGGATATCAAACTAAGAAATATACTTTTGACCGCCATCTTGTTTTTCGTGTCATTAGAACCCAGTTCCCATTACGACAAGTGTTATTAGAACCCAGTCCTCACGTTAGCAAACACGTCGGCCGACTATCGGCTGTCAACCAACGCGTTGAGTTGGTCATTGACTTTTTAATACTTGGTGGCTCCTAAAGGAGCTGTTTGTTTTTTGTTGACAGAGCCCTCTAGGAATAGAAGGCATCCTCCAACGCCAGTGGTAATAGCCTCTTCGCGGCACGAAGTCGTTTCACTAACGGCAACAGATAACCCAGCTGTCTTCGGCACTCCCGCTCGATCATTTTCACCGAAAGTTTCGGGTCTCCCAGCCGTTCCAGGGTGCTTTGATAAGTGACTTCGTTGACGATTCTCAGCTCCGCTATGCCGATGAAGTCCCTTATCGTGCTGCGTGCTGTGCCCGCGAGTCGGTAGGCGTTATTGAGGCTGCACTTCTTCTCATTTAGGGTTGAGAGCACAGCAGCATAGCGTCGATGGATTACGGCAAGGTCATTCCGGTTGACCTTCGCAGCAGCTTCATGGCTATCTGCAGATGATGGTGCCGGACTAGAGGTCTGCAAGGCTCGTAGCTGCTGCTCCAGGGCCTTAATGCGCTCATCTTTTTCCCTCAACTGCTCTCTGTAGGCCTGGAGACGCTGTTCGTTCTGTTGGACTAAGTCTGCCATCTCGTCGGCGTCCTGTTACAAACAGATTTATAATTTGGCTCAGCCTCTGGAGACCCTGGGGCTCCGGCTTCCTGCGGCTGCTCCTGTTCTCCTGCTCCCTTTGCCTTCCCCTTCTTCTGTTTTTTTTGGCTGGTGGCTGTTGACGATCACATTTGCGACTGTCGCCACTACAAGAACCGCACATGACTAAACAGTGGATTCTTGTGTGACCAGTTTGTCCGCAGACAGTACACTTAGTTACACATTGAGACATTGTCGAGTATTCTAGAAAGCGTAGTTGCAAATAGATGCTAATGGTGTCAAGTTAATTGAGTTGTTACATTTAATACCATGTTCCCTTCATATCATTGGTTTAATAAGAAGCGTTCTGATCTGCTACTTTTTTGCAATGGTGATTGGTTTAATTCGATCCTAACTTGTTTCACATTAATTACCATTGTTATGCCTTGTATTCGATTGGTTTAGTAAGAAGCGTTCTGATTCGCTGCTTTTTCGCAACTGTGATTGTTTTAATTCAATCCTAAATTAATTAAAGTTTGATCCTAACTAAATCCACACTTGATCCTTATTAAGATCGGGCTCCTTCTTCGAGGGATCTAATATCCCGTTAAGTACCTGGCTGCATCTGATGTTCCTCTGGGCTATGCAGATTCAGGAAGCAAAATCGCGCGACTTACCAGCCTTTCAAAGCCTACTGTGATCTATGCGCTAAGTGAGCTGAGAACAATCTGTTCCAACAAAGTCCTGAATGCTGGAATTAAGCTTGGAGGCTTAGGAAATTAGTGATAAAAATTGTGAATGACGTTTTGATGAATCGTTCATCATTTTCAAATTCGTAAAAACTAAAAGTCAAATTCTTGTGAGTTCTTTATATACTAAAAATGTGTGTGAAAATCTCGTTGCATGTAATTAAAATTACTACAATGCGGAATGTAGAAAGTGATAATTAGGTATTAAATAGTTTTGCTTTGATTGAATCAGATTGAGTGTTCAGCTCAGGTTGCACTTCTTGAATAAAGAGCATTTCGTAAATTAAGCATTCAAATTTCCCACGACATTTCTTAAGAATGGTGAATTGTTCCTGAAGATCTTTGTTTCTCTGATTGTGGGCGTCACGCAGGTGTTTTCCAATAGCAGAGTGTTTGTGTTCCTCAATGCGTTGAAAAAGGTGTCGGCGAGTATAGCCAACATAATCCGCATCACACAGATCACATTTGAATTTATAGACAACGCATTGTTGATTTATTAGCGGTGGTTTGGCCACTGCTACTTTGATGTCGTCGGCAATTTTTCTGCTTGTAAACACTGGGCGTAGATCGCTGTTAATTTTCCTTCCAAGATCGGACAGCTGTCTCCGTACAACGTCGGCTGATCTTTGATCCTTGAACGGCATAATAATTCGAACGGGCTCATTTGCTTGAACATCGTGAAGTTGTTGTTGATTTCGCGACTCGATGAATCTAGTTATTGTGGAATTAATAAGATTCTCTGGGTACTTCAGTTTTAAGAAGACTTCAGTTTTAAGAAGACTTCAGTTTTAAGAAGACATCTCTATGGTCTACCCAAGACACACAAGGAGCGACTGTCGATGAGACCAATTCTGTCTGCCACAGGGAGGTATAACTACGCTCTTGCTAAATGGCTTGACGAGAAACTGAAACCCCTGTCTATTAACGACCATACCATCTCTGACATGTTTCAGTTTGCTGAAGAGATCCATGGGCTGGATCTCAACGAGGGTGATATTTTGGTATCGTATGATGTATCAGCATTGTTCATGAACGTGCCTCTAGAAGAAACCATCCAGATTCTTGCGAACAAGGCCTTCACTCGGAATTGGTTTAATGAGACCCAAAACCTTAACATCACCCAGGATGACCTTGTTGAACTTCTACGAGTGGCTACAAAACATCAACTGTTTCAATTCAACGGCAGTCTTCATGAACAAATTGATGGAGTAGCGATGGGGTCACCCCTTGGGCCACTCATGGCGAACACATTTATGTGTTCGATCGAAGAGAAACTAGAAAGTGAAGATAAGTTACCTTCTTTTTATAAGAGATACGTGGATGACACCTTAGCCGCGGTAAAAGATATTCCAACTGCTACGGCTTTCCTGGCAACATTAAACGAAGTACACCCGGCAATCAGCTTCACGATGGAAGTGGCAAATAACAACAAACTACCTTTCATTGGAATGGAACTCATAAAGATTGGGAAACAGCTGAAAACATGTGTCCACAGGAAAACAACAAATAAAGGTCTACTTCTCCACTATCGAAGCCATGTTGATGCCCGTTACAAACGATCCCTTCTAATGACTATGTTAAACCGAGCCCACTGTCTCTCATCCTCACCTGACCTATTTGCTGAAGAATGTGACAACTTGAAAGGGATCTTCTTAAAACTGAAGTAATGTGTGATGCGGATTATGTTGGCTATACTCGCCGACACCTTTTTCAACGCATTGAGGAACACAAACACTCTGCTATTGGAAAACACCTGCATGACACCCACAATCAGAGAAACAAAGATCTTCAGGAACAATTCACCATTCTTAAGAAATGTCGTGGGAAATTTGAATGCTTAATTTACGAAATGCTCTTTATTCAAGAAGTGCAACCTGAGCTGAACACTCAATCTGATTCAATCAAAGCAAAACTATTTAATACCTAATTATCACTTTCTACATTCCACATTGTAGTAATTTTTAATTACATCCAACGAGATTTTCACACACATTTTTAGTATATAAAGAACTCACAAGAATTTGACTTTTAGTTTTTACGAATTTGAAAATGATGAACGATTCATCGAAACGTCATTCACAATTTTTATCACTAATTTTTATTCTCAATAGTTTATCCAAAGCCTCAGTTATTAGGCTTAGGAAAGACCGTGGAAATTGACAAGTCCAAGTTTGGTGCAAAGAGAAAGTATAAGAGAGGGAGAGTCTCGGAAGGTCCGTGGGTGTTTGGAGTAGTGGAGCGAGGATCACAGAAAGTGCTGCTCTTCCATGTTCCAGACCGAACTAGAGAGACACTTGTTCATCATCTTATCACAACGCATATCCGACCTGGAACTGTCATCTATTCAGATCAATTCACTCTGTACATACCACTCAACCAGCTAGGATACATCCATCTATCGGTGGATCACTCTAAGAACTTTGTTGACCCCGACAGTGGTGCACACACCAATACCATCGAAGGCGTGTGGGCTTTGGTGAAGAAGAAGTTGAAGTGGAGGTGCGGTACCCTGTATGATTACATACCCAGCTACCTAGATGAGTTCACCTGATTCCGGAAGTTTGGGAAAGATCGAGCATTCGAGCAGTTGCTGGAAGACATCGTTGAACAGTTTCCACAGCAGTAAAACTGCAAAAAACAAAAAAACGGCTCCTTTAGGAGCCACCACATATTGAAAAGTCAATGATCAATAAAGAGTTTTAACATAAATATGTGATCAATATGTGATCAATAATAAATAAACATGTGATTAACTTGTCAGCCGACTCCCTTTGTTAACCGACCCTTGAAAAAAACATCGAGAAGACCTAGGTACTAAATAAACATGTGATTAACTTGTCGGCCGACTCCCTTTGCTAACCGACCCTTGAAAAAAAACTTTGAGAAGACCTAGGTACTAGTGTTTCATTTTCAAAATGGCGGCTGTTTAGCTTTCATGTTTTCGTCCTTTCTTATGACGTTGTTCTTGCTTCCAACTGAAAGACGTAACAAAATAAGAGTTAAGAAAGGTAAGTTTTTCGATGAATGCGTCGGTAGTGTGTCGGCCAACTGTCGGTAGTGTGTCGGCCGACGTGTCGGTAGTGTGTTGGCCGACGTGTCGGTAGTGTGTCGACCGACGTGTCGGTGGTGTGTCGGTGGTGTGTCGACCGACGCGTTGGCCGACGCGTCGGTAAGATCGGATTCTTTACCTTTACCCAATTGTCGTTATGATCACTCAATACTCTTTCAGAGCTGATACATTGTAGACAATGCATACAAAAGTGCTTTCTTTCTTTGTGTTTTGTTTTATTGTACATGAATGTATTGAAATTTTCAATTAGAATGTAATGTTTATTTTCATCTTCAGTTATCAATAATAAATTCATGTTTCTGTCATATTTTTCTTTTGACACGATTAGGGATATGGGTTTTTATTTTCATAACCAAATACATTTATATTAATCTCATTTTGCTTCTCAATTGTACTGCTTGATGGTTACTGGAATTTCAATTCCAGAGTAATCCAATTTATTAATGTATTCTTTATCAGATTTTTTAATTCGCTGTGGTTTTTTATCGTGTGGATTCAAATGTCTGATATGACACCATCTGAAGCATTCATTATCTTCATTTTTCATATTGATCAATCCCTTTGCACTGTTTCTGAGTCCTTGTGGTAGTTTGATGTATGATGAGCCTTTCATTGGCTGATATTGTACAATATTAAGATAATGATTGTCAACAGATTCAATAGTCCAACCGGAGCCTTCAGAGACCCATTGAGCTATCCTGTTTAAGATTTGCTGTTTTGATAATTGTAAAGCTTCAGGGATTTCTGTGTTATTGATGATGGTTTGACCTTTGCTATTGAAGTATGCGGTTTTATACACTATTTCATCTTTTGCTAATTTTTTTAATGTCACCATGAGCGTTTCAACAAATTTTAGACCTTTCATGGATGCTAGTATTTTTATGATATGATATTCAATAGCCTTTCTTGTTGATTGTACTTTGGCTAACGGGTCATTTTTGTTTTTGTTTTTTCATAAGAC